>JACSYO010001775.1:150000-202500 GCA_016806645.1 Ophiodon elongatus | reverse complement strand
TCTCCGGGCTGTACTTTAATGTAGCCGTTGCAATAGGATCTGCCCCAGCGTCTCCTGAGCAGTTGGTCTGCTTTTCCCCAACACGTTTTCTGTACTCCAAGCAAAGGGTCCAGTAGATGTCTCACCTCAGACCCTATGTCCCTAAAAGTCTTCTGAACTCTGTCTATGTAATGTCCTATTCTAATAAAAACTAGTCAAAGTAGAAGTAAGTGGCCCTGACTGCTGACAGCTTTGACCCTGGCCCTTTGACCTCCACTAGCAACAGCCACTTAGAACGGACCTCCTGCTACTACGTCTCCACCTGAGCTGCAGCAGCTTGTAACAGACAAAACAAAATGAGACATTAACACCAAACGGCTGATCCGTTTTAAAGTTACTACATACTTTTAGGAGTGTGGAGCTCTGGCCGTCATTTCAATCCAGTCTGAATTCTCTCTGGAAGGTGCCCTGTGGAGTTTATCCTGGAGCTCGAACAAAGATTGTAAACAGTTAGTTCTTTGTACAGCTAGATCCACACATCAGCCGATCCAAAGACTGAGAGCTTCTAGTTGTGTAGAACTCCATTAGCACTCCGATCTATAGGTAGGAACCAGTCTTTCTCTCGGTACCCGTTTCCAGGTGGGGTTAGTTCCCGCCGGGCGACTTTTGATTAAGTTGTGCTGGAGTAAATAGCGTTGGGCTGGTAGAAGGAATTTTGGTTGCTTTTTGTCTTTTGTATTGTGAAAACAATATAATATAATATTTACTGTGTACACTTTGTCATATTGTTCACTAATTTAATTGGAGAAATATTTAGATTGACGAGTAATAATGGGCGCCTACTTACCTTGATGTCATCAACATTGACACTGACATGGGAAGTTGTGTATTTGGTTGTCTGACTGCATTCCTTGTGGCTTTTATAACCTATTTATCTCACATTTTATCTTTGGTTATTTGATGCAGATAGAAAGCTTGGCATGCTTCTGATGTGTTTTCTATTGCGCATGTAATGGTTTTACGGTTTTACACGAGTTTCGGTCAAGGTTATGATTTGAGCCGATTTCCAGGGGAATTGGGTGGGTTTTAATTTATGATTGGTCTGTAAACTGGCAACACAGCGGTGTTGTATCGTGTATATTGGACACTTGTTACTTCAATGGACCCAGAAGTGTACAGGAGAAATAAACGGACTGAGAGTTCAATTGGAAAGTTGTCTCCGACTGAAATTCATCAGACACGCAACCTTTGACCAGTGAGACAATTAGTTTATCGGTTAAAGGGCTTAAAGTGTTGGTTGAGCCTCGACGAGTTGTTGTTAGTCAACAGCTGGACGTGGGCTCAATGGAAACCATGACGTAGCAGTTTCTAGGGTTATTGATTAACTTTAGATAGAACATGATTTTGCTACATTCCAAGTAGTTTCCTGGAAAGTACGTTATAATTAGGGGAAAGGGTTAGTGTTCAGTTAGTACACTTCTTATAAATAATTGTCAATTAACTTGTGTAGCCTACAGAGACTGTTTGTCAGGGCACAACAGGCCATGCACCAATGTTTTTATTCTTACCAATCAAAAAAAAGTTAATAATCAATCTAGTGATCAACATAATTAATAAGATAGATGTAGATACACCTGACAACAGGTGAAATGTTCACCCTCTAACATCCCATGGTGACATCTGGACCCTCTCTAACATCCCATGGTGACATGTGGACCCTCTAACATCCCATGGTGACATATGGACTCTCTAACATCCAATGGGGACATGTGGACCCTCTCTAACATCCCATGGGGACATGTGGACCCTCTAACATCCCCTGGTGACATGTGGACCCTCTCTAACATCCCATGGTGACATGTGGACCCTCTCTAACATCCCATGGGGACATGTGGACCCTCTCTAACATTCCATGGTGACATGGGGACCCTCTAACATCCCATGGTGACATGTGGACCCTCTCTAACATCCCATGGTGACATGTGGACCCTCTAACATCCCATGGTGACCCTCTCTAACATCCTATGGTGACATGTGGACCTTCTAACATCCTATGGTGATATGTGGACCCTCTAACATCCCATGGTGACACGGGCACCCTCTCTAACATCCCATGGTGACATGGGGGCCCTCTAACATCCCATTGTTTGTTCTTTCTACCTCTGGAGATTACCCCTCATTTGGTTCTCTTATTTATGTCATGAATGTTTATGTGAAGGAATATAAGTCCAGCATTTGGTTTTAAATGGTGGTGAACTAATAAGTTTGTTAAGAGATGGAAAATTATTTCTGAATTCAGCGCACGTTTCTGTGATCCCTTGCTATAAATATATAATACAACACCTCTGATTTCACTTGTCAGTCGGCTGCATTCAGTTCAGAGGAGCCAGAGAAGAGAAGAGAAGAATATGAAAATGCACATGACGTCTGTCTTGGATCTACACAAAATAGAAAATAGAAAATGTTGTGTGTCTGAATTCAATAATGAAATGAGTAAGAAGACATCGTATCGTAGACTTGCTACATGATGCTGTGGTTTACACAGGTCACTTATTGTTATTAGAAAGCTTTGAAATAAGGTGTTACTTTGCTTAATCTGCTACATGTGACCTCCGACCCGTAACACGGTAACAGGACTGTGTCTGATGTAACGTCAAGCAGAGATTCATCTTTTCAAGTCTTTCAAAAACAAGCACGAATATAATCTTCCACATCTGAAGTCACCCCTTCAGTGGTCATTGTGATATCAAGTGTTTACCAGTCTCAGCCAATGAAAATGTACCGTTTGACCTTCATAGCTAAGTAGACTTGACCATAACTATAAGATGTCAGGTGCAGACCTTACTTTACAGAACTTACAGACCTTACAGAACTATTTTCTTCAATAGATATTTTCTCATGAAAACACTGAGCTATACATTTACGTTTGTGCAAACAAAGAGGTTTCATGTAATACTTTTTTTTAAGATTTGTATTTTAATAAATAGATTTACCATTCTCTTAGTGCTAATGCTCTTTATCATTTAAAAAACATTTAAAGTTTAAATAAACTAATTTAAAGCACGAGACAAAAACATTTTCTTTTCCAGCAGGCGACAAGTGTCACAAATAACCAAAATAATTAATTGTTTTATTGATTATTTTATGTACTGTTGATACTGAGTGGATTGTCCTGCTGAAATAAAGTGAACAAGCCAACAGACATCAGTAAACTACACGTAGATGATGGTGGAAAATCTAGCTCTGCTAATTGAGTCTCTATAAGGTAAGACTTGATCCATTCCATTACCAAACCGCGTATCCTATTCAGGGTCGGGGCGCGGGAGCCGATCCCAGCTGACATTGGGTGAAGGCAGGGTTCACCTGGACAGGTCTCCAGTTTACCTCAGGGCTCATATAGAGACAGACAACCATTCACACTCACATTCACACCTATGGGCAGTTTAGAGTCTCCAGTCAAACCTGAGATCCCACCCGGGATCGGGGATTGAACCCGGGCCCTTCTTGCTGTGAGGTGACAGTGCTAGCTACGACTTGACCCTTAGAGGGGAAATCCACATGTTAGGACCCAGGAAAGATCTAATAAAGTGACATAGCTCAAACAGAATAAGATATGACATAGATTACAACCAATAGCTATGCACATGAATACCAATACTGTGCAAATATATGTGCAGACATAATGAGTCTCGTAATGCAGCTTTGAAAGCCTTATAGAGAAGTCATACTGAAGTAGATAAATACGGTATCTTTAATCTACGTTATATTCATCCCAGGTGATACATCCTATACATATACATAGTTAATGTATGTGATAGAATATATTTTAGTAGAGCAGGGGTGGGCAACTATTTTCCCCAAGGGGCCACATGAGAAATAAGGACTGTTGTGGAGGGCCGGACCAATAGACTGAACTCAATCCTGCTCAATATTATTCCACCTTTATAAAAAGCAGTACATTGTATGGTTTTAATGAGCTGCGAGTGGTAAGAGTGAATGTCATGATCAGTGGTGGAATGTAACCAAGTATAATTACTTAAGTACTGTACTTAAGTACAAATTCAAGGTACTTTACTTGAGTATTTCCATTTTATTCAACTTTGTACTTCCACTCCACTACATCTCAGAGGAATATATTGTACTTTTTACTCCACTACATTTGTCTGACAGCTTTAGTTACAGGTTACTTTGCACATTACAATTTTAAAGATTTTTTTTTCAAACCCATCCTAACTTCCCAAACTGAAAAACAGTGTATAAAGGAGTTAAAATAAGTTCCACCTGAAACATCTGCAGCATGAATAATGGAGAATAACGTCTGAGGTGGATATGAGAAGGTAGAATGTCTGAGGTGGATATGAGAAGGTAGAATGTCTGAGGTGGATATGAGAAGGTAGAATGTCTGAGGTGGATATGAGAAGGTAGAATGTCTGAGGTGGATATGAGAAGGTAGAATGTCTCAGGTGGATATGAGAAGGTAGAATGTCTGAGGTGGATATGAGAAGGTAGAATGTCTCAGGTGGATATGAGAAGGTAGAATGTCTCAGGTGGATATGAGAAGGTAGAATGTCTCAGGTGGATATGAGAAGGTAGAATGTCTGAGGTGGATATGAGAAGGTAGAATGTCTCAGGTGGATATGAGAAGGTAGAATGTCTCAGGTGGATATGAGAAGGTAGAATGTCTGAGGTGGATATGAGAAGGTAGAATGTCTGAGGTGGATATGAGAAGGCTGAATGTCTGAGGTGGATATGTGAAGGCAGAATGTCTGAGGTGGATATGAGAAGGTAGAATGTCTGAGGTGGAGATGAGAAGGTAGAATGTCTGAGGTGGAGATGAGAAGGTAGAATGTCTGAGGTGGATATGAGAAGGTAGAATGTCTGAGGTGGAGATGAAGGTAGAATGTCTGAGGTGGAGATGAGAAGGTAGAATGTCTGAGGTGGAGATGAGAAGGTAGAATGTCTGAGGTGGATATGAGAAGGTAGAATGCGGGTGGAGATGAGAAGGTAGAATGTCTGAGGTGGAGATGAGAAGGTAGAATGTCTGAGGTGGATATGAGAAGGTAGAATGTCTGAGGTGGATATGAGAAGGTAGAATGTCTGAGGTGGAGATGAGAAGGTAGAATGTCTGAGGTGGAGATGAGAAGGTAGAATGTCTGAGGTGGAGATGAGAAGGTAGAATGTCTGAGGTGGAGATGAGAAGGTAGAATGTCTGAGGTGGAGATGAGAAGGTAGAATGTCTGAGGTGGAGATGAGAAGGTAGAATGTCTGAGGTGGAGATGAGAAGGTAGAATGTCTGAGGTGGAGATGAGAAGGTAGAATGTCTGAGGTGGATATGAGAAGGTAGAATGTCTGAGGTGGAGATGAGAAGGACAGCTGACAGGTGATCGTCAGTGAGAGAGGATCTGTATCTGGATTTGTTAAACTTTATCACGGAGAATGTTTGTTTACATATGGAGGTAGATCCAAAGAGAAACAACATCTTCTGAACCAAAAATGAGCCTTTTTGTGTTGCTCCGCGTGTTTTGTCTCGTAATAGCGATTCACATTGTGATCCTGTTCCACCCGACGGCCCCACAGGTGGGGCCAAAGTGTACCCCTTTTTAAAAACTTTGGGGTTCCCCCTGTGAGTGAAGACACTAATCAAGAAAAATATAATGATGTTGCCTATCAGAATAACAGAAAAAATCCGGGCTACAAGCTCATGTAAGCCATTTATACATGCTCCAAACACAACGAAACAAGACCAACCAAAAGCATAACCAAATATTCATATTCATATCTCGCCAGCCACTGGACTTGCTGAGCATATGTCTCCCTTGCTCGAGTTAGCTTTATGCTACATAGGCTTGCGACCACACTAAAGAACGGCCATAACCCAGTGATTCCACACATACCGGTCAATCCCCTGTAGACCACAGCCTCAGTGATTAGTGAGCCAAATAGCACCAGCCTCAGACAAATATGAAACCAGGAAAATATGATAAAAAGCACTCGTACCTGATGATGAAACACTGTAGAAGGATGTAGCTCCGCTGGTCCTGACTGAAATAGGTCCGTGTAAAACCTCGACTGAGAAACAAAGGTTCCAGGGGTCTTTGTGACTGAAGATTTACATATGGGGGGAGGGGAGGAGAGGAGCAGCAGCTTCGAAAGGGCTCAGAAGGAAATTACCATATTTGGCCTGACTGACTTTGTATTGGCTAGCAGTGCTATCAATCTAATTTCGCTCCCTCCCCCTCTATAACCTATCTCTGAAGCTGGACAGGAGGTCTTACTTGGCTCTGAAAACCGAACACAGAATAAATTCCAGCCTTTTTACTCTTCAGAACTCTGATTTTGAGAATAAAAATGTGCATTTTATAGAGATTTCAGAGCAAAAAACATTGACATTGTGTATGTTAATGCTGTATATAAATGTATTAAACATAATTAGTGAAAAAAGAAGTAAAAAAAATAGTTTTGGTCAAAGAAATAAAGAACTAAATTATTCAATAAATCCTAATTTTCAGAGGATTTTTCTGACCTGTCTGTACTAAAAACTCTTTTATTGTTTTCTGCTTCACTTTATTCAAAGTCAAACTGTGCAGAGAGAGTGTTCACATATTGTGATATGATATAAAAAAGGATTAAACCTGCAACTGCATTATTCTAAAGTGATGATCATCCTGAAAGTGCTTTTTTTTCAGGCAAACCTGAAATCTTTTACTTTTTCTGTGTTCTATCTTCATTTACTTTTAACCAGTGATATATATACTGATATTTACACATTATTTAAAAATTCTCACAGTTATTACCATTATAATAACAACAAAATTATTCAAATAGACCTTGTGGTTGCAGAATGGTACTCACTTTAGTATGGGCATGCTTTTTTCGTGCGGAAACCTCAAAAATAGGCTACGGTGGAACACTGCGACCTGTTCTCCACAAACTAAGCTCACGGCTTTACCTTCGACTTCAGTAAATAAATACTTAGGTATATTTACAGCAGCACGTGATCCAGCAGAAGTTATGGGGTTTTGTTTTGTTCATTTAAAACAATACAAATACTACTGTGTGTGTGAACATTTCCCCAAAGCTTCAAAAGTTAGACCACAAGCTCTTTAAATGAACAATGCTCTCTCAGGGATTGACCATCCGTATCTCTGCCCCTGAACTTTGAATTATTTATTAATGTGCACAGAAAAACTGGACAATATAGAACTGGATTAAACCACGAGATGGATTGTGTGGGATTGCCAATCACATGAAAGCCGTCTGTCTGCTGCCCGCTGCTCCCTTCTCTGTCCAGCAGGGGGCGACATATTGCCATAAAAGACAAAGAGCGTCGCAAAGAGCGGGGATGACGTTAATTACAATCAGCATCACCATCACCATCATCATCATCATCATCATCATCATCATCATCATCATCATCATCATCATCATCATCATCATATTCTTATCATCAGCAGCATCATTTTGTTGAGCAGGCTCATCTCCAGCATCCCTTCCGGTGGCCGCTGCACGGCGCGTGCTGAGCAGCCTCGTGAGCCGGTGAGCTCGTGGCTGTGTGTTGAACCAGGAGCCGAGGAGGCCTGCGTTAAACCTTTTCCATATTTAATATTATAATTTAATATTATATCACTTCTGCTGTCGGTAAACGTGACCACTACTTTGTCATGTGAAAGACTTCATTACATCAAACTTATTATTCATTTTCATTTGAATCTCCTAAATGTAATCTGAAGTTGAAGAGAATAAGCATTAAAGATTGGAACATATTCAGGTCACTTCTTTGAGGCAGTAACACATTTAGTTTATTAAAAACAACTCAAGCATTTAAAGGTTTTTGAAGGAATGTTAGCACTAAAACACGTAGCCTAAAATAAATCAATTTATTTCACAGAATAAATTTTATATGATACATATTTTATATTTATCTGATTTATACATCCTAAAATAGTATTGAATCAGTGTAAGTCACCCAGAGGACAAGGGAGAAAGTTTTGAAAGGACAGCTGCTGCTGCTTCGCCTTCTAAAGCAACTTTTCCCTCCTTTTTACTGGGAAAGGTGCACTGGGGCTGACCTCTCAGGGGCTTTAGGGTCTGGAAAAGAATGCCAGACCATAAGAAAAGAAACACAATGAATTATAATTAAATCCAAATCCGTGATTTCTACAGGTCAAAGGTTTGAGATGTATTCATGTAGAGTGCTAAACTAAGTTTTACACTCGATCAGTCATGAGTTACTCGTGTTTTTCCGCATGTGTGATCATGTTTCAGTCAGTCAGATGGTAAAAAGCCGTGTAGAACCACCAGCAGCTTCTGAAGGGAAACCCGATCACTTTCATGCTACTTGGGATTTTTTCTGAACTTTTTTTTTACACCGATATCAAAATGACTTTTTCCTTCTTCGGACTCGTGAACTCATCTGAACCAGGTACAGAGACATGTAGTGTACCGACAGAAGTGTTAAACAGTGAGCTTTTCGTGAAGATGTGTGTGAAGAGCAGGACGGGTCAGATGGGACTTTGTTCTGCACCAGAGGGGGGGGGCTCTGAACCCACCGCACTAAACACCTTGTTCACTTAGATGAAGACAGCTTTCCAACTTCTGCCTCCACTCCGATACAATGATGTGAATGGACACTTGTTTGTGATAGTTGTGTTGAAAATGAACTTTACAGAATCTCTTGATAATCCACAGAACACAGTCAAGTGTTTTCATGAGGCCGACGTAGAAATGGCCCCCATGAGAACGGGGACACTGCTTCTGGACAGACCATCTGGGCTGAAGGCCACCGAAGTCAGCTGTACCTTTATTACTTCTCTGTACTGTATGTCCTGCTGTCCGTCTCTTTTGATGGATTCTGTTTTGTCTTCATTGTCACTGACACACTGTAACCCTTTCTTTTCTGTCCCTTGTTTTTCTGCTGGCCGCCAGAACCTCAAAAGAATGTCCCTTTATCTCATCAGGGCTTTTATTATGGTCTCGGACCTACAGGAGGCGTACCATTCTTACTGCCACTGTCCCCACATCCCATAACATCCCATAACATCAAATCCCATAACATAACATAACATTATATATAACATCCCATAACATAACATAACATAACATCCCATAACATAACATCCCATAACATGCAGCCATGCTCAGAATAAAACACAAGTACCACTTCCTCATTGTCTTTATTGAAGTAATCTTGCTGATGAAAGAGGAACTGCTCAGAGGCAGCGGGCGGCGCGGGTTAGGGCGGGGCCGTGGGGCCTTGTTCAGAGGCAGGGCGGGGCCGTGGGGCCTTGTTCAGAGGCAGGGCGGGGCCGTGGGGCCTTGTTCAGAGGCAGGGCGGGGCCGTGGGGCCTTGTTCAGGAAGAGGCGTGGCCCAGCTGACCGATGCCCTTTCATTATTGCACTGCTTGCTGCAGCTCCCACAGTAGTGCAACAGGGAAAGAGTGTCGAGCAGTGAGCCTCCTGGTGACACGAGAACCTGAAGAACCTTCAGTACGTTCTACCGGATCACCACATCTTCACCAGCTCACGAGAACCTGAAAAACCTTCAGTACGTTCTACCGGATCACCACATCTTCACCAGCTCACGAGAACCTGAAGAACCTTCAGTACGTTCTACCGGATCACCACATCTTCACCAGCTCACGAGAACCTGAAGAACCTTCAGTACGTTCTACCGGATCACCACATCTTCACCAGCTCACGAGAACCTTCAGTACGTTCTACCGGATCACCACATCTTCACCAGCTCACGAGAACCTGAAGAACCTTCAGTACGTTCTACCGGATCACCACATCTTCACCAGCTCACGAGAACCTTCAGTACGTTCTACCGGATCACCACATCTTCACCAGCTCACGAGAACCTGAAGAACCTTCAGTACGTTCTACCGGATCACCACATCTTCACCAGCTCACGAGAACCTGAAGAACCTTCAGTACGTTCTACCGGATCACCACATCTTCACCAGCTCACGAGAACCTGAAGAACCTTCAGTACGTTCTACCGGATCACCACATCTTCACCAGCTCACGAGAACCTGAAGAACCTTCAGTACGTTCTACCGGATCACCACATCTTCACCAGCTCACGAGAACCTGAAGAACCTTCAGTACGTTCTACCGGATCACCACATCTTCACCAGCTCACGAGAACCTGAAGAACCTTCAGTACGTTCTACCGGATCACCACATCTTCACCAGCTCACGAGAACCTGAAGAACCTTCAGTACGTTCTACCGGATCACCACATCTTCACCAGCTCACGAGAACCTGAAGAACCTTCAGTACGTTCTACCGGATCACCACATCTTCACCAGCTCACGAGAACCTGAAGAACCTTCAGTACGTTCTACCGGATCACCACATCTTCACCAGCTCACGAGAACCTGAAGAACCTTCAGTACGTTCTACCGGATCACCACATCTTCACCAGCTCACGAGAACCTGAAGAACCTTCAGTACGTTCTACCGGATCACCACATCTTCACCAGCTCACGAGAACCTGAAGAACCTTCAGTACGTTCTACCGGATCACCACATCTTCACCAGCTCACGAGAACCTGAAGAACCTTCAGTACGTTCTACCGGATCACCACATCTTCACCAGCTCACGAGAACCTGAAGAACCTTCAGTACGTTCTACCGGATCACCACATCTTCACCAGCTCACGAGAACCTGAAGAACCTTCAGTACGTTCTACCGGATCACCACATCTTCACCAGCTCACGAGAACCTGAAGAACCTTCAGTACGTTCTACCGGATCACCACATCTTCACCAGCTCACGAGAACCTGAAGAACCTTCAGTACGTTCTACCGGATCACCACATCTTCACCAGCTCACGAGAACCTGAAGAACCTTCAGTACGTTCTACCGGATCACCACATCTTCACCAGCTCACGAGAACCTGAAGAACCTTCAGTACGTTCTACCGGATCACCACATCTTCACCAGCTCACGAGAACCTGAAGAACCTTCAGTACGTTCTACCGGATCACCACATCTTCACCAGCTCACGAGAACCTTCAGTACGTTCTACCGGATCACCACATCTTCACCAGCTCACGAGAACCTTCAGTACGTTCTACCGGATCACCACATCTTCACCAGCTCACGAGAACCTGAAGAACCTTCAGTACGTTCTACCGGATCACCACATCTTCACCAGCTCACGAGAACCTGAAGAACCTTCAGTACGTTCTACCGGATCACCACATCTTCACCAGCTCAACTCAACTCAGAGTTTGATGGATTTGAGAGTTCTGCACTTGTACAAATCATTAGTCTCCATGTGGAGTGAATATACATGAGACAACTTGAATCATATTCATGTTTCTGTTCGGTGATGAGGGGATTATTTTACACACATAGGGGGCGACAACAAGCTAAGAGGAGGAAACAGCAGGTCAAAGATGTTCATCATGATTTATACAATTATGAACACCACTGCTTCCAGAAGGGGAACATAACAAGGGCCTTTGTAATCCATTTATAAAAGTGCTGGAGACATTGTTTCATTTTTAGGCAGTTTGAAATGAAACAATGAAAAATACTTTGAATTTCAATGAACAGTTAAAGCATTTTAAATCAGTTAAAGAAAACCTACATAATGAATTCATAACATTGGGACCAGTAGAGGTCCAGTTCACCCACATGACTACGTAAAGCCCTCTCCTCCTCCCTGTGGCCGTAAACACACAGCATTGCTTTCATTTGTCCAGGGTTGGACATTTCTGTCCCCACGCCAGAACAATGGATGTAAATGGAATTGTATTTGTTGTGCTATAAGCATTGAAAAATTAGATAAAAAAAAAAGCAACAGCTCTTTCTAGAAACAGAGTGTGTTACTGTGGATAACCCACAGCCCTTCATTGGAGCTCATTTCTATTGAAGAAGGTTCTCCAGTGAGCTGGAGGTCTCATCCAGTGAGAAGGACTCCATCCACTGCACTGGGCCTAACAGGCCTCTGGGAGACTCCATAACAGAGACCACGAGGGGTCAGGGAGGAAAGGGTCTTCATGAAGTATTGAAGGAGATCTAGCATCAGCACTGTTCTCTTAGTGGGTGAATCAACGCGGGGGATTCCTAAAGTAGTTATTTGGCTGTACAGCGGAGCAACAGCTCCTCAGCCTGAGAGGGTACTCCAGGTGAGTTGAGGCCGAGCCAGGGATTGGCTCGGCCCTTGTTGGGTCGCTTTGTCAAGATACCTCACTTTTTGTTCAATATTCTTTCACCTTTTTTTCTTTTCTATTGTGCATTTAAGAAGATATCAATCCCACTGGTGTATCATTTTTCCTTCAATAATTGCAGACAGACTCTTGTACGAACACAAGGCTACAGCAGTGAAAGTGTTGACCACAGGGTGGCGCTGGAGGGACGGAGGAGGCGTGGCATCACACCAGGCCGGAGAGCATCCCTCACAGTCAAGACCCTATAAGCAATATTGCACTACTCCGTTAACTCTCGTGAAAGCAGAGGCAATATTGATAGGGTCCCGTCTGCAAGGTGAACATGGACGAGGCAGACCTCTGCTCAGGGGGGACGTCTCAGTCCGGGGCCACAGGGACCTGGGCCACAGGGACCTGGGCCACAGGGACCTGGGGGACAGAAGAGGGAGGAGGTCAACCACTAAGACCCAAAAGAGGAGGTTGCCATGCATTCATGGACACCGTCTACCTCAGAACATCCCGTGGCCAATCCTACGAGGCCCTTTAGACACTTTTAGAATATTAATGGAAGCGATTCAAAAAATCATTACAAACCACTTGTGTCTTACTTGTGCTACTTTATTATATTAGCTACACATTTGACATTTAAATGTAAAATGTCATTTTGAATTCCATCAAGGGATGCCATCGGCCTTCTCAAGCTGACATTGGAACAATAGTGTCATGCAGCTCAAACGCACATTTAAAGAGTCAAAGCAACAGAAACCCTCTGAACATGCATCACCACCCAAAGGAACCTCGCAACATTAAATAATAATTGAAATGCTCACAAATTTAAGAGAGCTTATGAATCAAGAGTAGGTTCATGATATCTGCAATAGGAACTGTCAAAGTATCATTAGCCATGCTGAATCATACTTATACCGTATATGTACCATTTACTACTTTGATCTACTACTTGCATTTGAACAATATGATTGTATGTTTTCTTTCATACCAACAATCAAACTGAAATTGAGGTTTTGTTTCTGACTTCTTGATTGTCTGCATTTTCAAATTCAATTCAATATATTTTGTATAGCCCAAAATCACAAATTACAAATGATCCTCAGAGGGCTTTACAATGTGTACACATACCACATCTCTGACCTTTGACCCTCACATCGGTTCACATGTGGAAACCCCTTTTGACTCTTGTCATTATAATGTTTCTGATGTACCTCATCTATATGTAAATGCTCTATAAAACTATATGTTATATAGATAAAGACACTTTCTGCAAGATAACATGTCTCTGAGACATGCAGATATATGGTGAATCCTTGTTTCTGATTGGCTAGTCCTGCTCTGAGTCATGTGATTAGTGACATGGGAGCAGTCGGCTGTTTAGAGCAGATGGATGAATCCTTTGGACTGTGAATGTCCCGTGAGATTAATAGTGTACACAACACACTGAGCACACTGGTCATGGCTTCAGATTTCATAGAAATGTCAAATATCCATTTCTATTCCGGTAAAGACATTCAAGACCATTTCCTCAGCTTCACGACCATCACTGACAC
Organism: Ophiodon elongatus; assembly: GCA_016806645.1. Taxonomy (NCBI): domain Eukaryota; kingdom Metazoa; phylum Chordata; class Actinopteri; order Perciformes; family Hexagrammidae; genus Ophiodon; species Ophiodon elongatus. The sequence continues at coordinate 188,794 of JACSYO010001775.1, read as the reverse complement.
TGAGTCCATCTCTCTGTAGCCGGGCCTGATCTCCACATGTTCCCATGCATCCGGGTCACATGAAACAGAGCTTCTGAGGAGCAGAGAGGCCCTCTGGCCCTCTGGCCCTCTGGCCCTCTGGCCCTCTGGCCCTCTGGCCCTCTGGCCCTCTGGCCCTCGTTAGAGCCACAGACGTGACCACTCCTCTTTCCCCGGCACATGTCTTTGATCTGCTCCATCACCACACTGACAGCTCACTTGAGGGTGGAGAAGGATTCTTTACAGCTCACACTGCAAGTTAGAGGCACTCAAATGGAAAGATCCAACTTCGGAAATGCAAATTGAATTTGTCACACACAAATGATCCTTTCAATAATACATTCAACGTTCATGTTATTTATAATCCTAGCACTACCCTTCTTCCTGGAAAACTTTCAAATAAAATCTTTGATGTACCAAGTAAGGCAACATGAACATTTCAACCAACAATGCTATCCCACATCCACCCTGTGACCCCGTCATCACATCCACCCTGTGACCCCGCCATCACATCCACCCTGTGACCCCGTCATCACATCCACCCTGTGACCCCGTCATCACATCCACCCTGTCACATCCACCCCTGTGCCATCACATCCACCCTGTGACCATCCACCCTGTGACCCCGTCATCACATCCACCTGCCACATCCACCCTGTACCACACCACCCCCACACCCGACCCCGTCATCACATCCACCCTGTGACCCCTCATCACATCCACCCTGTGACCCCGTCATCACATCCACCCTGTGACCCCGTCATCACATCCACCCTGTGACCACATCCACCTGTGACCCCGTCATCACATCCACCCTGCCCCGTCATCACATCCACCCTGTGACCACATCCACCCTGTGACCCCGTCATCACATCCACCCTGTGACCCCGTCATCACATCCACCCTGTGACCACATCCACCCTGTGACCCCGTCATCACATCCACCCTGTGACCCCGTCATCACATCCACCCTGTGACACCGTCATCACATCCACCCTGTGACCCCGTCATCACATCCACCCTGTGACTCCGTCATCACATCCACCCTGTGCCCACATCCACCCTGTGACCCTGTCATCACATCCACCCTGTGACCACATCCACCCTGTGACCCCGTCATCACATCCACCCTGTGACCACATCCACCCTGTGACCCCATCATCACATCCACCCTGTGACCCCGTCATCACATCCACCCTGTGACCCCCACACACCACCCACCGTCATCACATCCACCCTGTGACCACATCCAGCCTGTGACCACATCCACCCTGTGACCACATCCACCCTGTGACCCTGTCATCACATCCACCCTGTGACCCCGTCATCACATCCACCCGGTGACCCTGTCATCACATCCACCCTGTGACCCCGTCATCACATCCACCCTGTGACTCCGTCATCACATCCACCCTGTCATCACATCCACCCTGTGACCACATCCACCCTGTGACCACATCCAGCCTGTCATCACATCCACCCTGTGACCACATCCACCCTGTGACTCCGTCATCACATCCACCTCTTTGACTCCGTCTGTGGACCTGTGACCTGTGACCTGTGGACCTGTGACCTATGACCTGCGGACCTGTGATCTGGGACCTGTGACCTGTGGACCTGTGACCTGTGACCTGGGACCTGTGGACCTGTGACCTGGGACCTGTGGACCTGTGACCTGGGACCTGTGGACCTGTGGACCTGTGACCTGGGACCTGTGGACCTGTGACCTGGGACCTGTGGACCTGTGACCTGGGACCTGTGGACCTGTGGACCTGTGACCTGGGACCTGTGGACCTGTGACCTGGGACCTGTGGACCTGTGGACCTGTGACCTGGGACCTGTGGACCTGTGGACCTGTGGACCGGCCTGCTGCCCCAGCATGGAACCAGGACGGCTGCACTACACATTCTAGGATTCAAGGAGCAAAAATGAAGACCGTCTATATATTAAACACATCTAGTTTGTAGTTAAATGTCCTAATCTATTGGAGAAGCTTAATACTGTTTGTTATGACTCATGGATTAATCTATATTATTAGATTTTGTTATTAACATGGGAAGGGAGTTGAATCTAATACTTCAAATAAGAAAGGTGACCCTCCACAAACCAGTAGTACAATCAAAACTAGATACATTTAACTATTTTTTGACAGAGGCTTTGTTTGTTTTTTCCACAAATAGCTCTTCATAATCTTCAGAAAATATGTTCAGAAAATACACAACTTATTGTCAAAAAGAAGACCCTTGTCTTTCTTTGTGGTGGTTCTCCGCTGCACTCTGTCCCTCACTACAACACGTTCCCCTCGAGACACAACAAACAGAAAATTCCACAGTCGCTTGCAAAACAGTGGCTAAATATGAGGCTCCAGGCTCCGGCTCAAGGCGTGCTCACACACAGAGCAAAGCAGTAACCCCCAGAGCGGCCCTGCCCTCCACATTCCTCACAAGGAGCCCCATCCCCCCTACGACCTGCCCCAAATAGGAAACTTACCCAGTTTTTCCCACCCACACCGTGACTTCTTCAAGACTGCACTCAAATTATGCTTCAAAAGCCGACTGGAAGAGAGAAAAAAAGAGCCCTGTGCTCCACACACACACACACACACACACACACACACACACACACACACACACACACACACACACACACACACACACACACACACACACACACACACACACAACAAAAGGACTGTCGCATTAACCTATAGGCTCACACGTTCCTTTACAGGGAACGCTCATACACTTTTTATCCTGGAAAATAACATGTGTTCACCAATAAAAGATTTATATGCAATAAACCAGATGCTTTTACACAGTTGCAATCAAACTGTAATCTAAAGTGGATTTTTTTTAATAGATGCTTGTGTGTTTTTTTTTTATTTAATTTTTCACATAAAAATGATTTTGTTGTTTTTTACTAAAGCTAGTTCATATCTTTAAAAGCCTGGTTTGTATGTTCTGATAATTAATCAGCAGTAGTAAACATCAAAACATGCTGCATATCATTTCAGTCATACAAACAAAATAAACAACATTACAAATAAATCACTTCTTTTATCCCTCTCATGATCCTAAAATACTGACTATTTCCATGTAACTTAACCTCTGGCTGGTTTCCACACACTGACTTTCTACTATACATTTTAACTACATTCAAATTTAAGTTAAATAAAAAGAAATCTCTCTCATACATTTTTTTATTACAGTTTAATTGTGGTTCCACTTAATCCCTGATCATGATTTGATGATAAAATGGGATCACTCGAAAAGCCTTGTTGGGGTAAACCTGATCCAGCATATAAAGGTCCACATGGTGGGCCGGCATGGAGCAACACAACCTCAAAGCAAGTCCCTTCATCTGACGTGGTCTGCAATGCAAACCCAGAAAGCCTCTGAAGTTCTGTGAACAAAATGTTCTTTTTTTGAGGAGGCGTGGCCTATGAGGCCTATATCTCCCAGGGTAAAATGGGCCTAATAATGCAGCTTGTTTGAATAGAAAAGCCACACACTCTTCCTGTCATAAGGACCTCTGGGCTTAGGCACTGGTTCCAAATTGTGGACTGTGGACCTCCAGCGGTCCGTGAGGGAGTTTCCAAAATAAAGGATACTTATTTTATTTTACTCGATTAAAATTGCCAATTTAAATCCATTATTTTAGTCAGAACCTTTTTTAAATTCAAAAGAAAGAGAGAGATATGTGAGGACCCTGAACAACACTAAAAATTGGATTGTCTTCTAAATTAAGGCCACGTTTAATTGTGTCTGTGGATCTATGAAATGAAAAAGGTTCAAGAAGCTATTGTATGTGAACAACCTCCAAATGTAACCCTCAAATAGGTGTCAGTGTGGAAGTCCATTTTAAGTACACTTTCCTCATTATAATATTGAGCAAAAATAAGATGAGTAATTCCCCCTCTTTAAATGTTAGTGTGCCAATTATTGATTAGACTGACCAAATACAATGTAACATATCTTCTGCCAACACTTGTCCCTATAAAATCACTCTATTCATGACAGGATTTGATGTTAACTGACTATATGAATGGGATGAAAAAGGATATTTTCCCAAGTATTACCATGAACTAACACCAGCAAAGAGCAGTTGTGGTAATGGCTTCACTCGGGTCTAAGGCGATGGCCTGTGGCCTGTGATTGGTGCTGGAAGTGTGTGTGGGGGTAGGGAGGGAGGCTGCCCCCCCTATAGAGCCTACAGAGGCTCCTTCATGCCTGCTATGGCCTCTTCCTCTCCGGTTACCGGCCTCGGTCCTTCCTCTGTGCTGCGTGGTGGAGGCAAAGGCCGAATGCTATGACAATACTATTGCACTGCTTTAGGGATGGTACAGTAGTGCAACATCGTCAAAGCAGCTGACCTCTGCAAGCTGGGACGCACACACACTCAACGTGAACAGCGCTTCTACCGCAGCCACAAGCACACACACACACACACACACACACACACACACACACACACACACACACACACACACACACACACACACACACACACACACACACACACACACACACACACACACACACGCAGTAGCTCTACATCCTGTGGCTCCCGTCCATTCAAGTTAGGGCGATCAGGGTAGCAATTCTATTTTCTTGTCACGTTTAAATACGATTTGTAAGAAGAGGAAGTGGGAGGCGGAGGAGGTGTGGGGGTGGGAGGGTGGGAGTGTGGGGGGTGTAGGGAGGGGGGTTTGGGGGAAGGGGGGCGGTGTTGTCAGCCAATGCCCTTTTAATATTGCACTGCTCATCTGATTTCACAGTAGTACAACAGAAAAAGGGCTTTGGACAACACGGCTGCTCTTCAAATCTCTTCACTTTCTATTCAGAGCCCAGCACGCACGCACAGAGAGGCAGACCGCATGGGGCCTGTAGACCGCATGGGGCCAGTAGACCGCATGGGGCCAGTAGACCGCATGGGGCCAGTAGACCGCATGGGGCCTGTAGACCGCATGGGGCCTATAGGGCCTGTAGACCGTATGCGGCCTGTAGACCGCATGGGGCCTGTAGACCGCATGGGGCCTATGAGGCCTGTAGACCGTATGCGGCCTGTAGACCGCATGGGGCCTGTAGACCGCATGGGGCCTATGAGGCCTGTAGACCGTATGCGGCCTGTAGACCGCATGGGGCCTGTAGACCGCATGGGGCCTGTAGACCGCATGGGGCCTATGAGGCCTGTAGACCGTATGCGGCCTGTAGACCGCATTGGGGCCTGTAGACCGCATGGGGCCTATGGGGCCTGTGGAGGTGAGCCTGCCCCCACACAACGAGTGACACCCTGGAAGCCATATTCAAACCAGCAGCCGTGAAATAAGCAAACAGGCTTATTCCTTCAACAACACAATGTAGCCTATATGGTGTGAATGCACAAATAGAAAAGCATATAATTTATGCAAATGTGAAAGGAATTGTTCTGCTATGCAACCCTTGCCTTGTGAAAATGAAACAATAGTTTTTTTTTGTTTTTTTTATTAAACTGGATGTTTGTTGCCAGTGGCTCCATGCGGGTACTGGGAGTCCCCTTTCCTGTAATTAGTTCCGGTCTGCATGAGGCTGCAGGGCCGGAGGAGAGCAGTTTACTCAGACAACCAAAGGATCTACCCAGTGAGCAGGACTCGGCCTGGGGGAACCAGGGGAGGAACATATAGGGCAAAGAGCACATTCCGCCATACAATAGCAGAAGCCTCCTTTAACACCACACTGGTCCTGGCCCTTCAGCCAGAGGCCGTTTGGAACCCTCCTGGTGGAGAGGGGCTTTGTGGTTCCCAGGTTCAGAGTTCCTGATCAGCCAAAGGGCTCCTTTCTCTGCCCAGACGGATACAACACACGGAGGCTCCGCGGACCAGAAGGCAACCCGCCATGGAGTTTCAAACTTTTACCGGACGGACGCCACGAGACCAGCAGCAGGGCCACTGGTGGTCCCTCTGATAGTTCCGAATGAAAACAGGCTCCATTAGTCCGAGAGAAAGAGTTCCTCCCGAACACAATAACCAAGTAATAAATGAAGCCCTGTTCTCCGCGAGGCCCCGTTAAAGCCCCGGAACACGCTGCAGCTACCGCTGCGCGAGCACACATTCCTCCGGGGAGGCGGACCGCTCCAGCCCGGAGAGAAGAGCCGTGTATCGGCTCACATAGCGCCGCTCGGCCCGGGAAGGCTCTCCCTACACCGGACCCTCATGCTAGAGAAACGGCACAGCTCACAACGATGTGCGGGATAAACATGGCTCGTGCAGCAGAGGGGTTCACGTTTATCTCAAACACGGAGCAGAAGGCGCATGGACGAGCTTATGATTGGTGTCATTAATGGCCCCTGGTCGTTGAACAGGGGCCACCTGAAGCCCTGGTGGCCCCGCGGGGTCTCTGACCAGCCTGTGGAGGGGCCCATGTGAGAGCAGCCCACTGAGCTTTGACATCTCACAATAATCACCTGCATAGACACTCAGCTGTCAATCACTCCCTTATCACGCGTGCCCTCGCGTGTACGCGCGCTCCTTCGCTCTCTCTCTCTGACTCTGACACACACACACACACACACACACACACACACACACACACACACACACACACACACACACACACACACACACACACACACACACACAATAGCTGCAATACAGTTTTAAGCGACGAGAGCTCGCGGAACCTCTCCGCGGCCAATCAGACCCACCGACATCCCGTCTGCCCGCGCGCCGCTCCGCGTCCCATCCGCGTCCCCTCCGGCCCGCAGCAGCAGCCCTCTCCCCGCAGGTTTTGATGAGCGGTACCTGGCGGAGGCAGGGTCGGTCCGAGCACAAGAAGCAGCACAACGGGGCCGTTGCCCACTTCAGCGAGGAAAAGCGCCCGGGCCTTTACCGTCCATCTCCCGCACATACGTCCGTTTCAACCGCAGTTCGGGCTCGCGAGGCGTCACGGCTCCTCGGTTATAAAACGGTGTTCCGTCCATTGGCAGCCACACGGCCTCCCAGCTCTGGACTCCATCTTTGACTAGTTGACATTCAGCTCTTGCCGAGACAAATTCCTTATTTGCATGCCAGCCTGCCATTGGTCCGTTTCCCCGCTTGTCTCTGCCCTCATTGGTGGAAAATGTATCTCATCACCTTCAGGATTGGTCACATACCGAGAGGACGTCATTGTATGGTTTAATTTTAACAATGAACACAAATGTTCTCTTCCATTCACAAATTCCTCATTATCCGCCTTTGAGGTGCTTTATAGTGTTATTGTGCTTCAGAGGGAGAAAAGAAGCATCACCGTGCGCAGCGATAGGGGTCCTTTCAGACCCTGACCCGAGCCCCGGAGAGATCAGCAGGCTGCATGTGGCTACCAAGTACATCCTCATCTTACATATGGTTCACACTTCATGGACAACAAAAATTAATCTCCAAAATGCAGGAAACACAATAATTTGGTTTGAGCAGAAGACTCCCTTCAGTCTCCATATGTTGGCCCCTCTTGATGCATAGGAGGCTCTGGGTTTCAGGTGCTCCGTGAGGCGGGGTCGTGTGGGGTAGAGGACGGGCCGGGCGGGAAGAGGTTAGAGGCGCCGGGGCTCTCTGGAGGTGCCGCGGTCGACGCTTGGAGGAGGGCAGCGGCCTGTGAAATCTGGCATTCCTGATCAATGGAGCTGAAATAATGTCATTGTCCGGCGGAAAAGAGCTGCTTCCACAGCAGCCAGCCCTTTCTCCCTCCCCCGGGCCGGGGACCGAGGGAGTGCCCTCCCCCCGGGCCGGGGACCGAGGGAGTGCCGCGGCTCGTCGGGCGTCAGAATGTGCCCAAAGAGGCTTCTCGTGTTCTCAGAGGGGATGAATTATAAATGTAGTGATTTTATTTCGTTTAGTGGTGGCTTGTCTATTTTTATAATGTGGTAAAAGGTAAGTTTGACTAATTAATTTCCAGTGGAGCCCATAAGACGCATATTAAACACTGGCCTTTTTTTTCCATTCATGTCCACAAAGCCTGCTTCTTGAAGGGTGGGGGGGCTCCTCCCCACTTCTCCGCCCCTGCGCCAGTTCAACCCAGAGCAGCAGCTCTACGTGTTCCTGCCGGTAACCCGGACTCCCCGAGGCTGTACCAATATTCACGTAAACGAACAAGGAGACGAACATCTGTCCCCGCGCGGGGCCCGGTCCCCTCTCTACTCCCTTTGAGGAGAAACCTGTGTGCTATGACGTACGTCAGCAGCTATGTAAGGAATGCGTGTTCACGTCCCCCACTGCTTATGGATGTAGAGCTGCGCGCACGCGCGCACTTGTGCGTGAAGTAGCACTGCCGAGCGAAGTATGTGGGGCCGAAGGAAGCGCGATGCCCATATTTGGCCGTGCCGGCTGACTGACGAGCGGACATGAAGAGCTCGGCTCTCACCTCGGCTTCGTTCACACTGTCTGTCAAAGACCACATTCCCTTCAGGGAAAAAATAATAAAAAATACAGAAATCATTTGACATGTTTTTACACATGGAAAAACATATTAACACAACTCTATGGCAGTTATAGCCGGAAGTGTTTTAAATAAGACTTTCTTGTATTGTCCTGAAGGGAAATAAATAGCCTCAGAATCAAATATCAAAATAATGTATTTTCTTCATCAAATCTAAGCTGCATTTGTATAAAGACCTCTGTTAGCCACAAGTGCATTTAAGCAGCTTAACAAGCAGGAACCCATATAGATAGATTTAATTAGTTGATGGTGTAAAATAATACTTCTAAATAAATAAATAATGATTCTTTAACTGGGATACTTTCTACTGAATATACACTCTATAAATTAAATTCCTCCTTTAGCTTGGTCTACCTTAGAAGCAGGAACATTTAATGTAGCAACGTTAACCCTAACTGAATTCAATTTGTAGATTATTATTTAGATCCCCTGACAAATATCAGGCTGAATTTTACAGGGATGTGAAATGATATACAGCTATATTAATACGATATTTCAGATTAGATGGAATAGTGCAACAATTAAAAAAACATGTTGTTTTGAGGTTTGACTGCCACTTGATCTAGTTGCTTCAGTGAAGTGTTGATAGGAAAAACAGAATAGACTGTACACCGTTCAAGCAATGGGGGTAAAATTATAGAAATGGAAATTTCATAACTTTTAAGGTCTCTGTACAGGAACAGAGGCAGAAAATACATAACCAATATGAGATAGCTCCTCCCACATCCATTTTTCATGTATCATATGTTTATAATAATAATGCTGTCATGCTGATTGTCCATACTGTCATTTTATTACTTGTGTTCACACAGCATCTATTACATGCCTGTCCTTCCCAGGAGAGGTGCCCCTCCTCTGTTGCTCGTTCTGAGGTTTCTCCCATTTTCTCCCTGTTAAAGGGGGGGGGGGGCCTCCAAATCAAAAGTCCAAGCACAGAGGGTGTTGTTTGCTCTACAGATTGTAAAGCCCCTTGAGGTGAATTTATGATCTGTGATGTTGGGATATGTTTAAAAAAACAAACAACTGGAACACTACTAATTGTTCCCACCAGTAAAATTACAAGATTACGTATATTAAAAATGTGTCAATTGATCCACAATGGAAATAACAGTTTCTTCCCACAGGCTGTCGCTCTGATGAACAGTTACCATCAGCACACTCAAAAACCCTCTACCACCAAGATATCCACTGCTGCCATGTAGATTATAATCTACCATCTTTAATGCATATTTTTAAAATGTATACATATCTGTCACTGTCAACATAAGTAGACATATTTACTTTTAGGTATACTGTACATAATCACCCAGTAAATGTACTGTATACCCTCTCAATATGTGTAAATATATGTATCTATATGCAATAATTGTATTGTTTACTATTTACACTTGACTTGTAGATATATATTTTATTTTTATTCTATTGTTGGTCATGGGTGCCTTTTATACATGTTTATATAGTATTCATGCAAACAAATGTTTTTTTCTTCACTACTTGTCTCTCCGTTTACATTTATTTGTTCAGCTTTGTTGTCCTGGTTGGTAATTCTGATAATCTTCATCTAACATTTGATCAGGCTCCCTTATCTGCTTCCAAATCTAAGCTATGGTTTAAAAGTCCAGCAATCAGATATCATCACTGTCCTGTGAAAATCATTTATCTCCAAATTTGATGAGTTTCATCTTTATGATCATCTAAATTATGTATGTTTCCTATATGGTAAAAAAATCCCCCACTCACCCAGTCTCTCAAAAACATCATGCTTTGTTGGATCATTTGAACTCTGATATTTCTGATATTATATCTTTGTTATTGACCCCTAAATAGGAAGTTCTTAGACATGTTTCTGCACTGTGTAATACTATCACACATTGTTGCAACACTTAACCTTCATTATCAACAACTATACAATTTGGGCTGCAGCTTTACAATAAATCCAACTAAACAACGCATCATAACGTGTTAAGTGTTGAAAGACACACCGCGTCACGCGTGGCCAGGGTCCAAACTCGTTTGTCCGCGCAGGTAGCAATAGGTTAATCTTTACTGAAAATTGCGCAACAGATAGCTCAGAGCAGAAGTCAACATGGCAGCATTGTAAGTGCTCCCCGGTTACGCATGTAACTGCATCACATCATCAGTCGTCAGACAGAATCTGTTTGATTTCTTTGGACATTTTTACACATTTGGAATATCCATTTCCCAGACTTATTGACCACAGAGAGTAAGATCTTTACTCTCAACTAGCCCAATTGGTTCTACTGATGACCTTCTGAAACTAATTAGGTAGCAGCAGAGAATCGTGGTATTTTCATGGTTTTATCTAAGTTCCAGTATTTAAGGACAATATGTATGTCAAAATAAAAATAAAAAAATGTCTTCTCAGAATTGCATCTCTGTGTTGTCTTGATGCAATTTGGCTGTTATTACGCCATTCAAAGTAAATCTAGTTCTGCTGAGCATTCTGGGTGTTATGTGGTGTTAGAAGACAAAGAAGAGAAAATACCTGAACATTCACTGACTATCACACTGAACCAATCCCAGTTGAAAGATTTCAGACGGGTTGTGTATGTCCTGCCCTTGGCCCTGGTGCAGGTCATGTGACCCTGGTTGTCACGGGAAAACTACCGTCACCATGTTTGCTTTCATCAGCTGGAAAGTCGACCTGCTGCAGCTGGAGGTTCTATTCTACAACATTAGCGGTGGAAAAGATTGAGATCTATAGACGTTTGAAAAGAAGATCAGTAGGACAACCAGAATGAGCTCATTGATTTAGCTTTAAATGTATATTTGTTTTTTAGTATGACACAGTAGGGCAAGACACCTGACATGAGGTGTGACAGGATGGCCTGGATAAACCCACAGCATCCCTCTGCTGCCAACTGTCTCTGAGCCCAAGCGTTCATCTTCCAGGTTGGTTATGTTTAGGCAGCACAACCCTGGGTTAGGGTTAGGAAACAACACGTTCTCACTCCCAGATGGTCAGATACCAACGTTTGGTCAGTGACCCTGAGCTTCAAGCTATGACGCTAGGCCTCTAGCATCTGATTGGGACATGGCGTGTCCCTACAAACCCGTGCAAACTGGAGTCCAATTCAGTACTTTTACCAGTACATTGACAGCAAAGTCTCCCAAAATGTAGAAGCATTCACAAATCAATGACAATGCATTCAATTTAATCAAAAGTATGTCACCAGGTTTCAAACCAAAAAGCAAGTCAAATTTAGAATGATGACTCATTTTAGATTTTTTGTTCAATCAACTTAAATGTATTCTAAGTTTAATATCACTCTACAGCCATAATCTGTTAATTAAAAAAAAAAGATGTGTTTATCTTCGAAGTGGCTCTGTGGACATACTGTAACATTGAAAATACATATAAAAAGTCTAAATTGTAAGGTGTTTTATTTTCAGCAGATGTTCCTCATTGTCTCTCTGGACCTCTGGCCACTTTAAAGTATGCTGAGAATTACCTGAGGTCCCCAGACTGCAACGGGGACGGTGAAGGCAGTGGTGGGATTTTACTTTACGTGCATAAATAGTACCAATATCATCACGTAGAAATACGTAAGTATCAAAAGTACTCATTATGTAGAAGGGCCCTTATTAGTGTTATATCATATTATTTACTGGATTATTATTACTAATACGCTCATGTATAAGCAGCTACAGAGCTAATTTGATTTACTGTTGGGAACTCATTATAGAATGTAATATTTTAATCTGTAAGAAAATATAGCTGTCAGATAAATGTAATGGAGTAAAAGAAATTACAATATATACCTCTGAAATGTGGTGACGTAGAAGTAGCATAAAATGAACTTCACTTAAATGTTGCATTCTGCCTGAGCTGGATGTCGCTGTGCTGGGATGTATATGAGGTCATCAAACTACCAATAAGAATAATAAAGGTGTATGTTGTACCACCCGTACAGGTGGAAACATGGTTGGATTACATTTAGTGGCAACATTACAGCTATAGCTAACTTCAGTAGCAGGAGTAGCAGTCACCTCAGTAATGGGCTGAATTGATCCTGGTACTATTAGGCTTTACCTGTTTCTATACTCTTTTAATAATTACATTTGAGTATTTATCCATTTATTTCTGGATTCACTTATTATTATTGGATTTATTTCTGTCTTCTGTATAAACACACATTCTAAGAGACTACTTGAGTGTTGTTATGTAAACTGCTGAAAACATCTGTGATGGTGTTCCATGGTGGTGCACAGCCTATAACGCTGTAGGGTACCTGTGCTGAGTTAACACGTCCCTTCTGGGTTAAAAAGGCTTTTCCAGGACCAGTAAACATTAGAGGCTGACCCAAAAATAGGTGGTCCACACCTGAGGACATCCTCAAGGAATAGGTTTTGAGGGAGCTCAAACTCTTTTTACACTTTCAAACTTGTTTGTCATGGCTACAGTCTAACTAGCAATATATGGTATTATAGCTACAAATAAAAGGAGTGTGACAAAATGTTGTATTGTATCAATGCACTGGCCAAACAATAAGTATCAAGCAACTCGTAGAAAGAAGCAAGTGCATTTTATTAATGTAATTAATGTTGTGTTTTGTAACATTATCTGTGAAGGGCTGCATATATTTGAATTTGAATTATGGTGACCATTACCTTTGAATCCAATGCTATAATAAGGGTGTTGGTAGACCTATTTTTAGTTCATTGTTTGTTTTGGTCAGAGCCCTAAAATGCTACTAATATTTTGTCCTCTCCATACAAGAGGTAAACATTTCTCTATATTATGTAGTAGGAGTAAAGTATCAGTAGTAACAGTAGCAGATGTACCAGTATCAGTAGTGGCAGCAGTAGTTGTAGTGGTAGCTGTAGAAGTTGCAGTAGGCCTTAGCTGTAGTAGTGATGTTAACAATAACAGTTGCAGTAGCAGTAACAGTAGAAACAGTAGTAGTAGTAGTAGTAGTAGTATTAGCAGTATTTGAAACAGCAGCCTAACATTAACCTCAGCAGTTGCAGTAACAGTGGTAGTAGGCCTGTAGTAGCCTAACATAGTAGAAACAGTAGTACTAGCAATAGCACTAGAAACAGTAGTAATACCAGTAGCATTAGCCTAACGTTAACATTAACAGTTACAGTGGCAGTAGCAGTAACACAGTAGAAACAGTAGTAGTAGTACCAGAAGTAGAAGTAGCAGTAGTAGGCATAGTATCAGTTACAGTATTACCAGCAGTGGTATTCATAGCAGTAGCAGAGGCAGTTGGAGTAGCAGTCATTGTACACTAGAGGTAGAAGCAATTACAGTAGTATTACCAGTAGCAGAGAAGAGGTGGCAGTACTTATACATTTATTGATGGTAGTAATAATTGGGAGCTATATTATTAAATGCATATCGCCCTTGTGCACATCAAAGTTGGTGGTGAGGAAAAACAGAAACGCGAACACTATAAAGAATAAATATATTTATGATCTGCTTTCCCCTTTAAGAAGCCTGTCACTGGCACTGAAAGAGAAACTGCTAGCTATAACCTCCTCCCACCCCCCTGCCCCTCCATCTGACCTGTGACCTCCGGAGGTCAGCAGCCATAGAGAAGCCAGATGTCAGGATGAGGGAGAGGAGACTTGAGTGGGTGCTTGGTGACTCAAGTTACTCTGGGCAGCATGGCGCCAAGGGTGGGGGGTGGGGGGGGGGCTTGGTGAAAACACTGCAGGAAGTGTACCCAACATCTAGCCCCCTTTGTCCCCTGTTCCAGGACCCCAGAGAGGACGATGTACACCATCTCTTAACGGGACATTACTAGTCTATCAGAGACGTGTTGGAAGACAGATAAAAGGAAAGATGGGTGAATGTCTTTGACACCTGGCACCTGACATAATTAGCAATGAATCAAATCACCTGCGGGACCGTTCACTGGAGATGCTGTTTGTGTAGAGCCAACAAAACAGATGGGGTAAACCACAAGGACCTACATTAAATGTAAACAAAAGTTATCTGATAATCAATTTTTAAGAGAAATGGCCCGTGTATTATGTGGTGCAATAAGCTCTTCTGTGTTAAAATGACAACTGCCAGCAGAGAAGGTTTTAGACCATGAACTCCCACAATGATTTGCATAAATGTAGTCAGACTGCATATCGTTCTCAGCCTCACCTTAATACCCTACCTGGGTGGACACATACGGTCTATGCCACTGAAGCAGTCCTGTACTTTGCTGAGTCATCACTTCCTGTCCCAGCCGCTCCCTGCTGGGTCAAACGGATCTCTGTGACTCTTCAAGTCAAAGCACAAATCTGTTTTCCACTCCGAGTGACTTCAGACTTTCTATGGAATCGGGGAACACAAAACATGATAGCAGTTGTTATTAATGAAACCAGCAGCAGCGGTGAAATGAATATTTAGATCATTTTTACTTTTGTAAAAGTACCAATGCAACAATGTAAAGTTAATGTACTTTAAGTATTTAAGTAAAATAACTCATTCTGCAGAAAGTACCTGTGAGATGGTGAGTTGGCAGGAAAAAAACGCTGTTACATTGATAGGATTTCTTGTATTTCTGTCTAATATTTGACTTTTGAGAAATTGGGTTTACAATCTGTACAGAATACAACTTCATCTTTCCATGGACCCTCATTTTGCAACAGGAAAAAAAAAGGAAAGGAAAAACTATGCTTATCATATATTCATTAATATAAATTGCTCTCTGAATCTGAAATGTAGCTAGTAACTACAGCTATCAAATAAATATAGTGTAGTAAAAAGTGCAATATCTCCCTCTGATATGTCGTGATAAGCGGTTGCTCTCCACACTGACGAGCAGTAAGACAGAAGGGTTGCAGTCAACCTCATATCATGCAGGTGTTGCTCTATTATGGAGATGAATGAAGAATATTCCGTGGCACCCCCATCAGGACTGTTGGAGATGTTAATCAAAACCCTCATTTGGTGACTCTCCTATTATTTGCACTTCAGTCATCTATTAATTCATAATTTAGACTTCAAATAAATGTTCATTATTCATGTTTTCCTTACCATTATAATTGCAATGACATTTTATCTTCACTGATGACAAACTGTAATATAATTTTAACACTGTGGTTCCCAGACTTTGTGTTCTTTATTCAGGAGAGAAGTATTTAAAAACAGTAAATGTTCTGATTGAAGACCATTTAAGAAGGGTACATGAATTCTTAAAATCCAAAGTTAGTGATTAAGACCGGCACAATGAATTAACTAAAACTAAAGGATTTGTTCAAATATCTTCAGTGTTCTTCCTCTGCTTGAGACACACAATGAGCTGTGTGATTCAGGACATTTTTATATTTTTATCAATTCTCCATGAAGTCGTTTTTACAAAACCAATATTCACAATAGTCAAATCAACAAATGATCTAAATGTAGAAGTGTTGTTTGATTGATGTGTCTCACTTTGCTTGTCTGAAGATCCTGATGGACAGTTAATGTGTCTTTATGTGATCTTTATTATTGATACTGGATGGAATAGTGGTGTTAACTCTTTAAACTTTCATTTATTTATTTAAAGACATCATTTCATTTATTTATTTGGTTCTTGATCCCCTTTTGATCACCTGCTTTAGATTATAATTTGACTTTTTATTTCACACTACATCTGTGTGTAAAATGATACCTGCAATCTGTGACAGGGCTATTGAAGAGCAATAAGCTGCATCAGAGAAGTAAATCTGTAAACTACTGGACTCTTCTGGGCTTTCTGCTGCCAGGCTCGGACTCATGCCCCCCTCCCTCTGTGCCCCCTCCCTCTGTGCCCCCCTACCTCTGTGCCCCCTCCCTCTGTGCCCCCCTCCCTCTGTCCCCCCCTCCCTCTGTGCCCCCTCGCTCTGTGCCCCCCTCCCTGCCGCATATTAGTGTGTTTTTGAATGGTCTTCCTGCAGAGGGGCGAGGTTAGGCCTTCTGGAATTCCAGAGGGAGGGGCCTAACGTTGGAGTCCCGTGCTGCATTCACGTGTCATCGGATAGGTGGGAAATTCAGAAAATTAGACACAATAGCCGACTTCTCAGCTCAGTTTCCTTCTTCAGCCAAGTCTCGTGGCAAATAGGTTCCTCAGCACAGTTTGAATGGGTCAGACAGGCCAAAATAAATAATAAATAAATAAATAAAATTAACAAGGAAAATACTGTGCCTCTCAATTTTCATTTGGTAATTTGGCAATAGGCCACACTTGCATTCAGTCGAGAGACAAAGTCCTGTAAGCCTGGTCGAGAAAGGACAGCTTCATTACAAATAATTTAAAAAAAATGAACCATGAATACTACGCGATGAGACAAAATCATTAATTTATGTTTCTGCTCAATTATTTTGTTCTTAAACATGACAGCAAATGTAGCCTAGGCTATTATCACTGTTGGGTTTATCCATAATATGTATAAAAAAGCTAATCAGCGTTCTAAAGTCACAATAAACATATATTGTAAAACACATCTCTTATTAATTGTAGATGTTCATTTCAAATTGTCCACGATTAATCCAATGTTAGGTGAATGCAGACTTAAGCATCATTGTCTGCATTTTAGCTCAATTTTAGGTAGAATAACTCGTAACCATAGCAACATGCCAAAATGGCCTATCCCTGTGCCGTTGAGGGACTATATTTCTCGGCGGAGTGATACACCAAAACAACGTCGGGATTGGACCGCTCTCTGCGTCTGTGGAACTCTCACAGCCAACGTCGTTCCGCGTCATCTCGCGCTGCTCGTTCTGTGCGCGTGCCTGTGAGTGAGTGTCCGGAGCGCGCTGCAGCCGCAGTGAAAGGGTTAACCCAGAAGCGCCGGACCACACATGTCGGCGGCAGCTGAACCCTGACTGGACCAGTTTGGATCAACCGGAGCTGCATGTAGCCGGGACAGGCCCGACTAATGCAGGCGGCGGGATTACCGCGGGAGGGAAACAATACGAGCTCACTAAATAATTCCTCTACAGCGTCACAGCGGGGGTTTTAGTGTCAATATGTCTCTTTTAATTATTATTAACGAATTTCAAAAGGCCAAGTGCCTGGCTCAAATGACTTAGCCGAGACCATTTTCTAATATTAGGTCTGATTTATTTAACCGCTGTGGGTGAAAAAATCAAATACAATAAAATGTCTTTTTAGATTATTTCACAACAACTATTGTTATGCCTTAATCTGATGTATTCTAAACGGTTAATTGTGTAATAAAGATATTTTCTGTTATTTGTTATTTTTGCTCAGTCAAAGTGAAAGAATAATTGTTTTATGGAAATAATCTTTTCTACAGGCCTAACACGTTTTATTAAAGGCCTACCAGGAGTAAATGGAATTCAAATGATGTTGGAAATGCTACTAATACTTTTCATATTTTTAAAAAGGAAAACTAAATGAGTAAATTCATGAAAAAAAAAATAATAAGACCATCATTATCAATGCAGTCTGTATCAAACAAATTAATTTAATGAAACTATAACCATACCATAAACGGCTGTGGTTGAATTTATACATGAAGACAGAAGAGAGAAACATTGTAATAAATGGCGGGTGGCGATGCTCCTCTATTGTGTTCTGATTTAGTTTTCTGATGTGGAGCTGTGTCCTGAAGACTCATTTATTTGAACAGGTCCAATTTACTTCTCCATGACATTACACATATGGGTTATTAAAACTAGGTTATCATTTGCCTAAATGTTGTTATGATTTAGTAGATTTCCTCTGATTAGTGATTCTGATATCTGATCACACTCCTGAGCCTAAGCATTATTTATGTTATTTTAGAGAATGGATAGACTCAACTAGGTCCTTGCTTTCAGTAAAAACTCATACACTAAATCTGAAATAAATATGAACTATAGGATATTTCTTATGGCTGTAGGAATGATGAATTCTTATTCTTAAAAATACATAAACACACATAGGATGAGATACAAGAAAAGGTTTGTCATAGTTCATTTAGTCAGTTTTGCAGTCCTGTAATCACATTTTATATTTAATTCACAGTCACATCAAAAGTTGACTAATTCCATGTCAGAGAGTTCATCTTGTGCTCATTTACTGACACGAACACATAAACCACAATAATCTGCATTATGGACAGAGTTATGTGAGTAAAGCAGTAAAAGGAGGAATACCTCGAATTAGAAATATTCCATTATGAATAAAAGGCATGCAGTCAAAATGTTATTTTTTCAAAGTACTGATGTATTAAATATGTGCTTAAAATATCTAAAGTTAAAATACTTATTTTGCTGGCAGAATGGCCCCTGTCAGGGTTATCATTATTATTATTATTATGTTTTAATTTTAAGTATTTTACATGGTGTCAGGTAGTTTCATTAATAACAATGCTTCATATTTTATATACTGATATGTTTTATATGTAAAATATGAATAATAATCAACTATAGCTCGAAAATAAATGTAGTGGAATAAAAATGAGAAGAAGTCCCTCAGAAATGTAATGCAGAAGAAGTAAAAAGCAGCATAAAAATGTAAATACATGGTATCTGAAATAGCTCTTCAATAGTTTACATGATTAAATCACTTCAAATTCCACCACAACACAGAACAGCAGAGCTTTATCGATGAGAGTGTGCAGAGATGTAGGTGGCAGGCATTCATACCTATATTCAGTCAAATTATGTAAAAGTTAAGTGAAGTCCTCTCCATAATATTCTCAGATTAATAATGAGCATCCTCGTGTTTTTTGTTGTTGTCTTATATCGGTTTAAAGAAGCACTTTGAGCCGACAAGAGAATGTTGAATATGTAGAGAATTCTAGTATTCAGCCGTCACGCCTGCGTAGAATACCTTGCTCACCCTGGACCCAAAGGTCAGAGGTCGTCTGTCGCAATAGAGGAAGAACAAACAACCCTGGAGTCACAGGTTGGGAGGTGGGCTGAGGGGGCTGATGGGTAATGAGGTGCATACACACATACATACACATACACACACACACACACACACACACACACACACACACACACACACACACACACACACACACACACACACACACACACACACACACACACACACACACACACACACACACACACACACACACACACACACACACAGACACCTGTCACAATCCCAAAGCTACATCAATACTCGCGAGTGAGAGGGATGGGACTGCTCCCTAATGCCTTACATGGCACAGGTCCAAAGGAGCTTCCTCCCACTGATCCACATTTGATTTTACAGATATCATAATAAAAAAAACACATCTGAAGTGGTAAAACACAGAAAAGTGACTGATAGATGACAACATACAATAAACAGAATCCGGTTTATTGCCAAGTAGGTTTTCACATACAAGGAATTTGCTTTGGTGTACTGGAGCATAGACAAGAAACATAAAAATAGAACCCAAAAAATTACAATAAGAATTGATAAAATAAACAATTTAAAAATGAGAAAAAATAAGTACAATGTAACTGATTTAAACACTGAGTAAAACCTATAAAATGAGGGTTATAAGCAGCATGTCAAACAGGGGCTGCAGGTCTGAGGCAGACTGGAGGAGCCGGGATCAAACCTTCTTCTGATTAGTGGACAACCCGCTCTATCTCCTGAGCCACAGCCATTAAACTATACAATATAAAACAACAATAGCAATATAAGAGTGCCAAATATTGTAAACATTCAATGTCCAATGCAGACAGCAGATGATGTGTTAAAGAGTCTCCCCGGCTTTCAACAAATAAAAAGATATTTTGATAATGTTTGATGATGATATCTTGGTAAAAAGAAAATAAGTATGTCCCAACACCCCCACCTTAAAAAAAAGGCTTATCACCCACTTCATGCCACAATTGATTATGAGTAATCAAGTGCTCACACATGTTAGTTGTATTCTTTCATAACAACCTATTAACCCCATGTACAACAATTATAAAAAGTGCATTCATAGTTACATCATACTGGCACAGCGGTACAATTTAGGATTCTGGTGAGGGTGGAAGAGTAGCAATAATAAAATATAAAAATGGCAAAGACTTTTATGAATAATATCTAACACTGTCAACATAATTGTAGGGGAAATATCTCTTTTCTTGCATGCTTCAATATAATCAAGCATAATAACTTTGGACAAAATGGATGAAAAATATCTCAATTATGACATGGTGGCATGAAGCTGAGATTCGAGCTCTGACATATCACTATTGACTGATTCATTGCTCAATAGTTGGTACTGTCCTTATTGAAATAAAGCTTTGGTAAAAGTTTGATAAAGACGATCTTTTCCCCTTCCCTTTTCCATTTTCTGTAATAATATCTAATTTAATATTAATATAATATAATATATTAATATCTACACTTCCTCTTTCCCACACTGTCCCAATCCCTTTGATTCACCATTCTGACCACAGACACATCTGGCAAACGATCCTACTGCCAATGTTTTCTCGAGCCAATCAGTCCTCGGATGATGTTCTTTAAATATCATTGCAACCTACAATTGTGCAACATTCCACCACCTTGTCCCTCTAAAGCAGTGGTCCCCAACCACCGGGCCCCTTGGTACTGGTCCGTGGGTCCCTTGGTACTGGGCCGCATAGAAAGAATGAATGAAAAAAATATTTTATTTATTATCAAGGTCTTAAAGATGTTTTAATTTGAAAAATTACCGGATAAATCCTCCTGTACATCTTGACGCTCGTCTCGGTCACGTGATACATTACCCCAAAAAATAA
The DNA here is from genome assembly GCA_016806645.1 of Ophiodon elongatus. NCBI lineage: Eukaryota > Metazoa > Chordata > Actinopteri > Perciformes > Hexagrammidae > Ophiodon > Ophiodon elongatus. The sequence goes on along the minus strand of JACSYO010001775.1, from coordinate 167,668 downwards.
GCCCACAAGCGAGTAAAAATGAGTAAAAACAAAGGTCTTTGGAGAACTTCTCTGGAAAGGGGAAAAGAACCAATGAGGAGACAGAAGAAGAAGAAGAAGAAGAAGAAGAAGAAGAAGAAGAAGAAGAAGAAGAGCCTACGACTTCCAAGGAAAAGAAAGCTGCATTTAAAAGACAATATCAGGAGTCCCACTTAAGATACGATTCATCCTACAGGAGATTCTCACGCTCTGCAGAATATGTGGCGATAATTCGGCGTAATGGTGAGTTGTATTTTTTATGTACTTTATAATTGTTTTTATGCCAGTCGTATCATTTTATTACGTCATATTTATTACGTCATATTTATTACGTCATATTTACGCACACACCTTGAAGGCCAGTCCGTGAAAATATTGTCTTACACGAAACCGGTCCGTGGCGTAAAAAAGCTTGATGACCGCTGGTCTAGAGGATCTGGGAGATTCAACTGAGAGGTTCTTCCATCTGCTGGGATTAGTCCACCAGTGTTTAGACTCCGAGGGCTTCCACCTATGTCCTATCTACTTGGGCCTATGTTTAATGAAGGTGAAGAAAAGACAAGAGTCTGAATCCAGAAGATTTGGATATTTGCATCCCTAAAAGTAAATCCCATTTTGCATTAGAAATATAATGCTAAAGATGGATAAATGCTAAAGGATAAAAGATGGCACCCATGGCTGCAACAGTTTCCCCTGTTGAAAGAGTCAGCTTGTCGCTGGCTTTGATGAGCTATTTATTGGAGGGAAAGCATTTCTTGTCATAGCTTAAAAAACATGGCAGCTCAACAGAACTTTTAAAATGTTTTGCTTCAACAGAGACATAATGCTGTTTTCCTAACATCAAACCCTGAATAGAAAGACACACAAAGGTCCTCTTGAATGAGAAGAAGAGGGCCTGGAGAGACGGGGACAAGGAGGAGAAACAGGTTAAGAGAGAACTTAAGGTGAGGATTCAGCATGGTGAGGAGAGCTGGAACAACACAAAGCATGTGTGGAGTTGCATGAGTATCACTAGCAACAAGCAGACTGGTAGCCAGACAACAGGGGGGGCTCTGAGTCCACGATTTAATTAAGCTCTTTGAACTCTGAGAGAGTAATGATCTTTGATTCCTCCAGTACGTTCAACACCATCCTGGGGAGCAAGCTGACAGCAATGAAGGTGGGCCCTCCCCTGGGGTCAATGGATCGGATCGGTTGGCCACAGTATGTTAGGCTTCAGGGCTGCGTGTCTAACACTGTGGTGGGAGTCCAACAGCTGACCATCTTGTCACCCTTTCTGTTCACAGCAGCGTACTGGAGTCCTTCTTTGTGTTGTGTCGGACTGAGCCACCTATAGTTTAACGGGCCAATGCCATGCAGTATCGTTCAAAGAGGTGAAGCGCTTTCGATCACGACAGTAGGGGCATGAAGCAGTTCCACTCATGTGAACACCCACAGATTTTGCTGTGCCGCGCAGAGTTCACCGTGCTGAACTTCTAGTGTTATACATATATATATATATATATATATATATATATATAAGATTGATATTTAAAATGTTAATATCATCAATATAAATATAACCATCAACATACGTACATGATGACATCAACATGTTAAAGAACAGTGAGAATTTAAATGATTCTGCAGTGTGTCCTGCCGTTTTCCCCTGCAGTTGTTCCTGTCCTGTTTGGTGGCTGATCCAAACCACACAGTGATGGATTTGCAGAGAACAGATTATTGTAGTGTAGAATTGTGTCAGGAGTTCCTGAGCTGACCCAGGAAGTACATCCTCTGCTGGGCCTTTTTCCTGAGAGTGTCTATGTTGGAAGTTGGGACTTGAGGTCCTGGGAGATTTTGGATCCCAAAAATGCGTCCTCCATACGTCTTGGTTGCATTCACACCTGCACTTAGAAGAGCTGTGCACTTGTGATTTGTACACATACATACAGTTTTATTTTAATTTTTTTTATTCCAGGTATAGTCGGAAAAGATGTATTTTTAGTTTGTGGTGGAAGATGTAGAGACTTCCTGCTGTCCTGATGTCATTGGGAAGCTCATTCCACCAATTAGGAGCCAGGACAGCGAACAATCGCGATTTTGTTGAGTGATTAGCTCGCAGTGATGGAGCTACAAGCTGCTTGGCAGATGCAGAGCGTAGTGAGCAGGCTGGGGTGTAAGGTTAGACCATGTCCTGGATGTAGACTGGACCCCATCTGTTCACAGCATGGTACGCAAGTACCAATGTTTTGAAACGGATGCGGGCAGCCACCGGTAACCAGTAGCCACCGGTAACCAGTAGCCACCGGTAACCAGGAGCCACCAGTAACCAGTGAAGAGAGCAGAGGAGCGGAGTAGTGTGGGTGAGTTTAGGTTAAAGACCAGTCGAGCTGCTGCATTCTGAGCTGCAGAGGTCGGATGGCACTAGCAGGTAGACCTGCCAGGAGGGAGTTACAGTAGTCTAGTGAGCTGACCAGAGCCTGTACCAGAAACTGCGCCGCCTTATGGGTGAGAAGAGGACGGATTCTCCTGATGTTATGCTGATGATACTCAATTATATCTATCAATTAAGGCAGAAGAAACCAACCAGCTTGCTAAACTTCAAGCATGTCTTAAAGATATAAAAACATGAATGACCTGCAACTTCCTGATGTTAAACTCAGACAAAACTGAAGTTATTTTACTAGGCCCAGAACACCTCTGAAATCAATTATCTAATGATGTAGTTTCTCTTGACAGCATTGTCCTGGCATCCAGCACCACCGTAAAGAATCTTGGAGTTGTCTTTGATCAGGACTTGTCCTTTAACTCTCACGTAAAACAAATCTCAAGGACGCCTTTTTTCACCTACGTAACATTTAATTATCAGGCACATCCTGTGTCAAAGCGATGCAGAAACATTAGTTCACGCATTTGTTACTTCTAGACTAGAATACTGCAATTCCTTATTATCAGGTTGCTCTAATAAGTCTCTTAAATCTCTCCAGTTGATCCAGAATGCTGCAGCTCGTGTACTAACAAAAACTAAGAGAAGAGATCATATTACTCCTGTATTAGCTTCTCTGCACTGGCTCCCTGTAAAATCCAGAATCGAATTTAAAATCCTTCTCCTCACCTACAAAGCCTTAATTGGTGAGGCACCATCATATCTTAAGGATCTCATAGTACCATATTAGCCCACTAGAGAGCTTATAGTACCATATTACCCCACTAGAGAGCTTATAGTACCACATTACCCCACTAGAGAGCTTATATTACTATATTACCCCACTAGAGAGCTTATAGTACCATATTACCCTACTAGAGAGCTTATAGTACCATATTACCCCACTCGAAAGGTTATAGTACCATATTATCCCACTAGAGAGCTGCGCTCAGAGAATGCGGGGCTACTTGTGGTTCCTAGAGTCTTAAAAAGTAGGATGGGAGCCAGAGCCTTCAGCTATCAAGCTCCTCTTCTATTTTCCACAGATCGTGGTTGCATCTGGACCCTGGTCCTGCCTCCTGCCTCCTGCCTCCTGGTTCCTGGTTCCTGCATCCTGCCTCCTGCCTCCTGGTTCCTGGTTCCTGCCGTGACCCTACTGGCGCACATTCTTCTCTATTTTCCTTCTGTATGAATTCATGCACCATTAATGCACATTACTAACTCTGCTCTGTCCCCGAAGTCTTTGTGCCTTCTCGTCTCGCAGGTTTCTATGGATCGTGGTTACGTCTGGACCCTGGTCCTGCGTCCTGCTGTGGTCCTCCCCGTCACCTACTGCTATTATTACATGAATCATTTCTGTCATGTGAATTGAATGTGTTGTAACTCTGTTATGCTGTTCATTCTGTACACATGACATCTATTTTTGTACTCTATCCATCCTGGGAGAGGATCCTCCTCTGCTGCTCTCCTGAAGGTTTCTTCCCTTTTTCTCCCTGTTGAAATTTTTTTTGGGGGGAGTTTTTCCTGATCCGATGAGAGGTTCTGGGACAGAGGATGTCGTATGTGTACAGATTGTAAAGCCCTCTGAGGAGAATTTGTAATTTGTGATTTTGGGCTATACAAAAATAAATTGAATTTAATTGAATTGAATGTTGTGTAGCATGTACCGACAGGACCGTGTTCTTGCAGTGATGTTGGCAGTGAGGGAGAGTTGACTGTCGAGTGTCACACGAGGTTCCTAGCAGTCAGGGTTGGGGCTAACACAGAGTTGTTGAAGGTGATAGTCAGGTCGTGGGTGGGAGAGCCTTTCCCTGGAAAGAAAAGTAGTTCAGTCTTGTCAGGATTAATCTTCAGGTGGTGTGCAGACATCCACTGAGAGATGTCAGTCAGACAGCAGAGATTCGTGCTGCTACCTGTGTTTCAGATTGGGGAAACGAGAGGATTAGTTGGGTGTCATCAGCATAGCTATGGTAGGAAAAGTCATGTGAGCGAATGACAGAGCCGAGAGAGTTGGTGTACAGAGAGAAGAGGAGGGGACCCAGGACGGAACCCTGAGGGACCCCAGTAGTGAGGGGACCCAGGACGGAACCCTGCGGGACCACAGTAGTGAGGGTACCCAGGACGGAACCCTGAGGGACCCCAGTAGTGAGGGGACCCAGGATGGAACCCTGAGGGACCCCAGTAGTGAGGGGACAAGGTTCAGACACAGACCCTCTCCAGGTTACCCGGTAAGTGCGGTCGTTGAGGTAGGATGAGAAAAGGGAGAGAAATATGAGAATCCTTAGTCACTTGACTGGGGCCAACTAAATGGTAAATGGTAAATGGACTTGCATTAGTACAGTTCTAGTCTTCCAACCACTCAAAGGGCTTTACAGTTTTTTCAACATTTCAACACTGTTCCATTCACACAAAAATCCATACACTGATGGTAGAGGCTGCCATACAAGGTGCCAACACGTCCATCATGATCTAATCTAAATTATCATTAATACACTCTCATTCACCGCTGTTACAACCTTCAGGAGAAATTTAGGGTACAGTATCTTGCCCAAGGACACTTGCAACAGGTGGACTGGAGGAGCTGGGGATTGGACCGCCGATCTTACCATTAGTGGAGAACCCGTGCTACCTGAGCCACAGCCGCTCTAGCTGTCGTTGACCTGGAAAATGTAAACTGGTCATGTTCCTGCTGTGACACAAGCTGCACTCACTGTAAGTCTCTGGCTACCTCTCTCACTCACACTCTCTCCTCTACATACACACAAAGGGAACGCGCTGACAGCCAGTCCTCTGCTTCCATCTTCAGTCGGAAACATGATGAGGAAAAGAGGAAAATCACTTCACCACCTCAACACCACATTCACTCAACCAAACTACCCCCAACCGATTAAAATAAATACCACCAAAATGATTCACTGCAGAAATCTATTCAAAAACAAACTCAACACACTCCCACACTCAATGAACAGGTTGTGTTATGGTGAACTCCCATTGCAAGTTATTATGTGTTTGTTTAACTTGCATTCCCAGTATTGTATTCTGAGAAAAGTTCCAGGGAGACAAAGGAGTTCTTGGAACGAAAGTTATAATAAAGCATATTTAATAAAGTGAAAAGCGTTGTGATAACAGAGTAAAAATCTCAGCTGATGGATCATAAATCAATGGCAGGCCACAGGCCCTCAACAGTTGCCTGCGAGAGTTAATTGTCTGTGCCCATTGACCTAAGAGAGCCCTGAACTGACCAGTACATTTGATTATATAGTCCAATGAAAATATGCATCGTCGCCTCTCATTGGCTCAGTTTTACAACATATGGTTTGGCTAAAGTTTCACATGGCTAGAATCAGCATTCGGATTCGTTGTTGGTCCATATAGCCCTCCTCTGGGCTTTATGGCTCTTGATGTCATCTCTCCCCCTCACACAGTTCTGCAAAGCAACCCCCCTCTAGTGGGGTTGTTTTATTGCTCTTTGTGTGTCTGTAGGAGAATTCAGTAAAATCCATCCCCCTCTCTCTATCTCATTCCATGCATACCTGAACTAAGTCTAAGTAAGAAACTCAATGTGGCTTTCTTCTATGTCACACATACTCCTTCCCATAAGGCTCACTATTCCTTATTAATTATCCTTTTTAAGTATCGTAATTTATACAAAGACATTCCTTATTTACAGTGTAAGTCATTTTATTTTATTACAACCTAACACCAGTAAAGCCAATTAGGTGTGATAGCTCGATACCATGGCGATTCCAAATGACACGCTTTGTATCACTGTATGAAACTAGTGACTTAAAACATTTAGGAGAATGTCGGACAACACCAAGAAAGTGTTTTAGGCAACCTCGGGGCAATAGAACAAGCTGAAAACTAAAAATATCCGTATGATATACAACATAAGTTGTATGCAAACAGTTGCATATTTAGACATCCAGTAGACACAGGATAACATTAGCATTAATTTGGAGTCCTGTCTCTGGTCAACTGATGAATGTCAATCCAGTATTCATTCCCCTTTTAGCTCTGGTCTGGTCTCCATTAACTCATACGTATCCTTAATATCTGTCTCTGCTAAATTCTCTACTATGTTCACCATCTAGTCTCTGTTGTTTGGTGCCGGAAATGGAGTTGGTGAACATGTCAGTGAACCAAAAGTGTAAGCTGTAGGCCATGAAACCAAACTAGTGACCTGAAAGATGCTAAAAAGATCAAAGGAGCTGAGGGGAACTGCAGAGTTGGTAATAATTATCTTTGCGCTTATCACTACAGGTGACTCTTTTCATATTACATGTAGTCATTTAATCCATTGTGCATATAAAACTATGAAACTGATATAGTCCGTCAGGGTATGATTTACCCATCTATCGGTTCTAACAGTAAACCGACCAATTTTGCTTATCTAGCCAGGACGGCCTCACGCACATTTTAGTGCATGTGAGTATCTCTGTTGTGCCCCACTGGCTAGCTAATCTGCTAGCTAATTAGCACTGCACTCATATTGTGCTTACCACTGGTCATCACGAAAGCGTAGCTCCTACCCACTATCTCCCCTTCAGGTAAACACTGTTTGCTCTTGCCATTGTTTGCACTCTTTGTGCTGTTAGCAGCTTTAGACGGTAGGCGTCGGCTAAGCCGTTGTAATGTTGAGAGCTATATAGAGGCAATAGCTATGTTTTGAATATCGTAGAGAGAACCGTTGAGTAAAAGTAGCAATACCACCAAGTAAAAGTCCTGCATTTAAAATCTTACTTGAGTAAAAGTACAAACGTATTAGGATCAATATATAATCAAAGCACCAGAAGTAAAAGGAGGCTACTCATTATACAAAAGGGCCGAAATAAGACTAATGTATATTATATTTCTTGATTATAATTATTGATGCAGTCATGTGTTCATCCCTTTAAAGGAGCTTCGGCTCTATTGCAAGCTCCCTCCGAAAGTGTGAGCTCCTCACCCTATCTCTAAGGCTGAGCCTAGCCACCCTTCGAAGAAAGCTCATTTCAGCCGCTTGTATCTGTGATCTCTTTCTTTTGGTCACTACCCAAAGCTCATAACCATAGGTGAACATAGATGGACTGATAAATTGAGAGATCGGCTGGAGCCAACAGAACCACATCATCTGCAAAGAGCAGGGATGCAATTCTGAGGGTCTCTGAAAATAGACAGTCTGAGGGTAGCCCTGCTGTGGTCACTACGAAGGAAAAGGCAACTGGGGTGAACCTAAAGAGTGGTTAGTTCACACTCTTAGCTGAGGTCAGTGAAAGCAGCAAAGCTGTCTTGAGCGACAACACCTTCAGAGAAGAACGCTCCAGAGGCCCAAAGGGACCCTTCAACAAAGCCTTGACCACCAATGGCAATCTTCATTGCGATGAGGAAGCACACCTCATCAGCCGCTGTCTCCTGACCCACTGCAAAAAACGCTTCATGAAAGGGTGATCAAAGACTGGTCTATTGAAGAAAGAAATAGCCAACAAACACTGCCAAAAGGAGAGACTAGACTCAGTTAAACAGGACAGGGGACCTAGCCTCCTTTCCTCGCACCAACGTTATAACCCTGATCCCTTTGCCCTGTAACAAGAGATGGTCCCGCGATCCCGCGACTGTGGCTCAGTGGTGAGCAAGGTCATCCTTCAATCAAAGGATCAGCGGTCCGATCCCCAGCTCCGCTAGTCCATGTCGATGTGTCCTTGGGCAAGACACTTAACCCTTTTCCTGTGGTGTGTGAATGGTTAGTTAGTCTTGATGGGCAGGTGGCACCTTGCATGTTTGCCTCTCCCATCAGTGTATGAATGGGTGAATGATGACAAGTAGTGTTAAAGAGCTTTGAGTGGGCGGAAGACTAGAAAAGCGTCATTTATGGCGCCTGTTAGGTTTGCATCACCTGCCCAGATTGGGCCGCGCAACTATTGCACCCAGAGACAGAGCCCCACAGATCTGGGGGACCATCTAGGGGTGGGGCACCATCATCTGAGTCATTTCTGCATACCACAGTGCCGAGCGGCGACGTTAGGGTACCAGAATACCAACTGCACCAAGCGATTGTCCTGCTATGCCAGGGTGAACCATAGCGGGCAGTGGGTGTTGGTTGGCAAACAGATCTTCTTCCGCTTCCCCAACCCGTGAATGTGGAGAGTCTTCAAAGACAACATGTGCTATGAGGCCCACAACCTCAGGCTCTTCACCAACTCCATCCCGCCTGTTGATGTAAACCACCATGGTGCGTTTGTCAGTCCTCACCATCGCATGCCTTTCTTTGCCCTCTAAAGTGTTGAAGCACCAAGAACGCTGCCTGTAGCTCGGGGAAGTTAATGCGTCGGTCCTCCATTGGTGACACACTTCACCTACTACTCTACCCAGGCAAGTCCCTCTCCATGGGCAATGGTAACCAAGCACAAACCCCAGCGCCTGCATGACACCGCGACACCGGGCCGTCCCCCTGTGGTCCAACATCGCGGCACTCAGCCTGCACATGTCAAGCATAACGCTCACCTATTGGTTTGGCAGGGGACTACTCCCCTTCCGGTTAATCATGTAACAGAACTTAGTTAGTTGTAAGACCAACCAGGCTGTGGAGAACAAAGCTCATTCTCTTGACTTAGCCATGATGATGAGGTCTTTCAGATAAAAGAAGATCCTCAGGCTTCTATCGCACAGCAGCTGAAGCACGGTGTCCACACATCTGCTGAAGGTATAGAACGAAAGTCTGTGTACTTGTACCTTGAAGGTGAAACGCAAGAATATCCTGTGTTTCAAAGCCACCTCGACTTGACAGTATGCACCTTTAAGTTGATGAAACACCTTGCGGGCAACGCACCAGTTTAGGATGGGAAGAAGCAACGTAGAGCTTTCACCAATTCTGTGATAGGGAGCTGGTATTGAGATGGACCAGACAACACCAGATGAAGTACCAGAGACACGACCTGTGAGCCACTCTTGTCAGAAGACAGGCTGCTTTCTGTTCAGGGAACCCTCAACATGAAAAGTATGCAGTTTTGTCTGAAGATTATGTTTAAAGGAGAGAACCACATGTGAAGACACCATGGCCTTCTACGAGAAACAGGTTGCTGCCTAACATGACCAGCTGCTCTACAGGTTAGATGTATTTTAAACATCCATGACTCGATGCTGACCTAGACATGATATGTATCCTATAAAAGGTAAGAACATTCTCAGCTATCTGAAGCGAAATAAATCTGATATTGCCATGGTACAGGAGACTCACTTGAGTAAGAAAAAAAATTAAGAAAGGATGGATTGGTCGAGTGTATTCGAGTGTCTATAACAGCAGATGTAGAGATGTAAGCATTCATGTATGAAAAGAAAGGGTACATGGGTATCTAGAGATGCCCTGTATTTCCTCGTCCAATATGGACCTACTGGAAAAAGAGATTTCACTGAGGGAGGTCCAAGATGCAATAAGAAGCCTTAGATCAGTTCGGGCCCCTGGAGACAATGGCTACCCATCGGATTTTTACAAAAAGTTCAGTGATATACTTGCCCCAGACTATTCATTGTATTTCACAGGCCACTGGGAAAGGGCCTACTCCTGCAAGTATGAGAAAAAAGCTTTATGACAATAATAATTTACAACAAAGGGATAAATGTGGTAGCCATAGACCCATTTCATTAGGAGATGTGGATGGCAAAATGCTCACCAAAATACCATTGAACACGCCAGACAACATAATTCTAATAATAATACACCCAGACCAAGTAGGTTTTGTCAACGATCATCTCGACCAATCTCTTTGTACAGGGGCACAAAGCAGGGATGCCCACGCTCTCCCCTCATCCTTCAATTGCCCTGGAACCTCTAGCTATTGAAATTCAAATTATTTTATGTTATGAAATTTAATGATTTGGTATATTATAAAATAATGCAAACAATGTTCGGGTGCTATGTGGACCGGGCGGCAGGCCGGGCAGGGGGCCTGGGCGAGCTGATCGCCGGCGGCACAGACTAGCTCTAGGGACGTGGAACGTCACCTCGCTAGCGGGGAAAGAGCCGGAGCTGGTGCGGGAGGTGGAGCGGTACCAGCTAGATATAGTTGGCCTCACCTCCACGCACAGCACTGGCTCTGGAACCAAGCTCCTGGAGAAAGGTTGGACTTTGTCCTTTTCTGGAGTTGCCCAGGGTGAGAGGCGCCGGGCGGGAGTGGGGATACTCACGAGCCCCCGGCTGAGCGCCGCCGTGTTGGAGTTCTACCCGGGGAGCCGAGAGGGTCGTCTCCCTGCGCCTGCGGGTTGCGGGGAGTAAGGCTCTGACTGTTGTTTGTGCCTCTGCACCGAACAGCAGTTCAGAGTATCCGGCCTTCTTGGAGTCGGTGGGAGGGGTCCTGGAAAGGGCGCCTCCTGCTGACTCCATAGTTCTCCTGGGAGACTTCAACGCTCACGTGGGCAACGACAGAGAAACCTGGCGTGGGGTGATTGGGAGGAACGGCTTGCCTGATCTGAACCCGAGTGGTGTCTCGCTGTTGGACTTCTGTGCTAGCCACGGTTTGTCCATAACGAACACCATGTTCGAACATAGGGTGGCTCATAAGTGTACCTGGTACCAGAACACCTTAGGCCGCAGATCAATGATCGACTTTGTAATCGTTTCATCTGATCTGCGGCCGTATGTCTTGGACACTCGGGTGAAGAGAGGAGCAGAGCTGTCAACTGATCACCACCTGGTGGTGAGTTGGATCAGATGGCAGGGGAATCGGCTGGAGGGACCTGGCAAGCCCAAACGTGTAGTGAGGGTGAACTGGGAACGTCTGGCGGAGGATCCTGTCCGGGAGGTCTTCAACTCCCACCTCCGGAAGAACTTCTCACACATCCCAAGGGAGGCTGGGGACATGGAATCCGAGTGGACCATGTTCAAAGCCTCTATTGTGGACGCGGCCGCTAGGAGCTGTGGTCGGAAGGTCACCGGTGCCTGTCGTGGCGGTAACCCGAGAACCCGGTGGTGGACACCGGGGGTGAGGGAAGCCGTCAAACTGAAGAAGGAGGCCTTTCAGGCCTGGTTGGCTCGGGGGTCTCCTGAAACAGCTGAGAGGTACCGGCAGGCCAAAAGGGCTGCAGCTGCGGTGGTCGCGGACGCCAAAACTCGGGCATGGGAGGAGTTCGGGGAGGCCATGGAGAAGGACTTTCGGTTGGCCTCAAGGAAGTTCTGGCAAACCATCCGACGGCTCAGGAAGGGAAAGCAGGGCTTACCCCAGGCTGTGCTCAGCACGGGGGGGGAACTGCTGACCCGGACAGGGGACATCGTCGGGCGGCGGAAAGAGCACTTTGAGGAACTCCTAAACCCGGCCAACATGTCCTCTAGAGAGGAGGCAGCGCCTGACGACTTGGGGGGGGTCGAATCCATATCCTTGGCAGAGGCCACTAAGGTAGTCAATAAGCTCCTTGGTGGCAAGGCGCCGGGGGTGGATGAGATTCGCCCTGAGATGCTGAAGGCGCTGGACGTTGTTGGGTGACACGCCTTTTCAATGTCGCATGGGGGTCGGGAACAGTGCCCATGGACTGGCAGACTGGGGTGGTGGTTCCCATTTTCAAAAAGGGGGACCGGAGAGTGTGCTCGAATTATCGGGGTATCACACTACTCAGCCTCCCGGGGAAAGTGTATGCCAGGGTGCTGGAAAGGAGGCTCCGACCGATTGTCGAACGTCGGATTCAAGAGGAGCAGTGCGGATTCCGTCCCGGTCGTGGAACAGTGGACCAGCTCTTTACCCTCGCAAGACTACTGGAGGGGCTCTGGGAGTTTGCCCAACCAGTCTACATGTGTTTTGTGGACTTGGAGAAGGCCTTCGACCGGGTCCCTCGGGGGTTTTTGTGTGGGGTGCTGCGGGAGTATGGGGTGCCGGACCCGTTACAACGGGCCATCCGATCTCTGTACGACTGCAGTAGGAGCTGTGTTCGTATTCTCGGCAATAAGTCAGACGCGTTCCCGGTGGGTGCTGGCCTCCGCCAGGGCTGCCCTTTATCACCGGTCCTGTTCGTGACTTTCATGGACAGGATATCTAGGCGTAGCCGGGGGGAGGAGAACGTCGGGTTCGGGGGTCTCGGGATCGCCTCTCTGCTGTCCGCAGATGATGTGGTCCTGTTAGCCTCTTCGGACCATGACCTCCAGCATTCACTGGGGCGATTTGCAGCCGAGTGTGACGCGGCGGGGATGAGGGTAAGCACATCCAAATCCGAGGCCATGGTGCTCTGCCGGAAACCTGTGGATTGCTCCCTCCGGGTGGGGACGCAGTGCCTGCCGCAAGCGAAGGAGTTCAAGTATCTCGGGGTCTTGTTCACGAGTGAGGGTAAGATGGAGCGTGAGATCAACCGGCGGATCGGTGCGGCTGCAGCAGTAAAACAGGCGCTGCACCGGACCATCTTCGTGAAGAGGGAGCTGAGCCGGAAGGCAAAGCTCTCAATTTACTGGGCGGTCTACGTTCCGACCCTCACTTATGGTCACGAACTCTGGGTCGTGACCGAAAGAATGAGGTCTCGGATACAAGCGGCCGAAATGAGTTTCCTCTGTAGGGTGGCCGGGCTCAGCCTTAGAGATAGGGTAAGGAGCTCGGACATCCGGAGGGAACTTGGAGTTGAGGCGCTACTCCTTCGTATCGAAAGGAGTCAGCTGAGGTGGTTCGGGCATCTGATCAGGACGCCTCCTGGACGCCTCCTGTTAGAGGTTTTCCAGGCACGCCCAACTGGTAGGAGGCCCCGGGGAAGACCCAGGACACGCTGGAGGGATTATATCTCCCAGCTGGCCTGGGAACGCCTCGGGATCCCCCAGAACGAGCTGGAACGTGTTGCGGGTGAGAGGGAAGCCTGGGTCGGCCTGCTAGGCCTGCTGCCACCGCGACCCGACCCCGGATAAGCGGAGGATAATGGATGGATGGATGGATGGATGTCAGAGCTAAAGCAAAGTCACTGCCAGACTGTGTACAGAGGTTGAATACATGATTGTAAATATGATTTGAGAGATGTTTGTAAGTTTACTGTACGAAAAGCTAAAAAAGGGATTTAAAGAAGACGTGTCTCTATAGTAGGAGTTAAATTATGGAACAACGCTAAAATAAATGTAAGAATGTGTAACACATTTTTGGTTTTCAAAAGGATTGTTTATGAAGCTATTTTTGAGGCTTACAAGTGTGAATGAAATATACATTTTTCTTTTCTTTTCTTTTTTTTATATTGTATTTTATTGAGGGTAGCTTAATTGAATGTAGGATGTGCATGAAAAGTCATGCTGCGACCTAGATTGTATGTAGGCTATATGTATTGTATTGTGTGTGATAGCTAAATAAAAAAGTACTCCACTACAATAATACGAAACAACTCAAGTAGTAAAGGGGTCATAGTGGGTAACCAGGATCTGGTCTATTGGTCTCACACAATCCACCGACCACTGGCCCAACAATGCAATTAATTTACAACCTATCATCAGACACATTGAATCCCTTACATAACTGGAGTAAACCTAATATATCACTGTGGGGCAGTGTTAATTCAGTACAAATTATTACAATACCAAAAGTCAATTAATATGTTACCACTTGCCCTTCCCACACAAAACTCATACACACAATGCAGTGAAGTTTACACACGTCAGGCAGTTTGAGAATGCAGGTTCACCAGTCTTCATAAATGTAACAACATCCAAATTGTTTTGTTGAAAATTGCAAATACATTTAAATACATATATTTGTCGATTTCTATTTCATTTATTCAAAACAAGAAATAGCTGTGTGTGCAACACAAATACATTTGTGAACCTTATTTTTTTATACGTGATTTTATTTGACATTATCAACTTTTGTTTGCAAAAAATATACATATACATATATATATATATATATATATATATCACAAAACACATTTATGAGTCCTTCTGTGTGCATTCATTAATAGTGAGATTGATCTGACTCCATATTTCCCACCTTCAACCTCACACACAGCTCTCCCCGTCTTCTCCAGCTCTCAGCCTCCACCCCTCAGAGCCCTGGCCTCAGCCCAGAGGGGTGGAGGGAATAGATGGATGCCTCCACAGCTGTGATCTCAGTGACTGTAAATGCTGAACCCCAGAACTGACCCCATGGCATCACTGTTCTAGATCAGACAAGCGCTCTGGTCATTTTTCCAGCTCTTTGCTGACGGCCCAACAGAATCCAGGTTCTGGTTGTTCAAGGATTAAATACGGGTTACATATCTTTAATACTGATGACAGTGAAATAGAGGTGGAAAATCAAAACCTGTGGTCTGCTGAACTGGTTTGCTCTCTGTTGTTGGGGTAGATGAATGAAGGAAGGTACTGTCACTGCATTATTCCATGTCCTTTATCGCCATCTAGTGGCAAGAATTATGAACAGTATTCAGCCACCCCTGAGCCTTGACGGGTGGTGGACGTCACACTGAACATCCAACTACTATCCAACAGCAACACTCATTGGCAGGAAAAAACACATCATGATATTAAACTGTTGGATTGATAATTGATAGCTGGATAGGTTCACATGTTTTCAAGTCTGTCTGAAAACATTAGTCATCCTAGTCGGTCTGTGTAAAAATATACTCATAAGTAATCTTAAGCTAAAAGGAGGCATTAGACAAATAAAATCACCAAAGTGAAAGAAGACGGAAAGGATTGGGCTAAGGATGAAAAACTGAAAGAAGGCAGTAACAGCTGAAAAAATAAAGTTAGAGAACAAGAAAAGATGAAAGGAAGAACTATGTGTATCATCACAAATGTATTCTATGTACTATTTACATGTACAAATACATTTAAGGACAGATGAACAGATTAATGAATGAATAAATAAAATGAACCGTGCTTTTCTCATGCACTTACTTCCTGTCAATTAGTCACAGGTACTGACTAAAATTACTGCACACTTATCCATCAATCCATATCCATCCTTCCATTCATCTCTCCATCCATCGGGCACATGGCCTAATGGAAGGTCATCCACTCAACATCTGACTGTGTACTTAAGTGTTTCTAATAATCTGTTCCATGCAGAGCATGTACTGTGAATGGATGTGGACAAAACATTCAGTAGTATTTATTGGAATACATTACATTTGCATTATTTGGAGCCAAGTATCAATATAGATATTATTAACATACTACTAACATGATGTTCAATATATGGCTTCAGAATAATAATAACCTAATAATATAATAACCTGTATGATAATATACATCGGCATGATTACGTTTTGTTGTCTCATTTAAAAAACACATTTTATATTGCATTATTATATAGCAAATTGCTCCAAATGAGGCCATGCTTTAGGGTCTCTGGGGTCAGGAGGGATGAAGTTGTTGGCACGGTGATCTTCTTGGAGGAGGATAGCCCTCGTATTTGTAGCCCTTTGAGTCTTTTGCAGAGTACAATTGTCCTTTTTGACAACATTGTAGACATTTTTAGCTTCACTTGTTCTGTGTATCCAGAACGTCTTAATCAAGAATGTCTTAATCAAGAACGTCTTAATCAAGAACGTCTTAATCAAGAACGTCTTAATCAAGAACGAATGATGAGTCACTTTGTCAATCTAGCAGAGACAAGAACTTCTTTTCCTGAGTGACTTGGGGTTAGAGGTTACTATTGATGAATGTGGTTTTCTGATGCCGTATTGGAGTTGTGTTGAATGTGGCTTTCTGTCCTTGCTGTAACTTATTTCTTCAGACATTCTGTCTTTATGTTTTTTGGTTGGGAGGACGTTGTGAGCAGGTGTCACCGCCCATCTGGTTACTGCAGAAGCACAGTCTCTCACTCTGAGTGAACTTGACTTGGTCAGCAACTGGCCTTATAATGAGTTTATATGTGTCCTAATTTCTGACATAACACACATGTGACTATGTTTCTTTCACTGCTGCTGGTTGTGAAGATCTTGGCACCCACAGTTTGGTTCTCCGAGGCCACTACGGTTTGGTTCTTGATCCTTGCTTGATCAGGTTCACTTTGCCGTAATGCATGGTTGCAAGCAATATCTTCCATTGTTAGTCACAAAATACTTAAAGCTTGGGAACCTTCTGTGTTCCATGTTGTGTGGCCCTTCGGTTCCATCTGGTACTGAACCAGTTGGGTAGTTTGGCAGTAAGTTTTTGATTCTCAATTCCATAATTAAGAACCTTAAGACCCTCATTGTGAGCAATAGCAGATTTACAACGTAAAAAGTCCACACATTTCTTAACTTTTTTGCCAGACATGTAATTTGTCTCTGAAGGCTTTGGCGATCACAAAAGGCTCGCCATATCGCTCATTGAGCAGGTCCCATGAAGGAAGAAGATTTTCTCTGCAGTTGGAATATTTTCCCTCTCAATTAGTGTCTGAAAGGACGACTTCCAACGATTAAAGCTGAGTGGATCTTGGTCTTAGGTTCTGGGATGGGTAGCCTATTTGCTGATATAGCCTCAGCCAGGACTTTCACAAGCTCTCCCGTGTCGTTTGGAAGCTCTTCTAGGAGCCACATCTCTCAGTGGTTGTGGTGCTGATACACATGTTCACCTGATTAATTGCTGGCTCAACCGTAGGCAGCTCAGACTTGTGTGCTGTGAGCCTCTGGTCTGGGTACAACTCCTTGTCATCATAGAGTCATCATTCAGTCTTTTTAGCTCCTCCAAACGCTCAAGCTCTCTTTTCAAGTCTTTTCTTCTCGCAGTGTTCTCTTCTGGCTGTTCCTTGAAGAGAGCAGCTTCTCGTCTCTCCCTCGCTGCCTACGGTCAGTCTCTTCTCTTCCTGCTGGAAGAAGGCCAGTTAATGCCGCGGCTTCGTGGTCTGCAACCATCACTTTCTCTTGCGGGCCTCTTGCTCAGCCGTAGTCTTCAGGCCAGCTTGCATGGCTGCGTTCTCAGTAGCAGCTTCTGGTCTTTTGACCGAGGAAACATAAGAGCGGTGGCTGATGTGTTCTTGTAGGATGTTACTGGGACCCTTTTATGATACAGATCTTTTACTATCTTAGTTAATGCTGTCCAATGTCATAAACACTGTCAAAGCAAAGTCATTGTTTTTTGGTTCTGAAATCCCTTCCTTTTGTACTGACTTGTTCTGTGGGTGCTCCTCTCATGCTGTGTTGAGGAATGTTATTATTTCTCCTCTTGTTTTTGGAAACATTGGAACAAATGTCTCTCTCTCTTTTAATCACTGGGGACGTGTAACTGCAATCAGTATACTTCTGTGTTGGTGCCCTCTGATTGAACTGTATTTATGTATTTATTTTATATGGACCCATGTGTCTGAAATAAAGTTGAATTGAATTGAAACATGACAA
>JACSYO010001775.1:0-145000 GCA_016806645.1 Ophiodon elongatus | reverse complement strand
AAAGGGAAGCGTGGTGAATTGGTATAACCCATATGGAGTGGAGAAGGCCGTCTTTTCCCTGGACTCTGGCGACAGAGGAATCTGCCAGTAACCATTGGTTAAATCCAGCGTCGTAAAGAAACGCGCAGTGCCCAGTCGGTCCAGGAGTTCGTCGACCCGGGGAATTGGGTACATATAACCCTAACCCTAACCCTATAACTGATTTGGTGATGACTATGGGTGGAAGACTTCAGGCAATCATTGACATTGGAAAGGATTTCCCTCCGAGTATTAAAAATGATCCTTATATTCACTATTATGTTAGTTTGTTCAACTACTTCTGAGCCTCTGAACATGTCCGGGACTGTGTAAAAATGGCTGTAATTCCTTAACAGTTAATGCAATAGTTTTGTTATATCCATTGAAATAAAGCTGAAAGTCTACACTTCAACTACGTATTAACTGCTTTATTTAAAATCCATTGCAGTTGTATAAAGAGACAACACGGTACCGAGCCTGTCTGAGGCCTGAAAGAGGAGAGGAGTACTCGACTAAGGAATGGACATGCTGGTCTTCACAGATCCATCTCTGTTATTGGTAATCATGTCAGTGTGAAGTTTGTGAAGAAGAACTGCGGACCATGTTTTATTGTTCCGTCAGTAGTATGATTCAGGGGCAGAAGTTTTACAAAATGGACTCAGAGAGATTGAACAGAAACATATCAGTAATGTTGGAAACTTCTTCTCCATTATTTCCCTTCTGTGTTGTTAACATTTACTGTATGTTCTTTGTTTTGTTGTCGGTTTAGAGAGGCTTGTCCACACTCCAGTGGGCGGCGCTGGTGCCCTCTGAAGCTGTTAGTCTACCGCAGAAGCCAACGAAGAAGAAGAATCGTTTTTGTTTTTGTGTGTGTGTGTGTGTGTGTGTGTGTGTGTGTAAACTGTCATGGCCGCTCTCGTAGCTCATAACCGGTATTGTTAGCCAGCAATGTGATGCTACCTTGTCAGTAGTGTGTTCGTGGTGAGTGGTTCGGCCCGGTGCAGACAGTGAGCGGACCACAGGCACGTCCCGCCCTCAGAACAGACAACGCGCGTGCGTGTGACCCGACGCAGCACAATGAGAACGGTTCTGATGGTGGCCGAGAAGCCATCCTTGGCTCAGTCCATTGCCAAAATCCTCTCCAAAGGTGGGTACCAATGCATTGCTGTGTGAAGTGGCCTAACGTGAGGAGGGTTTGATTGAACAGCAGGCCTCAGACAGGCTCGGTACCGTGTTGCTCTGTTGAAGACAACAGGCCGAGGGTAACTCGGTCACGGCACCGTGTTGCTATGTTGAAGACAACAGGCCGAGGGTAACTCGGTCAAACGCAGCTTCACATTTACAAGCGACTACCGGCAGAGGGTAGGTTCGGAGAGTCGGTGCCTCGGTGACTGGCGTCTGCCGAGCAGCGAACTTCAGCAGACGGTCCTGGACGGTAAATGACGTCCCGTAGACCGTGAGATCCGGGCAGCTGCAGGCTCCAGACCGGGAGAACCCGGGAGTAGTAGTACTAGTAGTAGTGACTTAGTAGAAGTGACTTAATAGTACTAGTAGTTGTGACTTAGTAGTAATAGTAGTAGCAACTTAGTAGTTGTGACTTAGTAGTAATAGTAGTAGCAACTTAGTAGTTGTGACTTAGTAGTACTAGTAGTAGCGACTTAGTAGTAATAGTAGTAGCGACTTAGTAGTAATAGTAGTAGCGACTTAGTAGTCGTGACTTAGTAGTACTAGTAGTTGTGACTTAGTAGTACTAGTAGTTGTGATGTAATAGTAGTAGTGACTTAGTAGTAGTGACTTAGTAGTACTATTAGTAGTAGTCGGGACTTAATAGTAGTAGTAGCAGTGACTTAGTAGTAGCAGTGTCTTAGTAGTAGCTGTGACTTGGTAGTAGTAGTAGTGACTTAGTAGTAGCAGTGACTTGGTAGTAGTAGTAGTGACTTAGTAGTAGCAGTGTCTTAGTAGTAGCAGTGACTTGGTAGTAGTAGTAGTGACTTAGTAGTAGCAGTGACTTGATAGTAGTAGTAGTGACTTAGTAGCAGCAGTGACATAGTAGTAGTGGTAGTAGTAGTTGTGACTTAGTAGTAATAGTAGTAGCGACTTAGTAGTAGCGACTTAGTAGTAGTGACTTAGTACTAGTAGTAGTAGTGACTTAGTAGAAGTGACTTAATAGTACTAGTAGTTGTGACTTAGTAGTAATAGTAGTAGCAACTTATTAGTTGTGACTTAGTAGTAATAGTAGTAGCAACTTAGTAGTTGTGACTTAGTAGTACTAGTAGTTGTGACTTAGTAGTTGTGACTTAGTAGTAGTAATAGTAGTAGCACCTTAGTAGTGACTTAGTAGTACTAGTAGTTGTGACTTAGTAGTAGTAGCAGTGACTTAGTAGTACTAGTAGTAGTGACTTAGTAGTACTAGTAGTTGTGACTTAGTAGCAGTGACTTAGTAGTAGTAGTAGCAGTGACTTAGTAATCGTAGTGACTTAGTAGTAGTAGCAGTGACTTAGTAATCGTAGTGACTTAGTAGTAGTAGCAGTGACTTAGTAATCGTAGTGACTTAGTAGTAGTAGTAGCAGTGACTTAGTAATCGTAGTGACTTAGTAGTAGTAGCAGTGACTTAGTAATCGTAGTGACTTAGTAGTAGTAGTAGCAGTGACTTAGTAGTCGTAGTGACTTAGTAGTAGTAGTAGCAGTGACTTAGTAATCGTAGTGACTTAGTAGTAGCAGCAGTGACTTAGTAATTGTAGTGACTTAGTAGTAGCAGCAGTGACTTAGTAGTCGTAGCAGTGACTTAGTAGTAGTAGTGACTTAGTAGTAGTAGCAGTGACTTAGTAGTAGCAGTGACTTAGTAGTAGTAGTAGTGACGTAGTAGTAGTAGTAGTGACTTAGTAGTAGCAGTGACTTAGTAGTAGTAGTAGCAGTGACTTAGTAGTAGTAGTAGTGACTTAGTAGTAGTAGTAGTGACGTAGTAGTAGTAGTAGTGACGTAGTAGTAGTAGTAGTGACTTAGTAGTAGCAGTGACTTAGTAGTAGTAGTTCTGACGTAGTAGTAGTAGTGACGTAGTAGTAGTAGTAGTGACGTAGTAGTAGTAGTAGTAGTAGTGACTTAGTAGTAGTAGTAGTAGCAGTGACTTAGTAGTAGCAGCAGCAGCAGGTCGATGAGTCAGTGGATGAGTTATTGAAGATGAGCACATGTGATTCCCGAGTCAGTGGATGAGTTGTTTGTTTAGTTGGATCCACTCATTAGCTGCTCATCACTACGCTACACTGAGTGATATGATTTGACATGTCAGCTAACCCTGCTTTCCTGGCGTGCTCCCTGTATGTGAATGTACACCAAACTGGGTTAAAGAATCTTGACAGTTGGGCCTCATGTTGGCTTGTATATCTGTAAAGGAGTACACATCTCCAACCTAGTTTTCTTTGTCTGCAGCAAGTTCATTAGAGTAGCATCCAGCATTACACTTCAACAAATACAAAGCTACTGAAGTGCAGGGGTGAAAGTACGACATTGCATTTACTGTTGTTACTTCAACAAAGTCCTTTCTTTGTGTACAGGTACTCATACGTTTTTTGAGTCATTTGACTTGTACTTAAAGAGTAACTAAACCCTGAAGTGCCTCTAACTTACCCTGAAAACCAAAAGAACGCCTCTAGAATGTGAAAGCTGTCAACATGGACAACATGTCTGTCTTAAAGTGTCTGAACCTAAGTCCACTGAAAATGGGCAAAGGGTGCGATGACACCACTCCATCTGACCGCCTCACCGCGGCGTCGCCTAGACAACAGCCACCTGGCACGGGGCTGTGCGTACCATGGAGGTACTGTTTATCAGTGCACAGAGGAGACAAGAGTTCTGCCTACTTTTATACTTTAAGTAGTGCTACATTTTCTTTGATATATACTTGCGTACTTTTACTTGTAACAGAGTGCTTTTTTAAATCGAAGTATAAGTACTTTTTTACTTAAGTAAAAACTCTTTGTACTTCTTCCACTACTGATATTAATCAATGAGACTCTTTCCCCCTCAGTGGTGAGTACGTGTGAGCGTCTCCTTGTCTCCTTGTCTCCTCGTCTCCTTGTCTCTCCCTCCTCACCAGCTTTCTGCTTTATCTCCTCATTTCAAATAATATACTAAAGACCGCATCACTTTGTGGACCATGGGAATGGATCGTTAGGTAAATGTTCCGCCGTTACATCCACACGCATGGTGAGCTGTGCTGTTGGAGGCGGTGTGTACTGGTTATAGTGGGACAGAAAGGCTGAGTGGACTGGTTCTATTATGCATTGCATATGCAATGAAAGGTTCACTACTACTACTACTGAGATTTGTTATTTATTGTCAGTCATCTTTTTGTCTAGTTGATCCTCTTTCCTGGTCAGGCTACACTGAGACGGGTTCAACTTGCTCATCACTTAGTTGTGCACAGGCTGCAAAGTGTCTCTAGAAAAGGAATTGTGGTGGCGGGGGCGTGGTTGGGCTCAGCTGCAGAGGGGACGGAGTGTGGGAGTGGTTCAGGGAACGGTGGCGGAAGAGGTTTAATTAGCCTCAGCTGGTCTGGGTTTGGCTGATTAAACCTCTTCCGGCCCCGTTCCCTGAACCACTCCCACACTCCGTCCCCTCTGAAGCTGAGCCCAACCACGTCCCCGCCACCACAGGAATGTATTGTTGTTTTGGACAGCAGGGCTGTGGCGTGATGTGTATATGTTGACATGGTAATGCACGAAACTTTGCATAACATGATGTGTTCTTTACTTTAATAGGTCTATTATATAACAGCATCATCATATACAGTGGTTTCTTTCCCCTCCCTTCCCCTTTAAAGACTCTAAAATAGGTAAAAAGGCTGTACAGACAGGAATTTAAAATGCTCTGTGTAAACACAATAATGATACCAGTTAATGTTAAATGACTATGATGAGCTGTCAACAGGCATATATTGAATGGTGACCTTTCTATAGCAACAATGAGTGAAATGGGCTATTTCTCAGAAACCATCATCTTTAGGTCATGCACTATCTTAACGAACACGTACTCCTGGAGGTCTCCGAGGTTCTATATTGACATTAGAGCAGTCCTGTTCAGCTGTGCCTGGAGATGGCACATATACAGGCTATGGTGATGAGCTCAAACTCCAGGGAGTAGCTGGCTGTGGGGAAGCAGCCGGGGTTTTTCTTGAGCACAGGCATCCTCAGGGCCACGGGGATGGTCTCCAGACCAAACGTGGTGTCCAGGCCCCTGCAGGAGTGGCTGGTGTGGCAGCTGGCCTCATGGATGACCTGAGGCACCCGGTTCAAGTCGATGTTCTCCCTGGTGAGAGATGGGGAGCAGGCAGTAACATTGAGACATTGCTTTTGAGTTCTTCAAATGTATTTCTTTGAAACATAGATATAGAATAGAAGAAATTAACAATAAAAATACGTACAATGTAGCCTAGTCCAGCCTAGTATCTATTTAAAACAAAAGAGCCTGGCAGGATTTTGCAAATATATATTCTTGTGGCTGTCACAATATTAAGAATAAAAATAATATGCCTACTTTGCCTACCGTATATAATTTTTCTAAATGTTTGGGTGGGTGGAGTTGGGTTCAGACCTGGGTGTAGTGGTAATGCCATGTATACTCACACGTAGCTCCAAGTTGCAATGCTGCGCTCGTTGATGCGGCTGGGCAGGTTGACCAGCTGGCTGTAGTAGTCCTGCAGGCTGTAGGAGCAGAAGGACTCGTCCACACACTGGTCCCCCAGGGGCATGGCCACACACCGGTGGAGGGCCATCAGGCACAGCAGGAAGAATCTTAGCAGCTGGATACAGAGAGAACTAGCTTGCATAGTGTGGACTCGGGACTTTACAGACCAGTGCAGGCGCCTTGTTTGGTGATTTTTATAACTCTTTATCTTAAGACTAGCGGCGTGGCAATCGGGACGGTTGGCCTGTCGACCACCTGGTCCAAACTGAAATATCTCAATTACTGGATGGATTACCATGAAAGTCTGTACAGACATTGTGATGATTGCCCAAAGATGAATTCTAATCACTCTGCTGACAATTTGTCTAGCACCCTCCTTCTGCTGAAAATACTATTTTGTCCTATAGTACAAAAACGAATCACATTCCAATCAAACAGGTTTACTATGAAATTCCATCTATTATTGAAAGACTGTAACTTTGAAATGATATCTACTTGATTTGTCTAACTCAGACTGCTGAAACCTCGTCTTCACTTCAACTGAACTAAACAATGAGCTGCAATGTGCTGCTTAGGTAAGGACGGTGGATTGTGTCCCACGAGGAAGGGATCTCACAGCCAGTATGGACCCAGAACTATTTCAATGTGCATATTGGTAGACTTGGAAAAATGTGAACATATCCTTTAAAACCATAACATGTCTATTCAAAAGGTCAGCCAAGTGTAGCCTCAGTCATCATCGTCATCATCATCATCTTAAAGACAGGTCTCTTACCTGGAGCTGTGCCATGGCAGACGTTTCTGACTGGAGATCGGTGGGATGGAGCTTCTGCTTATTGTCGTGGGGTCGTTGATGGGTGATCTGTATCTGGACCTGCCTCTATTTATATGTCCCTGTCTTCGCCAGGATTTCTTGTGGGGGGGGGGGGGGGGCGACGACACATATTGGTCACTCTGATTCTCATCATAATAGTTTGTGTCCATGTTCCCGTCATTAGCATTCAGCCTTGAGAGAATAATTGTGTTCAGAGATGACGTCAGCGTGTAGCATTGAGCCCAGGTAACTGGTAACTGAGGGAGGACCCTCACTTACTGAGAACAGGGACAGCCATTAGAGGCCTCATGCTCCATACTCGGACCTCTGTTACCCTAACCCTGACTCATCACGCAGTGCAGGC
This sequence comes from Ophiodon elongatus, assembly GCA_016806645.1. Lineage (NCBI taxonomy): Eukaryota > Metazoa > Chordata > Actinopteri > Perciformes > Hexagrammidae > Ophiodon > Ophiodon elongatus. The sequence continues at coordinate 138,122 of JACSYO010001775.1, read as the reverse complement.
TCTAGTTTCAGAGTCATTTAATGATTACGTTGTTGAGCGCATTTGAAAAGTTTGACAAAAAATCCATATACTTATACATATCAACTTTAATCTCACTACATCTTCTTTAATATTGGCATATTACAGAAGATTAGGTTTCATTATTCTATATAGTTTTTATTTCAGTGTTTTTTTTGCATCCTGCATAGGATTACAACACACCACTATATGTTAAATCTAAAAAATAAAACCAATTCAATTCAATTTATTTTTGTATAGCCCAAAATCACAAATTACAAATTTGCCTCAGAGGGCTTTACAATCTGTACACACTGACATCCTCTGTCCCAGAACCTCATCGACTCAGGAAAAACTCCCAAAAAACCCTTTCAACAGGGAGAAAAATGGAAGAAACCTTCAGGAGAGCAGCAGAGGAGGATCCCTCTCCCAGGATGGACAGAGTACGAAAATAGATGTCATGTGTACAGAATGAACAGCATAACAGAGTTACAACACGTTGAATTCACATAAAATAGAAAAGAATGTGCATCAGCAGTTCCACGGAAGGAACCAGGAGGCAGGACCAGGGTCCAGATGCAACCACGATTCGTGGAAACCTGCGAGGCGAGAAAGCACAAAGACTCCGAGGGAAGAAGTAGAGTTAGTAATGTGCATTTATAGAACATAAACACCAACACAACAGTTATTATATTAAATGTACTTCTATATACTTTCAAACAACATCTGTTTTGTGCCACTCTATGGGTGTGTCCCAAGTCTCTTAAATGCATCTCGTTTCCCTCACTTGTATCTTTTCCTTGCGTCCGAGTCCCTCCCACCAGGGATGCATGGAGAGATGCAAGGAAACCATGCGAGGAGTGAGGAAACAAGGAAATATATTTTAAGAGAAATGAGACGTCCTTTCCTCGAAAGTGTCACGTGAAGCGACGTCTGTTTCTGATCACATCTGGATCATCTGATCACATCTGGATCAGCTGATCACATCTGGATCAGCTGATCACATCTGGATCAGCTGTTAGTCGGCTGTAACAGCTGTCACCTTTGACGGAGTTCGTGTCTGAACACATGATCAGTGTAACGGACCGTATTTAGCTCACATTCCAATAAGAATCTACTTAAAATATTAATAAAAATTATCGTATAATGTTTTCAGCTAATTTAATGGTGTTAAACTACTACTTATACTAATAAAGACACCGTTATCATCACTAACAGAGTGGAGATGTTTTCTCTCTGTAGTCTGTTACCTGTTTAACAAACGGCATTGAGTATTTATACACAGTGTGTGGTATTTATACACAGTTTGTGGTATTTATACTGTATCCTGCTAATACGCTCGGGGGCCGATTTCTACTGGCGAAATGCGTTTGTTTTATTTATGAATTATTTGCGTCTGTATGTTTTGCGATTATGGTTTCTCTTGAACACCAGAATATATAGAGAGTTTAATCTGTGATCGTCTTCACTGGTATGAAACTCCAGCGATCAGTCCAACCAATCAGATAACTGATGAACAGTGAGGGGGTGTGTCCAGCGTTAAAACACTTACTGGAAGCCTGTTCTCTCGCTTCCTCGCTCATGGCTCCTTCGAGATGCCTCCTCGATCCTCAGACAGAAATAAGAGCTTTGGGACGGCCTTCAATATGGCAGCGCAGAACAACTTCCGGTTCAGGCGAGGAGCGAGGAAACGACAATTAAGAGACTTGGGATGTACCAAAATGTGTTTGTCAGTGCCTTTTAACTTGTATTCTCTCTAATGGAAGCTCCGCCTCTGCTGGCAAAAAACCATCCAATTGTATAGAAGTCTATGGGGAAATTGTCTTCTCACTTGGGTAAATACTTTGACAAGAACATAGATTTATCTCAGTGTGACTGCAACATGTGAAGTTTGAAGCTTCTTTCCCCCCATTGTATTATATACAAATAAAATCGATCCTCTATTACATTTATGATTTTTCAATAATTTTCTTCTCCAAAAATTGCAGCGCTTTCCTCGTCCAGTGTGAACCCAGAGTTAGAGTTCACTCTAGATGGTTACATATTTAATATTTTCTCATTCTTTTGGGTTTACACCACTTGACATTTCTTACCTTTTGTAAAAAAATAAAAATAAATGACATACATAAATACATAATACAATACATAAATACAAAATGAGTTAACAAACCTGGTGAATGCTTTTCATACAATTTTTCTAAGATTCTTTGAATTGCTCAGCTTTCTAACCCTCATTTGCCATTAACACTCTCACTAAAGATGTAAGTCTTTAAAAACTGCTCACAAATAAATAGTTCACTTTTCTATTTCATAAGGGCTCATTGATGAACAGTGATGGAGCTCTATGGCACTGAGGAATAATGTTCTATCAGGCTTTGGTACACACAATACACATTCATTGTTGGTTTGGATCTTTCCATAAGAGTGTAAACAATATGTATCCCTCTGCTATTGATCACTTCTGTTTAAGCCATTGTATTTCATTGTATAAGCTTCCGTTCAAATATGGAGATAGAAATGTTCTGAATACTCTTGTGGTGCACATAGTCTGTCATCTTTTTAAATAACTGTATTGACTGAGTACTACCTCCTCTGTTCTCCTTGTCCTTAAGGAAATTGTACAAGCCGCAAGGGGCTCAACGGAGCATGCTCAGTGCACGAATACCCCGGCAGCTTCCAGGGCCAGAGTGTACGTTTCAAGATGACTTCTGTTTGTGGACATGTGATGAGTCTGGATTTCATCGGTGGGTACCCTCCATAGTAGGTCCTGCTCACCCTCCTAGCTTTGATGACATGTCCTGGCTTTGCTTCAGCATGTAATCACATTTGTCTCCCTCACTGACAGAGGAGGACAGAATCCAAACGCGTGGAACATTACAATTCAATACAACATGCATAACGATGAAGAACTTGTTTGCTTTTCTTAGGACTGTTGAACGGGATTGATCCTACAGCAGTGACTTACACCACTCACGCGTCATATCGTGTTTCAGTCAGTGAAGTAAAGTATAAGACAGCGTAAACGTAACATTCCAGTCCTCAATTTTGGACTGATGTGCACCTTGTTATCTGCCCCTGAAACCAAGCAGAGCAAGGGATCAGTCCCATGTGACCAATCCTCTACTGCGAACACCGCTTCACCATCTGGCTTCATTTCTCACCTCGCATTAGTGATGTACAGGTGTACTCCAGGGCATTGTGACATCACTGGTAGCTGTGGTTACGGTTAAAAAAACACCCGGTCAAAGCTGACAGAGGCTTGAAACTTGAACCAGGGAGGTAGGAATAGGTATAAAAGGTATAGAACGTACACCGGAATCAGCGCTGCCGATGGAAACGGGCCGCTTTTCAGCTGATTTAGCCAATCATCAGTCAATCCCAGCTACACAGACACAATTACAACCTTTTTAACCTCCTCACACATAATACATAATTAGAACTACCAATGCAAGATGTTTTCTATACAGTATACGTGTAAAAACGTGTGTAACAAAAGCCTCTAAGATAATGGACTCACACCACCATATTCTAGCTGTGAGAAATAAGCCTCAGGTCCTGGTGATCCTTCATTGAAGTAGAAATGATTGGAAGATGGACATCTTTTGGAGAATGCATGAATTAATAAAAACACAATCATTTCTTTCCTGTTCCTTTAAATTGCATGATCTCTACAAAAAACAAACACTAAAGTAAACAAAGTAAAAAGGTAACATTTAGAATCATTGACTGCGGGACTGTTGAAATGCAGTTTCCATACCAGTGCTTTTCTGTTGACATTTAAAGAAAAAAACAAATGTAGGATTAAATATACCTTTAATCCTACATTTGTGCTTCAAAATGATACTGAGATATAGATTTTAGGCCATACCGCTCATTCCTACAGTCAAACACATCTTTTCAGCCTGGAGTCAAGTTTCTCTTGAAGACGGTGTTCATATACAGACCGGTGCATCATAATTCTTTAGCCTCTTCAGCATCCAAACGCTTTGGTTTCCTCATAAATGTACTAAAAGCGTTTAAGAACGTGGCTCTTTTTTCTAGGCAAGTACAACAACTGGGACAAGGTGGACCCTGCAGAACTCTTTAGCAAGGCTCCCACAGAAAAGAAGGAGGCCAACCCCAAACTCAACATGGTCAAGTTCCTCCAGGTAAGTGTGGCTGGCCCAGTAAGTGGTTTTCACAAGACATTGGTGCTCACGGCCTTCTGTGTGTCATGCCTCCTGTCTTCTTCTGTGTTCATGTCAGGTTGAAGCCAGAGGCTGTGACTACGTGGTTTTATGGTTGGACTGTGATAAAGAAGGGGAGAACATCTGCTTTGAGGTAATTGAGGCCCCATTTAGGCTGAAGCTGACGTGTTCTATGGATAATGACATCCATCCATGGTCTTTATCCCTCCTGGTGTGTCTGTGTGTGTGTCTGTGTCTGACACACACACTCACTCACCTACCTGACAGAATTGCACAATACGAACCGTGACCCGGCTGGTCTGTAATGGTGGTGCGTCCTCGTCCCGGTTCCCCCGGTGAAGTGTCACCATTTTTTGCTTCTTAATAATTCTAGTCCAATACATCTGAGGGAAATATTGTACTTTTAACTTCACTGCATTTATTTGACTATTAGTTACTATTTAGGCTACTTTGCAGATTCATATTTAATACAAATATAAATCGACTCAAATTATGATGTATTATGAAGAAGTATATACCCTAGTTATTAAGTAGTTAAAATGAGCTATACCTTTACCTGCTGTAACATGAAAGTGATGAACACATAACTTTGTAAATTATTATAAACCAATGACATGAGCCCCCCGTGAACAGAGTATTTCATGCTAATACTTGTGTACTTTTACTGAAGCAACATTTTGCCGTGCCCTGTCTTCCTGTGGGGAGAGACGGAACCCCCACAAACCATGCTTTGTGTGCCCAAAGAATAATCTTTGAAAAAATTGTGCAACATATTCCTGGATAATAAACCTCCTTCATGTGGTGATTTTGAGGTCAAAAGACATGAAAGTGTGGTTGAATTGTGTATAATGTCAAGAGTTTATCAGATGTCTAGATTACAAAATCCTTGTTTTTAACCGCATTCTAATAGGGATATTTCCTTTTTGAAATATATTGCTTAAATAATCCTGTAATATGCAAAATATCATCCATATACTAGACATCGAATCAACGTTCACGTTTCTACCCACTGATTTATGTCAGATCCTTTTTTTTTTTATCTCGGCAAAGATTTGTTTCCAATACTTGACTGAATAAAACCCCAGGGTGTATGTTCTCCCCGCTGGGTGTCTCAGACACCCGTCTCTGACACCCGTCTCAGACACCCGTCTTAAAACACCCGTCTCAGACACCTGTCTTAAAACACCCGTCTTAAAACACCCGTCTCAGACACCCGTCTTAAAACACCCGTCTTAAAACACCCGTCTAAAACACCCGTCTTAAAACACCCGTCTCAGACACCCGTCTTAAAACACCCGTCTCAGACACCCGTCTTAAAACACCCGTCTTAAAACACCCGTCTCAGACACCCGTCTTAAAACACCCGTCTTAAAACACCCGTCTCAGACACCCGTCTTAAAACACCCGTCTCAGACACCCGTCTTAAAACACCCGTCTCAGACACCCGTCTTAAAACACCCGTCTCAGACACACGTCTCCATCCAGCAGTACTGCTGGATGGAGACGTGTGAGGTTTGAGTGACCATCCATCCCATTGAGGCCAGTGCAGGCATGTTTTTCCTGCTTTCAAAATCCAATATGAAGTTACTCTTTAAGTTGATACGGTCTTAGATCATATCTTCTCTTGCCTCACAGGTTCTGGACGCCATCCAGCCTGTGATGAACCAGGGGAGTGTCAGAGACCAAACTGTGTACCGCGCCAAGTTCAGCTCCATCACTGACACCGACATCTGGAACGCCATGGACCGTCTTGGAGAGCCCAACCGCAATGAAGCCCTGTCCGTGGATGCACGCCAGGAGCTGGATCTGCGCATCGGCTGTGCCTTCACCCGGTACCTTGCTACAGCCACACAGCGCCCCCTTGTGCTACATTCATCAAAAGCAATAGTCTTGACTTCATCAGTGGCATGGGTTTGAGGAGAGTGTGTGAGCAAAAAAAAGTAATCTGGATTTTTTAATGCAATCCTGAAATTGAAAAGGTTTATGTAATCAGTTAGATAGAAGAAATAATAAAAATTCCATCAGATTCTTTATTCAGGATGACGCACGTTTGATTCCCTGCTCTGAGTTTGATTACAACTGTCCTTTCTCGGTCAAATATTCTTCAGGTTCCAGACAAAGTATTTCCAGGGTAAGTACGGCAATCTAGACTCCTCCTTGATCTCCTTTGGACCATGCCAGACCCCAACACTAGGCTTCTGTGTGGAACGCCATGACAAGATCCAGTCCTTTAAACCAGAGACTTACTGGGTCCTCCAGGCTAAGGTGCGCCCCCAGTTTCATTCCCCTTGACACGGTGTCAACTACTTGTTCCTTCCGTGCTCTATTGACAGGCATGCTGTGTTTTGGTCAGGTATTCAGAGGAAAGGACAGCCCACTGACACTGGACTGGAACAGGGTGAGGGTCTTCGACAGGGACGTGGGTCAGATGTTCGTCAACCTGGCCAAGACATCCAGGGAGGCCCGGGTAAGTAAATTAATTATGTATTGTTGTATTTAACAACAATGTGTTTTTTCTTTTTGTGTATATAGCCTGACTGATGCTACTGTAATGACATCAATATTTTATATTTTTTATATTTTGTCCAACCCTTACTTGTTTGTCAAAGCCCTCGTAAGAATCTCACTTTTGAAATAAGGAGTTCCCGTTCAGAGCAGGCCGATTGCTCGTAGCATTGTTTTTTATATTTTAAAGTTTAATTTGAACAAATTTAAGGACAATTAATATGAACATTATGATGATGATGAATGGATATCAGTCATTATATCTTATATGTCTTGTCAAGTATATTGTTATGGATGGATTGACCCAGAATTGGAGCTCGTTAGCGGACCTCTGATATGAAGCTGTATATTGCTCTCGGCACACAGGTGGAGTCCGTGAGTAAGAAAGAGAAGGCGAAGCAGAGGCCCCAGGCCCTCAACACTGTGGAGATGCTGAGAGTGGGCAGCTCCGCCTTAGGTATGGTCACATCGACATAAGCAGCATTTCATCAGCTGTCATTTCCCTTGAGCTATTACTTCTGCTCTAGGTAATGAAATTAATGATAGTGATGCTCTAGGTAATGAAATTAATGATAGTGACTATTTGGGAATTTTGGAATGTGTGTATGCATGTACTTGATTGGATTTGTTCTAAAACTATAGTTTTTTTTCATTCTCGATTAATCAGTTTCATATTTTCCTCTCATACTTGTTCTAAGAAATGAAAGAAAATAGTGAAATATCTGCATCACAATTTCCAGATCCCACAGTGATGTCATCAAATGGCTTGTGTTCCCCAACCAACAATCCAAAATCCAAAAATGAGCATATCATCACAATCGGGAAGCTAGGGAATGTTTCTGTGCATTGACTGTCTATGAGTTTAGAGTCAAGTTGTAGAGGTCAAAAGGATAGGGCTGGTGTTTTATATGTTTCTTTCGTCTCTAAATACTATCTGACTTCCCGCTCCGTCTGTGTCACTCAGCCACAACATCGGTTCCTACTGAAGACATGAATCTTTGAAACAAAATAAAGGCTCAATAATTTCCTTAAACAGCTGGATGTTATTGGTTTTAGCGAAGATTATTTAAACAGGAGGAAATTAGCATGTGGATTTGTTGGGAACTATTTTCAGTAGTGGATTAATCCACATTTGGAGCTGTAGTGAGTATTTCTGGCAGCAGGCAACAGTGTACAAGGGATTGACTCAATAAACCATCTGAGCCCACCATCGGGTGCAAATATTGTTTGTTTTAAATATCAAATTAAAATGACCAATTACAATTTATAAGGGCAGTCAGTGATGGTGAGGATAGGTAGAATATTTATTTAGGTCATTACATCCGACAGTGGTATAACGCATATTTACATCCCAGTTTACTTTTTTGTCATGTTTTGTTTTTATTCTGGTTTATTTGGGAAGGAGGTCCTTGGAGGAAACCCTCTACTTCTTAATAGGATCATCTTGTTGTTGGATTGTTTTATTTTCATGTGATTTGCTGACAATAAGAAACATGTAGAATATTCAGCCTTATTCTTTCAAATCATTAAAAGACTTTCTATATTTCTAAACAAAGAATGCACGTTTCAGTAGTTTCCCAATGCAAAGTAATGGACAGAATTGATCTTATGTGTCCAGGTGGTTAAAGGAAAATCCCCTTTTAAATAATACTTTCAGCTTTTAGTCTAGGAAATGGTCTGGAAATTGACTTGCCTGTCTAAAATCTTTGGAAACCCAGTAAGATCAAGAGCAATCAGCAATATGAGCTCCAGCTCCGGTTTTGTGACGGTGCAAGAAGAGAAAACCATGTGATCCTTTTTTGTCTCAGGCATGGGTCCCCAGCATACCATGCAGATTGCAGAGCGCCTGTATATTCAGGGCTACATCAGCTACCCACGTACTGAAACAACCCACTACCCAGAGAACTTTGACCTGAAGGGAACACTGAAGCAGCAGACCAACAATCCTATGTGGGCAGAGGAGGTGAGCAGCGCTGTGGGACCAAGCCTTAGTCTTCGGCCTTTGTATTCCCTAAGGACTATAGACCATGCTAAAACTGTGGGACCAAGCCTTAGTCTTAGGCCTTTGTATTCCCTAAGAACTATAGACCATGCTAAAACTGTGGGACCAAGTCTTAGTCTTAGGCCTTTGTATTCCCTAAGGACTATAGACCATGCTAAAACTGTGGGACCAAGTCTTAGTCTTAGGCCTTTGTATTCCCTAAGGACTATAGACCATGCTAAAACTGTGGGACCAAGCCTTAGTCTTAGGCCTTTGTATTCCCTAAGAACTATAGACCATGCTAAAACTGTGGGACCAAGCCTTAGTCTTAGGCCTTTGTATTCCCTAAGAACTATAGACCATGCTAAAACTGTGGGACCAAGGATACATCAACTTCATGCCCTGATACTTTCAAGGCCAGTGGTGTATACATATAGAAACCGATAGATTGTGGATGAACATAAATGTGTTTCTAAAATATCAGTTTTACCTCTCCATCAGGTGAAGGCTCTGCTTTCAACTGGTTTAAACCGACCCAGGAAAGGAGCTGATGTCGGAGACCATCCACCTATCACTCCCATGCGTGCTGCCTCAGAAGGGGAACTGGGTGAGTCATACAACTAATTCAATAATACATGTCCCATATGCGATCAAAAAGTACCGGAAAGATAAATACACACTGACAGTCTTCCAGGAGACTTTTTACTCTGACATCCCCTTTATGTTAAACCTCTAACCCCGGTTCTTCCTCCTCTGCTATTCACAGGAAGTGATGGCTGGCGGCTATACGACTACATCACACGGCATTTCATTGCCACCGTCAGTCAGGACTGCAAATACCTACAGACCACCATTGACTTCAACATTGGCACAGAGGCCTTCTCGTGTAGTGGCAAAACCCTGATATCAGCAGGTAAAGCCAGCTGCTCAGACCTCTCTTCTGCTGCTGGAGGACCAAGCTGTAGTTGGCACTTTGAACATTTGTGGCTCCAAACAGCAGCAAGAATTTAGAAGTTTGAAAACAGTTTGATCTTAAATCCCTGAAGAAGTTGGTGCAGGTTACTGTGCTTTAACCCGTTTTTACCAACTTAGACTATAGTAAAGAGATGGAGAGGTTAAAGTAGTAATCTGGAGGGTTTCTAGAAATGTCTGTTCAGTCACCTTGAGGTAACACAGTGGTGATGAGCCTGTTGCCCACTGCTTTGTTTGTCATTGTAATGACCTGGAGCCAGTTCCACCAACTCCACATAGGTTATCGAGGCCTAGTTGTAACAGATGTTTTTTAAGCAGAGATGTACAAGTCACTTAATTAAAGTGAGTTTCGACATAGTTCTAACCCAGAACTGAGTTGTTACCAGGTCTACTGTTGTGCAGCTAATAGAAGACCTTTTAGATTGAAGAGAAAAACAGATGCAAACCAAGTCTACCTACAGGTACAAATATAAAAGTAACCTAAAATGATATGGAATGTAGTAGACATGCCTGACCCAGCATGTGATACATGCTGTGTAACAGTGATTTCAACTAAGAAGATTTGAAATGACATTTCAAAACAATAACCCAACATACCTCAAATTACATGTTATGCCAATACTGTTTTGTAATTGAGCTAACTTCAGCTAGGTTAGAATAATCTGACCCCCCCCCCCTCTCCTTCTAAACTGCTTGAATACGAATAACTGAAAGACTCTTGTTTGCCCTCCTAAAAGAGGTTGTGGTGTTAGTGACTTCCTGTTTCCATAGTTGATCATTTTGATTGGACAGGGCCACATATGTCTGTTAGCAACAGATTGACATATTACTAAAGTTTTAGCTGGCAAAGACATTAGCCTGATTTAATAAATCACTAGTAGTCACTAAGAAGTAAGGAAAGACATGGAGAAGCTGGTTCAACCAAATTCATGCTAAGGTCAAATTCTCTTCCCAGGTTTCACTGCAGTGATGCCGTGGCAGGGCATTCCTCTGGAAGAGGACATGCCTGTGTGTGAGCGTGGAGACACTTTCACAGTGGACGAGATCAAGCTGGTGGAAAAGCAGACCAGCCCCCCAGACTACCTGACCGAGGCTGAACTCATCACTCTCATGGAGAAACATGGCATTGGTATACCTCTGCAATGTCAAAGATAGTCTCTGGTGATTTAGATGTGCTTTTTGGCCTTTGTACATGCAAACCAGTACAAGTTAATACTCAGCACCCGATGCTGGTCTTTATTAAGCACTACGTCTTTAAGAGGACCTGCATGACCGCATTCATCTGCAGCGGGATGCTGGTGATGAGGAACAGTTTCACAGATGTGGTCGTCTGTCCTCCGTCCTCAGGTACTGATGCCAGCATTCCTGTCCACATCAACAACGTCTGCCAGAGGAACTATGTGACCGTTGAGAATGGACGCAAGTTGAAGCCAACCAACCTGGGCATTGTCCTGGTACATGGTTACTACAAGACAGGTCATTAGACTTCTGATATTAATGCACATTCTCTGACATATATATGGGATTTACAGCTGTGCATTGATAGAGTGCAGGTTTCTAGAACATTGCAGAATCGTGTGTGTGTGTGTGTGTGTGTGTGTGTGTGTGTGTGTGCGTGTGCGTGCGTTGCAGATGCCGAGCTGGTGCTGCCCACTATACGCAGCGCTGTGGAGAAGCAGCTGACCCTGATCTCTCTGGGTCAGGCTAACTTCCAGCAGGTCCTGCAGCACACGCTGGACATCTTCAAGAGGAAGTTTCACTACTTTGTGGACTCCATCCCCAGTAAGTTAACTGCAGCACAGCTAGTCCTGATCAAAGGACTTGTTTTAGGTCTAGGGCAGGGGTCTTCAAGGTTTTTCAGGCCAAGGTTTTTATTTGCCATTTGTGCATAGACCAATAGACCAACAGTCCAGACACATTGTAATTCTTGTGCAGGGCTCTCTCAGAGTCAACAGTTTAGGAAATAAAAACACACTATAATAAGAAAAAGAAAAACTATACATAAGGTGGTAATATGTACACTTATAGAGACAGTTTTAAAAAAACAAGTTCTCACCAAAGGAGAGGGCAAATGTTAAATAAGAGTAATAAATAGGCTCGTCCTGAGTGCTGTTCCTGGATTGTGAAAAGAGGGGAAAGGGGAGAGTTATATGGGAATATTGCACATTTTGAGAGGTGGAAGAAAGTTATGTGGGGATATTGCACCTTTATCAGAAGGTATATGACACATGGACCCCCAAACTGATAGAGAGATGGAGCAGGGACCCCCTACTATATATATATTGTGTTTTATATTAAACTGGGCCTAGTGCCATGTTTACACACACCTTGTTATTGTGCATTCAATACTAAGCTATTCAAATCATACACAGGTTCATATATTCATGTTATTATTTTAAACATTTGAAGGTCCAGTGAGTAGGGTGGCCGTGCCACTGCCTGTTCATAAACACACTTTGTCAACTGATACCAATGATATCAACATTGTCTGTCAATTGCATGATAAACATGCATACAAGCTATTCAAATTGACGTTTTTATTTATTTATATTTATTTTTTATTTACTGAAAGATAATATATTCTGCCTCCATTCATCCATTCCCTACAATATGTGGGATTCATGTTAATGTGTATTTAAAGACATTTAAAATTGGGGGGAAAAAATATGAAAAATTGTCTAATCAACCAAACATTTCACGACCCCCTGTTGAAGACCTCTGGTCTAGGGGGATGTGACACTGAGCCTCATGGCTGTACATCACAGAGGTTGGATGACTTGGTGATGACAAGTGTAGGATGCTGGCCTCACCTGAGCTCCTGGTGATCTAGACCAGCTGCCCCTCCACCCCTCTGTGTGCTGGTGATCTAGACCAGCTGCCCCTCCACCCCTCTGTGTGTTGGTGATCTAGACCAGCTGCCCCTCCACCCCTCTGTGTGCTGGTGATCTAGACCAGCTGCCCCTCCACCCCTCTGTGTGCTGGTGATCTAGACCAGCTGCCCTCACCCCTCTGTGTGTTGGTGATCTAGACCAGCTGCCCTCCACCCCTCTGTGTGTTGGTGATCTAGACCAGCCTCCACCCCTCTGTGTGTTGGTGATCTAGACCAGCTGCCCCTCCACCCCTCTGTGTGCTGGTGATCTAGACCAGCTGCCCCTCCACCCCTCTGTGTGCTGGTGATCTAGACCAGCTGCCCCTCCACCCCTCTGTGTGCTGGTGATCTAGACCAGCTGCCCCTCCACCCCTCTGTGTGTTGGTGATCTAGACCAGCTGCCCCTCCACCCCTCTGTGTGTTGGTGATCTAGACCAGCTGCCCCTCCACCCCTCTGTGTGTTGGTGATCTAGACCAGCTGCCCCTCCACCCCTCTGTGTGTTGGTGATCTAGACCAGCTGCCCCTCCACCCCTCTGTGTGTTGGTGATCTAGACCAGCTGCCCCTCCACCCCTCTGTGTGTTGGTGATCTAGACCAGCTGCCCCTCCACCCCTCTACCGGCTCAGGTCCTCTTCTCGCTTTAACAACCACACTGAGCTCAGTTCATTTCAGTTCAACAGAAAGTCAACCTGAATACTTCAGGGATGAGGGTCATCATCACTGTCCAGCCTTCTTCTTCCCCTGCTCTCGCTTGGTGTTGGACAACATTAGACCTACCTTCTTGAAATGACAAATAACCTGTAACCATGACACCATGTTGGACGTGTGTTCTTTCCACTGCTCAAATGTAGAGCGGCAATGATCGGTTGATTTGGGTTGTCGATTAGTCGTTTGACAGAAAATGTATCTGCTGCTATGTCCTTCATTGAAAGTTTCAACTTCTTAAATTGGGAGAATTGAATTTGCTGTTTTTCTTTGTCTCAGATTAAGATATTTTGGGGTTTTGGATTATCAATTTGAACCATGAAAATGATCGTTATTTGCAGCCCTACTCAAATGACCAACTTATAACTGACATGCATTTGTAGATCTTCAGGTATTATACCCAACATACTTAGGAATGGATTCTTAATCAGGGACACACTATACAACTCATTCACAAAGGATCTTTTTCCCAGTAAATCTTTAAGGGGGGGCAGGTGATTGAGTACATGGACTGAAGAGTGGACGCGATGCATGAAGCCTGATGTTCCGCTACAGTTCTCTGGTTTATGAGTGAAGTATAAGACTCGGTGACGTCTGACTCATGTGAACGGATCGTACATGGGTTGACTGCACATCAGCAGGTCAGCATGATATACGTCTGGGGTATGAAAGGCTGTATTGTCACTGCGCTACATTTGATCAGATAAAATGATCATCTGGTACGTCCCTCTTCCTCTTCCTCTCGTACAGTTCTCGTTCTTAGGAGAGAAGCAAAATCCAGAAACTTTTGTTCACTAACTAACTAACTAATTCTTTACTCTACTTTCTTTTTGTTTTTTTGCTGTAACGGTGGCAAAGCTGTATGGACTGCAGGGGACATGCATTGTAATTGCAAGATAGAATAGCGTTGCGCCTCACACACACCCTCCCCTCAAACGTTCCAGGGTTCATTCCTATCCAGCTCACAGTTTGTCTGTTGTGTGTTTACAGGCATGGATGAGTTGATGGAGGTCTCCTTTTCCCCCATTGCTGCCTCTGGGAAGCCCCTGTCCCGCTGTGGCAAGTGTCACCGCTTCATGAAGTACATCCAGGTCAGCGGAAGAGTCCAAACTAATCATTTAGGGTCCGACACTGACCCTCTTTGACATTGGCCCTTTCAAAATGAACAAGACACATACCTGAGCACAAGACACCTTTTTAAAGCGTGGGAAGCCGCCCTTTGTAGATAGAAAATAGATGTTTGGTGCCTCAGGCTATTATTAGTTTATCACCAGTTCTTTTTTGTCTTTGTGTGAATGTCCTGTCTGTCTGTAACTTAGTGACAGACAGCTGTTCTATCTTAACCAGGGCTCTATTGAGAATGACACCCTGTGTCTTAATGACATTACCTCTCTAAATAAAGGTTATATAAGAAATTTTAAAAGTGCAGTTAACATCACAGGACAAGACAATGGGGTACCACAGCCATTTTTTTGGCGTGGATGCTACAAGCCCCTTGTTGAGTCACTGTGGCCTCAGTTATCAGTGCCAGATCTTCTGTTTCTTCTTTAGAAATATGGCTTGTTAGCCCGCAGTAAGGATCGCTCAAAGAAAAATACCCCGTCGGGCAAATAAATCTGAAAAAAGGTGCTGAAGCAAAACTGACCATTTTTACTTGGATAAAGATTACACATGACAATTAACTTTAGTCTTTGTTGTTATTTGATAACTGCTAAGAAATAAAATTATTTGTATAGGGGCAAATAAAACTGTCTTACCCACCTGTCCAATATCTTTAACGTTGAACCCTGCTGATGTGTTGCATAATCTGTCACTTCCTGTCTTGCTGTTGTGCTTTCGCCTTCTAAGTTCAGCTTCAAAAAGGAGCTTTAAAACCCTAAAGCTGACGTGTTCCCTTTATTAGTATTTCAGCCTGACAGAACCACTTTTAAATCCATGAATTAATCATGAGGCTGCAGATCTTTTTGCCATTGTTATGTTATCTGAATATTTACTTTATTTATGCGCAGTGGGTTGCTTGTGACTGTTAAGTGGTCTGTTCTGATGGAAACCACAAGGTAACCCATGAATGAAGTACTCTGGGAGCTACGTAAGAGGAAGAACTCGCATGTTTAAATTGCTCCATGTGCACAGGATGTACATTTACAGTTTCAAGGACCTTTGTCTGTGTCTGTCATGGAAGTGTATATTAGGAGTCCAGCACGTGTAATGACTGGGAGTCACTACATTTTTGTCATACATACAGTGGTATCCTTTATTGTGTTGTATATTTAATTTGGCCTGTTTGTCAACACACAATAACCCATCATGCATTTAAAAACACAGGTGTGCTGATGCCTTCAGTAATCTCTGACCTTTTCATATAACTCAAATTGTTGAATGTGATTGCAGTCTTGAGTAGGGTTGTTCTAACCGGTTCAATATTAAGGGACGACTGTGGTTCAGTGGTAGAGGATCGGTGGTTCGATTCCCAGCTCCGCTAGTCCATGTGTCTTTGGGCAAGACACTTAACCCCAAATGGCTTCCAAAGACTGTTCCTGCAGTTTGTGAATGTTGTGTGAATGTTAGTTAGTCCTGATGGGCAGGTAACACCTTACGTGGTAGCTCCTCCCATCAGTGTGTGAATGTTAGTTAGTCCTGATGGGCAGGTAACACCTTACATGGTAGCTCCTCCCATCAGTGTATGAATGTTAGTTAGTCCTGATGGGCAGGTAACACCTTACATGGTAGCTCCTCCCATCAGTGTGTGAATGTTAGTTAGTCCTGATGGCAGGTAACACCTTACATGGTAGCTCCTCCCATCAGTGTATGAATGTTAGTTAGTCCTGATGGACAGGTAACACCTTACATGGTAGCTCCTCCCATCAGTGTATGAATGTGTGAATGATGACATGTAGTGTTAAAGAGCTTTGAGTGGTCAGAAGACTAGAAAAGTGATATACAAGTACAGACCATTTACCATTTAAGCCAAACAGTGGTCTACCAAATTTAACCAATAGGTGTCACACTTGACTCGACAGCTGCTCCCAAGTGGGGAGCAAAGTCGGTGTCCCCTGCTGGGTGGAACAGAATGAGACAGAGAGATGCTCTGATAGGCGGCAAACTGTCTGAAAAGTGAAGCCAAAGCAAAAGTGCCTTGAACTTGCATTGTTTCTAATGTCCAGCAGGGGGCAGTTCCTCTGCAAAAGAAGTCAGGTTGTATAGAAGTCTATAGAAAATGACTCTACTTCTCTCTTGATTTATTCCCTCAGTAAACATTGTAAACATGAGTTTATGTCTCAATCTCTAGTTTCAAGTCTTCTTCAATACAGCATGATGTCCATTTAGTAAATTATGGTCCATTTAGAGTCAAACAGACCATAAAGCAGGGGATGCTTTAGGGCGGGGCTACCATGGCATTGTCCAGTCTGGTAGTTGTCCGTGTTTTCGTCTTACAACTTTCACCCTAAAGTTCATGAATGTTGATCGTAAACTTTTTGGTGGCCTAATAATGTCTAGTTCAGCGTTCGATTGGAGCTAGCTTTTCAAGTGTCCATTGCTGAGTTCTCGAGCCAATCACATTATTCACTTTCATTGACTGCACTACTTTACGAATTACATGTAAAACTTTCTTGGCTTTTATCCTGCGTCTCTGTGTTAATTGTTTATTATGAACTACTATGCTGGTAATTAGTATGTCATAGTGAGTTTGGAAAATGGTAAACTATTTCAGGAGCATTTTATTCCTTTATTCCTTTATTCCTTTATTCCTTTCCAATTAAACAGTAGAGAAATAAGGGAAAGTCGGCGTCCCCTGCTGGGTTTGAACCGGGTACCCTGCGGTCCATAGTCGACACCTTAACTAGAGCTTCTGCTATAATAGCTGTCTTCTGTTTCAGCAGGCTGCATTATAAATACAGTTCTATGAGAATATATTTGCAATGCAGTCATTAAAATTGTGGTGTAAATGCACCCTGAAATATAAAAATGTTATCTGATATAAGGACATGTTGTTTGTACAGTGCATATTACGCATTTATTATTTATTGTGACTGCAGCCTAATTGATGTGAATGATGTCATGTAGTGTCAAAGACCTGTGAGTGGTCAGAAGTACAGTTTATTTAGCATGTCCACTGTTCAGACTGTAGGATGCCCCTGAAGGGAATAACCCTTCCATCACCTCTCCTCGTGTCCAGGCCAAGCCCAGCAGGCTCCACTGTTCCCACTGTGACGAGACCTACAGTCTTCCCCAGAATGGAGCCATCAAGCTGTACAAGGAGCTCCGCTGTCCGCTGGACGAGTTTGAGCTGGTGCTGTGGACCTCTGGAGCCCGGGGCAAAAGCTACCCCCTGTGCCCGTACTGCTTCAGCAACCCGCCTTTCAGGGACATGAAGAAAGGTATGACGGCTCTCTTGTCCCACTGAAGTCTTGGCAGCTCTTGTGGTTGTTAGCTAGTGGCTAACTAGCTTTAGCATTGTGACCCTGACAGCAAATGTGAAATAGCCCTAGCCCGAACACTAGTAAGTCATTATTACTGTGTACAGTAACAATAACAGTTTTTCTCAGGTGGAGTTGAATCTCGTGATATAAAAAAAAAATCAAATGTCTTGAACTCATAGAAATCCCTGTCTTGAGATCAGCTGCTGTCTCGGTAGAGCTGAAGACGCATCTCAAACTCAATGAGAAGCGCGTGGACATTTGCACGACTACTTACTGAGTAAATCCATCTCACGAACACCTTGAGGGGATTTCTTCCAATTTGGTACAAACGTCCACCTGAACTTGAGGATGAAGTGATTAGACCTGAGTGGTCAAAGGTCAAGGTCACTGGGACCTGACAAACACACTTTTGGCCATAAGTCAAGAATTGGTATGCTAATTATGACAGAAACACAAATGTCTAATAGGATAAAATGATGAAGTGGTGATATTTTGGACAGAAATGGATGTAAACTGCAACTTCATTGGTTGGTGGAGACCTACAACCACAAGGCAATAATTCTATTCCATATCGATGTTTATTCATATCTCTTTGCTTTCCCCAGGTATGGGATGCAATGAATGTACCCATCCTTCCTGTCAGCACTCTCTCAACTCCTTGGGCATTGGGCAGTGTGTGGAGTGTGATAGTGGGGTTTTGGTGCTGGATCCCACTTCTGGACCAAAATGGAAGATGGCATGTAATAAATGCAACGTGGTGGTGCACTTCTTTGAACATGCACACAGAGTGCAGGTAAGAAAACAGGCCTACATCTTGTGCTATTTATATAAGGCCCAATGTCACATCATGTCTAAATGGGCTGTACAGGCCGAGAACAGCAACCATTTTAATGTGAAATGAGGTGCACACGCTTTTGCAGCTGAATTTAAAGGAAATGTCTCGTCAACAATATGCTCATCAGTTTCTTAATACTTTGACTTCCCTGTTGTGTCCGTGGCTCCGCCCCCAGTCTATTGGTCTGAAGTCATTAGTCCCCATGCGTCTGAGAAGGTCTGTTGACCCCATGTGCTGCCTCTGCTCCTCTGATCACGAAGGTTGCTCAGGAGAGCTGCGACGCCTGCGACGCCTCTCTGGTCGCGGTGGACTTCAACAAGACTCGCACTCCACTTCCTGTCGGCGAGACCCAACACACTGGCTGTGTTTTCTGTGATCCGGTCTTCCAGGATCTGGTGGAGCTCAAACACGCCACCATGAGGCACAGGGGTGGGGGTGCGAGACGAGGAGGACGGGGCCGTGGCAGAGGACGCCGGGGCAACCCTAAAAAACCTAAAGACAAAATGGCTGCCTTGGCAGCTTACTTTGTATAGTGTTTGTCTGTAGTGCATCCTGTTCTTTGCGTGACACGTTTTACATGTGTATTTAATTACACTGGAGTAAAATATGTACTGGAAAATGTTTGCCTCAAGTGTTTGTTTACCATTAACAAAGAACGTGTGTGTGTATATATGTGTGTGTGTATATATATATATATATATATATATATATATATATATATATATATATATATATATACACACAGCATGTTAACTTTAAAATACTGTTTCCAAGGAAACATAATAGAAAATGATGGGTAAAGAATTGCAGTGACACAATTTAACTTCCAACGGTTGGACTCTAGACCTGCTGCAGTCCATGCTGCTGGGAACCTGTCCCTTTTTCTGTCGGGAGACAGGATGACGTATACACACACACACATCTTTGAAACAGACTACACCACCTCTTCCCGAATAAATTCAGATGGACCAAAAAAAGCATTCAACATTTTGCATAATAATCACGAAAGCTGAGGCTGGCATCATAAAGTGAAGGAAGCGCACGGCTTCCCTTGAAGGTGCCTCTCAAACGCTGCTGAACCAATTGGGCCTTTCTTTAGTGGAGCATTGCGTCTGTGGTCTGAAAACACGTCCGTCAGAGTGGAGAATGAATTGTGGCCCACGGCTGCCGAGGCCTCGAGTGTTAAGGCAGTCGGTACGCTGGGCATTGAATCAGTTGTGTGTGGCACTTTGAGAGGATGTGCTGTATGGTCCATTACCCATCACCTGGGATTGTTTTTGCTCGCTGAAGAACTGTCAAGCAACTTCATCCTGCGTCTCAATTATAGGCCATTGTGACCTGTCCATAACATTCTTCACAGCCTTTACATCAAGACGTGTTTCACTTTCTGCACGAGCCCAATGGGAATCAATGGTGCTGTAGTAAAGTGGTAAATGGTCTGTACTTGTATAGATCTTTTCTAGTCTTCCAACCTCTCAGAGCTCTTTAACACTACATGACATCATTCACCCATTCACACACTGATGGGAGGAGCTACCATGTAAGGTGTTACCTGCCCATCAGGACTAACTAACATTCACACACTGATGGGAGGAGCTACCATGTAAGGTGTTACCTGCCCATCAGGACTAACTAACATTCACACACTGATGGGAGGAGCTACCATGTAAGGTGTTACCTGCCCATCAGGACTATCTAACATTCATACACTGATGGGAGGAGCTACCATGTAAGGTGTTACCTGTCCATCAGCACTAACTAACATTCATACACTGATGGGAGGAGCTACCACGTAAGGTGTTACCTGCCCATCAGGACTAACTAACATTCACACACTGATGGGAGGAGCTAAGGAGCCACCTGCCCATCAGCAGTAGCTAACATTCACACACATTCACAAACCGTAGAACAGCTACAGGAGACATTAGGGGTTAAGTGTCTTTCCCAAGGACACATCAACATGGACTAGTGGAGCCAGGGATCGAACCGCCGATACGCCACAGTAGATCTCTCAAGTTTTATTTTGTTGTCGTCGGTCCAATAACGACATACTCACCCATGTGTCTGCCTTGCGTCTTCGTTTGTGGATTGTGGGTCCCAGTGTTGAACTGAAAGCAGTGACTGTCCCACACCTTATTAACTACTCATCACAACACAGTTTTCACACACATCTGCTGCCACACTATTTAAACCTGTCATCAAGTGCATGTCCTCTCTTCATAGAAGCTTGTTTGGTGGGACCAGCAGGGCAAGAACTGTGTGCATTAACTTAGCAATGAATGAGAAACTGGGCTCAGTCAGGCCCAGCAGGCCCACAGCCTCCATTCGTATATCTGCGCCACAGATTTGATCATCTTAGTCAAAAGATACATTACATCATTGAAGGATTTTAGAATGACTGACAGTGGCAAGATGTCCCGTCCATTTCTGTTCCAGAAGGTGTTTAAGATGCACTCCCTTATAGTGCAATCGAGGGCTTCTTGCAGAATTTGTAGAGGTCATAACACACATGAACAACGTCCACTACAGCCGTCTCTGCTGACATTGCGTGTACTACCACTAGTGTAGCTGGTGGTTAAGACAAAGAACATATGGTATCTCATGACCTAGTTTCTCTAGCAGTAGCTTCTGGACAACTCCATGGCTTCCAGACATCAGATCAGCCCCATCAAAGACCTGGCTTTGAGTCTTTGTCCAAGTCCAACTTCATTTGTCCATTCATCGTCTTCCGCTTATCCGGGGCTGGGTCGCAGGGCAGCGGGCTTAGGAGGGTATTGCAGACATCTCTCTCCCCAGCAACACTTTCCAGCTCTTCCTGGGGTAACACGAGGCGTTCCCTGGCCAGGCGAGATATGGAATCTCTCCAGCGTGCTCTAGGCCTACCCTGGGGCCTCGTACCAGTTGGACATGCCTGGAAAACCTCTAAAGGCGTACAGGAGACATCCTGATGGCAGCGGCTCTACTCCGAGCTCCCAGCCCAGACACCCTACGAAGGAAGCTCATCCCCGATCTCAGTCTTTCGGTCACTACCCAAAGCTCATGACCGTAGGTGAGGGTCAGAACGTAGATGGACTGGTAAATGGAGAGCCTTGCCTTCCGGCTCAGCCCCCTCCTCACCACAACAGTCCAGCACTGCTGGCGCCGCACCAAATCGCCTGTCCATCTTGCGCTCCATTTTACCCTCACTCGTGAACGAGACCCCGAGATCCTTGAACTCCCTCGCTTGGGGCCGTGATTCATTCCCAACCCTGAAGGTGCAATCCACCGTTTTCTGGCAGAGAACCATGGCTTCAGCCTTGGAGGTACCGGCGCTCATGCCGACTGCTTCACACTTGCTTGCAAACCGCCCCAGTGCGTGCTGAACTACATTTAGCTCTGTCTGTTAATGTCGGTGCATCACCTTTGTAAGCTGTTGCTATGGTTAGCAGGCACTCTGTGACCTTACATGACTCATTTACTAATTGAATGACAGTCGATGTGTTTTCACAACCGGTGGGATCATTGGTTCCATCTGCTTGTAATACTTGTGTAAGAGGAGTCGCCTATTTCCCCCCTATAGCCTCAGTCACCACACTCCCAAATGTATTTAATTTCGATCATTTTGCATGTCGGGACAGGTGTAAGTACCGTTGCAAGGGATTGTTTTCACAACATCAGCCAATTCAAGGTCTTTTTTAATCGTGTAGTCCAGCAACGCGAGGAAAAAGACCACTCCCCCGGACATGTTATCAAAAGTCTGGTTTTCCAACAACATTGATGAGAGAAGAACCATAAAACCTTTTCTTTCGCAGTTTGTCTGCGTTGACGTGTTCAAATCTCCTTTCCGGCATTGATGGGGCTTCTTGCTCTTTCCACAGTGTATAGCAAGAGAGATGCTCCATTAAAGATTTATGTTAATAACGTTATCTTGTCTGCTATGCTTTTCTTGGTGGAGGACCGCCAAATCCAATAAATCGTATCTTTCATTCACTGTATAAATTCGGAATGTGTTTCTTTATCCTGTTCCATAATATGGAACAGGATATGGAACATAACACCTGAACAGCTCACTCGTTTAACTCGCCCTAACCCTGCCTGGCTGGCTGGCTGCTGTTGATTCCAGGCTATCCTATAATAGAGTAATACTAGAGGCTACGAATAACACAGGAAAGTTTTACCACTCTGGATAAATATACAAACACCACCTTAACCTTGAACTGAATATTATGGAAGTATTACCATTTTCACTCTCCATTTTCCAATTGCTATTTTTTTATATAATTTGTCATTCTTTGTCAAAAGTAGAGCTCTAACGATATTACTTGACTAGTCCATAGACAAAAAATGTGCAACCATTTTGATTAAGTCATTTTTCATGCAAAAATGCCATACATTCACTGGTTACAGGTTCTCAAATGTGAGGATTTGAGTCTTTTCTTCAAATTAATATTTTGGGGTTTTGGACTGATGGTCAAATCAAATAAGAAATTTTAATATATCACCTTGATCTATGGGTAATGATATGAAGTCGTTTTCACATACTTTTCTGATATTTAATTGACAAATTAAGAGAATAATGCACCCTAACCCTAAAAAAAGCTCCTTTTCCAGTTTCCAAACATGTCTTCTTCACGTCCTCCTGCATGGAAAGAGTGTGTGGCCCTTTAAATCTCCAGCGGGGGAGGAGTCCTCGTACAGGAAGATGGTCACAGCGAGTCAAGGCTCGTCTTCTGTGTACTACACACATGTACATGTACATGTACATGGACCAGGTTCTGCTCCCGCCAGCTCTTCCAGCGCAGGTTCGTGTCTTTGTTCTTCATCCGTGACTCTGTGCTCTGTATCTGTTGGTGGAACCTCACCGAGCTAACGGGACGGGAACATGATCACTTCTCAACTAACCCAGCCGAATAGGGAACGAACCAATAACCTATGCATTGGTGCATTAACGCTTCAGCCACAAAGACGCTTCCATCAACACTCGGGAGGAAATAAGTGCATTTATACAACGTGAAAGCACGCTATGTTACCTAACCCTAACCCTGTATAAAGCTATGCCTACAGAGGACCTAACCCTAACCCTGTATAAAGCTATGCCTACAGAGGACCTAACCCTAACCCTGTATAAAGCTATGCCTACAGAGGACCTAACCCTAACCCTGTATAAAGCTATGCCTACAGAGGACCTAACCCTAACCCTGTATAAAGCTATGCCTACAGAGGACCTAACCCTAACCCTGTATAAAGCTATGCCTACAGAGGACCTAACCCTAACCCTGTATAAAGCTATGCCTACAGGGGACCTAACCCTAACCCTGTATAAAGCTATGCCTACAGAGGACCTAACCCTAACCCTGTATAAAGCTATGCCAACAGGGGACCTAACCCTAACCCTGTATAAAGCTATGCCTACAGAGGACCTAACCCTAACCCTGTATAAAGCTATGCCTACAGAGGACCTAACCCTAACCCTGTATAAAGCTATGCCAACAGGGGACCTAACCCTAACCCTGTATAAAGCTATGCCTACAGAGGACCTAACCCTAACCCTGTATAAAGCTATGCCTACAGAGGACCTAACCCTAACCCTGTATAAAGCTATGCCTACAGAGGACCTAACCCTGTATAAAGCTATGCCTACAGAGGACCTAACCCTAACCCTGTATAAAGCTATGCCTACAGAGGACCTAACCCTAACCCTGTATAAAGCTATGCCTACAGAGGACCTAACCCTAACCCTGTATAAAGCTATGCCTACAGAGGACCTAACCCTAACCCTGTATAAAGCTATGCCTACAGAGGACCTAACCCTAACCCTGTATAAAGCTATGCCTACAGAGGACCTAACCCTAACCCTGTATAAAGCTATGCCTACAGAGGACCTAACCCTAACCCTGTATAAAGCTATGCCTACAGAGGACCTAACCCTGTATAAAGCTATGCCTACAGAGGACCTAACCCTAACCCTGTATAAAGCTATGCCTACAGAGGACCTAACCCTAACCCTGTATAAAGCTATGCCTACAGAGGACCTAACCCTAACCCTGTATAAAGCTATGACTACAGAGGACCTAACCCTAACCCTGTATAAAGCTATGCCTACAGAGGACCTAACCCTAACCCTGTATAAAGCTATGCCTACAGAGGACCTAACCCTAACCTTGTATAGGGTTAGGTCCTAACCCTATATTGGAGGGTTTTATAACCTACTTCCACTCCCCACTAATTGGTTTGGGATGGCCCTCCCAATGGCTGTTTGAATGCATTTACCTTTGGCTGATTAACATTATCTGGAGACAACATAGGTTATTTCTTTTTCGAGATTAACTCCTGATCTCGAGAAAACTACTTTGTCTCAAGAGTTTAACCTAATAAATCAAGCATTTGACTTATAAGTTAATAGTAATTTTGTGAGTGTTTTTTAAGAATTGAACTGGCACCTCTCCAGCTACCAGTTCCCGCTCAGTACTTGGTCTGTGTGGGACTGGAAGCCAAGTCCCTACGAACTGAGCTACTGCAGCCCTTTTCCCAGCTATGATTTAAAATGTCGGTCTGTGATGTGTTCACGGCTTTAATTGACCACCACACAGCGCTCAGAGTGAAACCTGAACCCTACTTTCTCCGCCTTTTTAAGTCTCCACTTGGGACCTGTGAGCCCTGAGCCCTGACCCCCTGAGAGCCTACTGCAGCCAGAGTCAGCAGGATGGAGGAGGAGGCCCGGCCCTTCCTGGGGAGGTTTGTGGAGGAGTTTCCAGCTGCTCTGGAGGAAGGCAGGCCGCTACCTGTCAGCCCTCTGAGCCACAAAGTCACTCTGGAGGAGCTGCATGGAGAGAGCCTGGAGCTGGGCCGGAGGCTGCTGGCTGCCAGGTACCACTGAGACCACTCAATCTTCTTATTTGGCATCCCATTACAGTCCAATATTGAAATCATTGCAAAGGGTACACTGTCCATGTGTAATAAAATATACCTATTGAAATAGAAAAAAAAGTAGCAAAGTTAGAAAGGTTTTTTTTATTTTTTTTTATGTAATAGGTTATAAGGTTACAAGGTATATTTCATTGTCATTGTACAACAGGGTTGCACAACAAAAGTGTGTGTGTGTGTGTGTGTGTGTGTGTGTGTGTGTGTGTGTGTGTGTGTGTGTGTGTGTGTGTGTGTGTGTGTGTGTGTGTGTGTGTGTGTGTGTGCATTCCTCAGATTCCTGACAGCTCTGCTCTTGCCCTGCTCATTCAGCTTTGCTGTTTGACTTCACAACAGAAAGCTAGTTGCTGACGCACTGTATAAAGAGCTGTAACATAACAATAGCCCCCCCCTCATATCTTCATCCAATAACATTACTAGTCTGTAAGGATTAGTTAAAGTTGGGTATGTCCATGTGACTTCATCAAGACAGGACACATCCCATGATATTTGGCGCCTGGTGTGCAGGAGGTGGTGTTGAGCTGGAAAATGAGGATATCAAGGAAGAAAAGTGATATGTGAATTTTTTTGTTATGGAGTCACGCAAAAGTGGAAAGCCATGAAAAAATGTCTCATCCTTTTTTGCTCTGCACTGTGCAACCCGTCTGAGGTCATTAGTGTCCCCTCGCAGCTATACCTACAAACTAAGCTGAACAACAGTAGAACACACTTACTCCCAAGAACCATTGGCTTGTTTGTGCTCTCTCTTGAGCTTCTATCACTCCTTTTACAAGTATGCCCTCTCAGGAAGGCTTCACATCCTGTCTGTAGAAACACCATTCTTCTCTGCACTTCCTGTTTCCTGAGCACAGCAACAGAAAGGCCATTCTGTAAAGGAGGAGTGACAGATGATAGAGTTGATCTCACAGTTACATTTTCATGAACCAGTAAATGAGCATTAATTGTGGTTTGTTTCCGCCCCTCTGGCGGTACAGTTGTGTATCACTTGGTTACAAAGTCTGGTGAGAGACATTAATCCTGTTCAGATGTTGACGAAGTACACAACATGTATTTGTGCTTGTCTCTGTTGGGTCAGGGGTGCTCCTGCAGGCCTCAGTGCCCTCCTGTGCCGGGCAGCGCTGTCCCGGCTGCTGCAGAACGACCTTTCACCTCTCCACTGTGCCCAGGAAGCTGGGGACAACCAGGAAGAGGAGCCGCAAGTAGTCTGTAAGTGTTTTACTCTCTTTTGGAGATGCTTTAAGTGACATTATGTAGTCCTGAGGGGTCTCTAATCTGTAGTCTAACTTTATTGGTAAATAACAAGACATCCGCTATTGATCTCCACGGACACTTTGTGACGCCTGCATTGACATATTCTCACCATCTTTTGCCTATTTCCACATCCCTCAGACACGGAGTGGCTTTATTATTCATATGGAGTCATGTTTGTGTCCAATATTCACATTCCTTTTAGCTGTGGTTTGGTACCCAGCAAAGCCTGAGAAAAATCTGTGGCCCTCTAACTGCTAAAGGCCCCGTTCTGTTCGCCAGCGGGTGAGTGGGTTCCTTAGAGCTGGAAACAGCTGCCTGGTGCTGGAAACCATGTGAGGGAACCACAGAACCTCACCACTGAGCTAAAAGAGGTTAAAAGGCCTGTTGAGCTGAGAGGAACTGCAGGTTGACCTTCTACATGCGTATAATACACAGGACAAGTGTGTTATGAACCGCTCTGTCATGTGCTGTACTGTACATGCCAACAGCAACAAGTAGTAAGAAGCATTCTTATTATGGGTTGTGTCTGAGCAGTGCTCCAGTCAGAGGCAGTCCAACGTCTCTTCCTCAACGAGCTGATAGAAGTGACGCTGGCTTGGCATCAGGACTTCCCCAAGCACCCCCCTTCCCCCTCACGGGTCCTCCACTGCTCCGTTCATGCGATCAAGAACACAAGGAGGAAGATGGAGGACAAACACTTGGCCCTGGCTGACTTCAACCAGCTCTTTGGAATCCAGGTACAACGCTTTCACTGCATCCAGGTACAACGCTTTCACTGCATCCAGGTACATGGTAAATAAGCTGTACTTGTATAGATCTTTTCTAGTCTTCCGACCACTCAAAGCTCTTTAACACTACATGACATCATTCACCCATTCACACACTGATGGGAGGAGCTAAGGAGCCACCTGCCCATCAGGAGTAGCTAACATTCACACACCGTAGAACAGCTATGGGAGCAAGTTCAGGTTCCAGGTACAATGCTTTCACTGCGCCAACAGTTTCTCACTGCTGTTCCTGTCAAACCACGTCCAACGGAATAACTCTCTCTCTCTCTCTCTTTCTCTCTCTCTGTCTGTCTGTCTGTCTGTCTGTCTGTCTGTCTGTCTGTCTGTCTGTCTGTCTCTCTCTCTCTCTCCCCCTCCCTCTCTCTGTCTGTCTCTCTCTCCTTCTATCTCTGTCTTTCTCCCTCTCCCTTTTCCTCTCGCTCTCTCTCTCTCCTTCTGTCTCTCTCTCCTTCTATCTCTCTCTCCCTCTCCCTTTTCCTCTCTCTCTCTCTCTCTCTCCTTCTGTCTCTCTCTTCTTCTGTCTCTCTCTCCCTCTCTCCCTCCCTCTCCTCCTCCCTCCCCCTCCCCCTCCCTCTCCTCTCTCTCCCCATGGTCCAGAGCGGAGTGGATTGTGCCTACTACGCTGTGTTCGATGGCCATGGTGGGGTGGATGCTGCCACCTACGCTGCCACTCACCTCCATGTTGCTCTGAGTGAACAGGAGACGCTGCAGAGCGACACAGCCACGGCCTTTAAACGTGCCTTCAAACACACGGATGACATGTTCAGGGGCAAAGCCAAGAGAGAGGTACTGAGCACACAGGCTTCAGCTGACATGTGTACGTGCACATCACACACTGGTGTTCTCTTTGTACAGATCTATTCTGATGCTAGTTGTATAAAAAACCTTTTACAGCTGGAGGCAAAACAAAGGAAAGTCTGAATGCAAACACTAATCACCTCAGAGGAGGTGATTAGTGTTATTAGTCAATAATATCAATTGATCATTATCAATATTGTCATGTAGCTGTGTTCTTGGCTGCCAAAAATCCATATTGCATACATTTGAGATGATAAACTGTGATTCTAAGGTCGATCGAGCAACAATATCGGCGAAGCATTTCAGAGATGGGGAGCAAGTGAATGAGAAAAAGGCTCCTCAGAAATACATTAAAAACATTTCCAACAGGAAAAACCTTTGACACCTGGTGAGCAAAGTAAACCAGACATTATGAAGACAGCTCATGGACATATGAGGAATTTCAATAGACTCAAATTACCGGCTACATGGTCCCGGTGTAGACCGCATGACGTCCTGCGAGCTCTAAACGAGTCAGGACGCGGCTCCTGTCCTGTGCTACATCTGTGACCATGGTTGGTATGAGACAACAGCTGGAGGGTTTTCTGGTCGGGCTGATTGATGGTGTGTGTGTTGTCAGCGTCTGCGGAGCGGCACTACAGGCGTGGCGGTGCTGATCCAGGGTCAGGAGCTGTCTGTGGCTTGGCTGGGAGACTCTCAAGCAATACTGGTCAGGGAGGGACAGGCTGTAACACTCATGGACCCCCATAAACCAGACCGAGAGGTAGGGCTATCACACACGCACACACACACGCATACGCACACACACGCACACACACGCACACACACGCACACACACGCACACACACCAATTTAGATTTTGTGACTTTCTAAGAACTATAATTTACAGCATACACAAACATTTATTTTGTAGAGTTGGAGATGAAGGAAGAAGTGTAAAACATGTCAGTAAACATGTTTCTGAATTAGGTGAAGTGAGGAAGAGGAAGGAGTGTCTGCCTGAACGTCTCCCCTGCACACACTGGGGCAAAGTGATGAGTTGATTGATGACGGTCACATGTGGAGTTCAGATTCAATGTACATTGAGTCTCCTGTCGTCCCGGTGCAGGATGAGAAGCAGAGGATTGAGGACCTCGGGGGCTGCATCACCTTCATGGGCTGCTGGCGGGTGAACGGCACCTACGCGGTCTCCAGAGCGCTCGGTGAGTCGGCAGCAGGAACAGACAATACTCATTTCATCCCGACAGAAATCAATAAATCAAATGCTTTGCATTAAAAGGTTTCAGTCACAGGACTGTAATGAGCCCACCCAATGACATGATACCTTTTCCAGAAAAAACAAACGCACGTTAGCGCTGAGCAATATCTTTTAATCAATTATTATATGAATATAGATTTTCTTTTTCAATATTGGTATGTTTCTCTATATAACAAACAAATGCAAATCACATATAAAAGTCATAATATAATACCAAATGTTTAATGCAATGAACTGTTATGTCATGAAAGACATTAATATTTGGACCAAAGCATCAGAAGACTTTTGTTACTAAACGCTGTTCTGCGACACACGTCTTCATTAAACAAACGTCTTAAAACTTCAATCTTGTTTAGGGGCTTCATGGCAAAGGGAGTTAATACATATTTTTTCTTGAATGAGGCTCAATGTTACTGACTTCCCCCCCGGGCCGATCCCATGAGCCTGAGGTCAGTGAGGAGCCGTCCCACAGCTGACTAGCTTCTTCTGGTGTCTTTCAACCAGCCGACCTCGAGTCCCTGTGTGTGCACAGCACCACCTACAGGACAAACGCTCCTTTTTGTGGGTTTCGTCTCAGTCAGGGGTCGGCAACCGTGACTATCAAAGAGCCAGTTTAACAAATCAAATGTGTCTGGAGCCGCAAAAGCTGTTTGATACCACAGCTCATAAAGTTTTATATATAGTCATATTATATCTACAAAAATTATAGTGTGTTGTATTTATGAATTTATAGAACAAGAATAAAGACCATTCTTGAAATTGTATTGCTATTTTACCGGTTATAACAATATCAAACTCTTATGAAGAGAAACAAAAGTTTTACTAACGGTCCTCATCATCTCATGAGGAGTTTTACTAACGGTCCTCATCATCTCATGAGGAGTTTTACTAACGGTCCTCACCATCTCATGAGGAGTTTTACTAACGGTCCTCATCATCTCATGAGGAGTTTTACTAACGGTCCTCATCATCTCATGAGGAGTTTTACTAACGGTCCTCATCATCTCATGAGGAGTTTTACTAACGGTCCTCATCATCTCATGAGGAGTTTTACTAACGGTCCTCATCATCTCATGAGGAGTTTTACTAACGGTCCTCACATCTCATGAGGAGTTTGGTCCTCACATCTCAGAGAGTTTCTCACATCTCATGAGGAGTTTTACTAACGGTCCTCATCATCTCATGAGGAGTTTTACTAACGGTCCTCATCATCTCATGAGGAGTTTTACTAACGGTCCTCATCTATGAAGTTTTACTAACGGTCCTCACATCTCATGAGGAGTTTTACTAACGGTCCTCACCATCTCATGAGGAGTTTTACTAACGGTCCTCATCATCTCATGAGGAGTTTTACTAACGGTCCTCATCATCTCATGAGGAGTTTTACTAACGGTCCTCATCATCTCATGAGGAGTTTTACTAACGGTCCTCATCATCTCATGAGGAGTTTTACTAACGGTCCTCATCATCTCATGAGGAGTTTTACTAACGGTCCTCAGTCTCATGAGGAGTTTTACTAACGGTCCTCATCATCTCATGAGGAGTTTTACTAACGGTCCTCACATCTCATGAGGAGTTTACGGTCCTCACTCTCATGAGAGTTTACTAACGGTCCTCATCATCTCATGAGGAGTTTTATAACGGTCTCACCATCTCATGAGGAGTTTTACTAACGGTCCTCATCATCTCATGAGGAGTTTTACTAACGGTCCTCACAGTCTCATGAGGAGTTTTACTAACGGTCCTCAATCTCATGAGGAGTTTTACTAACGGTCCTCATCATCTCATGAGGAGTTTTACTAACGGTCCTCACAGTCTCATGAGGAGTTTTACTAACGGTCCTCATCATCTCATGAGGAGTTTTACTAACGGTCCTCATCATCTCATGAGGAGTTTTACTAACGGTCCTCATCATCTCATGAGGAGTTTTACTAACGGTCCTCATCATCTCATGAGGAGTTTTACTAACGGTCCTCATCATCTCATGAGGAGTTTTACTAACGGTCCTCATCACTCATGAGGAGTTTTACTAACGGTCCTATCTCATGAGGAGTTTTACTAACGGTCCTCATCGTCTCATGAGGAGTTTTACTAACGGTCCTCATCATCTCATGAGGAGTTTACTAACGGTCCTATCAAGGAGTTTTACTACGGTTCACATCTCATGAGGAGTTTTAACGGTCCTCACAGTCTCATGAGGAGTTTTACTAACGGTCCTCATCATCCCTCATGCGAGAGTTTTACTAACGGTCCTCATCTCGGGTTTAACGGTCCTCATCATCTCGAGGGTTTTACTAACGGTCATACGAGGAGTTTTACTAACGGTCCTCATCATCTCATGAGGAGTTTTACTAACGGTCCTCATCATCTCATGAGGTTTTAAGGTCTCATCATCTGAGGAGTTTTACTCGGTCCTCACATCTCATAGGTTTACTAACGGTCCTCACAGTCTCATGAGGAGTTTTACTAACGGTCCTCATCATCTCATGAGGAGTTTTACTAACGGTCCTCACAGTCTCATGAGGAGTTTTACAAACGGTCCAGTCTCATGAGGAGTTTTACTAACGGTCCTCTATCTCATGAGGAGTTTTACTAACGGTCCTCATCATCTCATGAGGAGTTTTACTAACGGTCCTCATCATCTCATGAGGAGTTTTACTACCATCATCCTGATCATCCTCATGAGGAGTTTTACTACTCTCCAGTCTCATGAGGAGTTTTACTAACGGTCCTCAGTCTCATGAGGAGTTTTACTAACGGTCCTCATCATCTCATGAGCTTTACACAACCTGCAGCAGGAGTTGAGTTTGGAGACTTGATCCACTTCCTGAAAGTAGATTTACTTGGCTCAGTTTGCTGCAGCAGTTGAGGAGTCGCTCTTGTTCTTTATCGCCAGCTTGATGCTTCTCAGCAGAAGCTGTGTGCTTGTTCTGGAAGATTCTTTCAACATTACATTTGTTGTTGTTAGCTATTTTCTTGCCACATATAAAACAGACAGGTAAGCCAGGATCGTTGCCAGTGAAGCAAATGAATATGTCCACGCAGAATTAAACTCTATTTGCAGTTCGATACTAACTTGCATCCACACTGAACTCTACTGACTAGCAGATGCCTGCTCCCTCTTGTGGACATTTAGGAAAACTGCTAAATGAACCGTTTAATTTCATTTAACTGATTCCTTGTTAAATTTAGGAATTCTGTTCTTCAGCATTTTGGATATTTGTCCTACAATTTACAAACGCACTGACACTGATATATCTGTGTCAGTGTGTCAGTCAATAGCTCCGCCTACCTCCTGCTCTGAGTAAGTCTGCTGGGTTTAGCTGAAAGCTAACCTCACTTCCACATCCTTCCTCCAGGTGACTTTGACCAGAAGCCCTACGTGTCTGGAGATGCTGACTGCTCCACAACCCAGCTGTTAGGGGATGAGGACTACGTGCTGCTGGCGTGCGACGGCTTCTTTGATGCAGTCAATCCTTCAGAGGTCCCACATCTGGTCCTGGATGCCCTCCATCAGTCTGTTGACCCCGAGGGCGGGGGAGACGCTCCTCTGGAACAGTCACAGGACCCTGTTGGACTGAGAGTCGCTCAACAGTTGGTATGTCACGCTAAAGCAGCCGGATCGAGTGATAACATCACCGTGATGCTGGTGTTCCTGCGTCCACCTCAACAGCTTCTGGCTCCAAACTCCACCACAGGAACTGCACAGAATGCACCACCACAGTGAAGGAGGAGGTCTCTGCCAAGCTACTGCCTAACTCAGCATGCCTCCGCCTACTTCACCTGCAGACTGACACAGCTCATTGATGCTAACAAAACACACAAACACAGCAGGGTGTAGTCATACTCTGTCACTGTTCTGGTGGGAAAGTGTTATTTAAAGAAGATCATTTGAAACGGTTCCATAGATGATGCAGGGCCAGATCAACCCAGACCAGTTCCCTGAAGCCAGAAACCAACCAGCATTCCTCTATTGGAGTACTACCTGAGTCAGGTTGGCTGGGTAGCAATTTGTTTGTGATCATTCATTTGTTTAAGGATATGCACTATGCGAGCATCATATCAACTTTTTGTGTATGTATATGAAATATGAATATTTTATTTTCGCCTCATGTTATACTGACTCTTAAAAAAGAGCTGTGTTTTTGTGAGAGTGTTCTCTGTACGTATCTCTCAGCTAACATGAGTAGTGAGTTATAACCCATTTGAAAACATTACTTTTTACTTAATTTATTCTTTTGGGGAGGCAAAGTCGGTCCATAATGATGAAAATGTCATAAGCAACTCGACACACAATTGTGGTTTTAAAAGCTCTTCGAGTTTCAAAACTAAATGTTCACTAGTCAGTAGTAAAGTGTAAGAGACCAGAGTCAGTCACTCATCTTCACATTTGTTTCTTGGATCACCTGATAGCTCAGAGGTCGGAGCCATACAGGTTTTCAATCAATTTTAGCAAATTGCACCAATTAGTAACCTTCTGGAACTGAGGGGAACTGAGGTTTGCGAAGTCCCCCCCTCTCCGTAGTTACTGTTGCTATGCCTGTCAAGCTTTCTGCTCTCACCATGGATCTATAAAGAGACCTGGATACAGCATTGGAGGCGGGGCCTTGTTCATTTCTATAAAAGTTGCTGAGCGGTGCATGAAGCAAAACAGGTTTGACTTCTGAGTATAAAACTCAGATAAAATTACCCAGATTTTCCGGCAATCTTCCGCATCCATCAGCTCATAGAGCAAGAATTAGCAACTAGCATTGCCTCCAGCCTCCAGCCTCCAGCCTCCAGCCTTCAGCCATCAGCCTCCAGCCTCCAGCCTCCAGCCTTCAGCCATCAGCCTCCAGCCTCCAGCCTTCAGCCATCAGCCTCCAGCCTTCAGCCATCAGCCTCCAGCCTCCAGCCTCCAGCCTCCAGCCTTCAGCCATCAGCCTCCAGCCTTGAGTCACCAGCCTCCAGTCATCAGCCTCCAACCTCCAGCCTCCAGCCATCAGTCATCAGCCTCCAGCCATCAGCCATCAGTCATCAGCCTCCAGCCATCAGTCATCAGCCTCCAGCCATCAGTCATCAGCCTCCAGCCTCCAGTCATCAGCCTCCAGTCATCAGCCTCCAGCCATCAGTCATCAGCCTCCAGTCATCAGCCTCCAGTCATCAGTCATCAGCCTCCAGTCATCAGTCATCAGCCTCCAGTCATCAGCCTCCAGTCATCAGTCATCAGCCTCCAGCCATCAGTCATCAGCCTCCAGTCATCAGTCATCAGCCTCCAGTCATCAGCCTCCAGTCATCAGTCATCAGCCTCCAGCCATCAGTCATCAGCCTCCAGTCATCAGTCATCAGCCTCCAGTCATCAGCCTCCAGTCATCAGTCATCAGCCTCCAGCCATCAGTCATCAGCCTCCAGTCATCAGTCATCAGCCTCCAGTCATCAGCCTCCAGTCATCAGTCATCAGCCTCCAGCCATCAGTCATCAGCCTCCAGTCATCAGTCATCAGCCTCCAGTCATCAGCCTCCAGTCATCAGTCATCAGCCTCCAGCCATCAGTCATCAGCCTCCAGTCATCAGTCATCAGCCTCCAGTCATCAGTCATCAGCCTCCAGTCATCAGTCATCAGCCTCCAGCCATCAGTCATCAGCCTCCAGTCATCAGTCATCAGCCTCCAGCCATCAGTCATCAGCCTCCAGCCATCAGCCTCCAGCCATCAGCCTCCTGTCTCCATCCTCCAGCCTCCAGCCTCCAGTCATCAGCCTCCAGCCTCACACAGTCATCAGTCATCAGTCATCAGCCTCCAGCCATCAGCCATCAGCCATCAGCCTCCAGCCTTCAGCCCTGTTCTCGGGCGCTGTTACATAACCGGAGGAATGAAAATAATCCTGCATTTGGCTATTATTGCATTTTACAACTTTTATGGCCCGAATGATTTAAAAGAAAAGGGATATTCAAGTGTTCATACAGTTGATTGACCTCAAAAGAAATGATCACTGAGTTACAGACATCTCTTTCCCTATGTAAATCTATGTGATGTGGGTCCCATGGCTTCATGTGATAGACCCAGGACACCATCTGGCAACTATTTATAATTTGCTTCAAAGCCAGGCGTTCTTCCTGGAGGCTTGGCTTTCACTTGGTACACAGAGCCAGACATCCCATCTCAATTATAGGTATATTCCTAAGTATTGCCTCTTTGATTTCAGTCGGAGGTTTTCTAGCTGGCAAACTCAATTTTGGCAGCTGAAAAGTCAACGCTCTCTCTGGCACATTGGATCAGCTGTAGCTAACAAGCTAATTACGCTCATGTGAGCTCCATGACTTGGTTGAAAATGTTGTTTCCAGTTATTTAGTTTACAAACATGAATCTCTCAAAATGGGCCTTAAATAAGAGAGTAGCTCCTTTTAAGAATAGCAAAATAATGTAATAAGCTAAAAATACACTCCCTGTTTGCCATGGATACTTCAGGTAGCAAACCAGTTAGCCAAATATGCTAATCTAAGCAACCTCTGTTTGGGGGAGGAGCTTAGCCAAAGGTCAGTTCTCGCCACGTAAATGCAAATGTTTTTAATAGATATCTACAGCCTTTTTTGGTCTTTATGCTCAGTATTAGTACTTTTGTCAAGTTGAAGTTCTTATCTATCAAATCTCATCAATATGTTCTCTATGCATCTGTATTACATTTCTAATAAAGATTTTGGATTACATGTGTTTTGAGCTCATGGATTCAGAAAACGTATATTTCAGGTTCTGCAGTGAGATTGGATTCACACTGACATTAATTTGAGTCTTCAACTGCACATTTACGAGTCATGACGATGATTCTGTGCTGCAGTGGATACTTTAGTCTTCCATGAGGGAAATTGAAGCAGAACTTCAGTTTTTAAAATGCCATCAGTCTTCAAGAACTGCTAAGTCTCTAATCCCTAATGCCGGGCAGTATGAGTAAAGGATGGGTGCACTGGCCGCTACACAGGAAATGACTTGCAACTAGCCCTCAGATGTCATTTAGAAGGAATGAGAAACTGGTGTAGTTTCTTTTGATGCATGCTAATTTGAGGCTATATATTCAATGCTTTCTGTTTTGAAGGAGCACCAGTGTAACAAAACCAACTATAAACTTGACATGCTGAGGTAATGGAGTATAAATGTGGAACATGTTGCTTAATATACTAGATTTGTTATTGTTATATATTTAATTCACAGTTCTTTATCATGTCTTTTGGAGAACAGTTAATATATGCTTTAATGATTTGGTGGTGTGCTGTTTTATATAACATTTAGTATCAAATGCTGAATTAAAAACAATGAGAATAGAATATGTGTTAATATTTTTAACCAAAGTGAATAAGTCTAAATCCATTACCGAGAGTGAATTTGAGTTTTGTTTGTTTGCACAGGTGAAGGCTATTGATTAAGTCTATATACCTAACATGAGATAAGATAGAACTTGTGAGTTTGACAAAGCATACAACAGAAGAATAACAAAAAACAATAGAATAAAAATACAAACATTTATGATACAAAAATACATTTATACAATGTAATAGCAAATTATTACATTATTTTGCTATTCTTAATTTTTAAGGCCCATTTTGAGAGATTCATGTTTGTAAACTAAACTGGAAACAACATTTTCAACCAAGTCATGGAGCTCATGAGCGTAGTTAGCTTGTTAGCTACAGCACATTTGGACCAGATTTCAATGGGATTTGCAATAGTAAAATGTTTCATCTTCTTCATTGTGCTAATAATAGTATATGTCATTTTAGAGGAAAAGGAACCAGCCTAGTGCGCCTCTGAAGGAAGTTATGAACGTTTTACAAAAATGTCTTCTAGAAATTGTCCCCAGATAAAAAATAGAAGAAATGGGATTAGAGAAATAATTTATAAATAGGTTATCAATAAGCTCATAAAGTCGAAATCTGTCATTAAAGATCATATAATAAAATACTAATGTAATGCATTTGGGATGAGTACAAAATAAACAGTTCATCTCACAACATTTCCACGAATCGTGGTTGCATCTGGACCCTGGTCCTGCCTCCTGGTTCCTGCCGTGGCCCTGCTGACACACATTCTTCTCTATTTTACCTTCTGTATGAATTCATGCACCATTAATGCACATTACTAACTCTGCTCCATCCCCGAAGTCTTTGTGCCTTCTCACCTCGCAGGTTTCTGTGGATCGTGGTTAAATCTGGACCCTGGTCCTACGTCCTGCTGTGGTCCTCCCCGTCACCTACTGCTACTATTACATGAATCATTTCTGTCATGTGAATTGAACGTGTTGTAACTGTTATGCTGTTCATTCTGTACACATGACATCTATTTTTGTACTCTGTCCATCCTGGGAGAGGGATCCTCCTCTGTTGCTCTCCTGAAGGTTTCTTCCACTTTTCTCCCTGTTGAAAGTTTTTTTTTGGGGGAGTTTTTCCTGAGTCGATGAGAGGTTCTGGGACAGAGGATGTCGTTGTGTACAGATTGTAAAGCCCTCTGAGGAGAATTTGTAATTTGTGATTTTGGGCTATACAAAAATAAATTGAATTGAATTGACCTATGGTCACGAACTCTGGGTCGTGACCGAAAGAACGAGGTCTCGGATACAAGCGGCCGAAAGTTTCCTCTGTAGGGAGGCCGGGCTCAGCCTTAGAGATAGGGTAAGGAGTTGGCCGGGCTCAGCCTTAGAGATAGGGTAAGGAGATGAGTTTCCTCTGTAGGGCTCAGCCTTAGAGATAGGGTAAGGAGCTCGGACATCAGGAGGGAACTTGGAGTTGAGGCGCTACTCCTTCGGGTAGAAAGGAGTCAGCTGAGGTGGTTCGGGCATCTGATCAGGATGCCTCCTGGACGCCTCCCGTTAGAGGTTTTCCAGGCACGCCCAACTGGTAGGAGGCCCCGGGGAAGACCCAGAACACGCTGGAGGGATTATATCTCCAGCTGGCCTGGGAACGCCTCGGGATCCCCCAGAACGAGCTGGAACATGTTGCGGGTGAGAGGGAAGCCTGGGTCGGCCTGCTGGGCCTGCTGCCACCACGACCCGACCCCGGATAAGAGGATGCCAATGGATGGATGGATGAATTGAATTGAACATGACATTGAGAAGTAGCTCATCATTCAAACCACTTAAACCTAGCGTGAGCTTTACCTACTTACACATGTCCACATGGACAACGAAGCATGTGCACAATAAGCCATAACACTCTTTATGGAAAATACTTTGTTGGTGTGAGGATGATAAAACGTGGGTTTGTAAGTGTGGATACTGTGCTGCCATTGGGGAGGGGGCTTAGCAGCCTCAGTAGCAGAGGTTGCACACGCTTATAATGTGCAAAATCAGCATGGACTAATAGTTTTTTTCTATTTTCCCAAGTTTATTGACAAAAAGAGGCAGATTATTAAAAGTTGTGCTAGTTAAGGGTTTAATTTTAAAAAAATGCTAATGGTTTCTAAAAAGTGATTTAATGATACATCACTTGCCAACCAATTTAACACAAACCAATATACATATATACGCACACAGATATATCTTCAACCCAGCAACCACCTCCCTCGACTGCGACTAATCCGTAGTGGAACGGGTCCACACCGGAAACGTTGTCGATCGCTTGTGTCCCCGGCTGAGAGAAGTGAGGCGTCGGCAGTCAATGAAGGTGTAGAACAGTCGACACAAATTGTTTTTCAAAAAGTGTGAATCACTGCAACTACGAGAGGTCCTTGAGCAACAGCAGAGAGGAAGATCCCACCGCTCCTCAAACCGTGCAGTCATGAATGAGCACAAAGGGGATTAGGCTGATGGGTGCAGTGGTATTTCAGAGTACCTGAGGACTTTATTTGATCATTTCATTATCCATACATTTTTCACAATTCTTCTTCTTATTAAAATGTGTATTATTTATTTCCCACCTCCCTCCTTACACACACAATCTTATAAATAATAATAAGAAAAAAAGAAAAAAAACTATATATAGGCTATATCTAGTGATTAGATATGTGTGAGTATCATCATGTTCTGTATGTCACTTTGTGTTCTTTGTCTTGGTATAAATCCCGCATTCATATCATTGTTGTACCTTTTAAGTTACTCTTGTTTTGTTTTTGCGCCAAAAAAAGAAAGAAAAATAAGGAACACCTTTGCCACACACCTTTTGTTGGACATGTGGCACACCCTGCAGAGCTGGCCTAACCTGCCTGGAATGCGGTAGCAGTTAGAATGGGAGGGGACATGTACACAAAGACAAGGCTCATTTCAGACACACTGTTTGCTGTGTTTTACGGGATAGTCCAAGCAAGAACTCCAGGTAGGAACTACCTAAGTATATCGCTTTGTGTGAATTAGCTATTCAGCTTCATCTGGAAACAAGACTTATCATGTCTTTAGCTTAATGAGCTCATGAGCCTGCTCTTTCAGATGCTACCGTGTACTGTTTGTCTTAGGTATAACAGGTGTTGTGTGTAATAGTGCTGATTAATATGCCGTAAGTGAATGGCTACTTATCTTTATTAACATCTAAAATATCCCCGTTGGTTCAAATTGTTTGTTTGTACCACCACATATGGAATTCTAACTCATAGTCGCAATGCTACATGAACTTGCAATAAATGCTATATAATGATCAGCTGTTGAAATTATCATTGTCTCCTTATGTCTATAGACATGTTGTGGAGTAAAAAGTACAACGTTTACCTCTGAAATGTAGAGTAAAAAGTATAACATTTACCTCTGAGATGTATAGAGGAGTAAAAAGTACAATAGTTACCTCTGAGATGTATAGAGGAGTAAAAAGTACAATAGTTACATCTGAGATGTAGAGAGGAGTAAAAAGTACAACGTTTACCTCTGAGATGTATAGAGGAGTAAAAAGTACAATGGTTACCTCTGAGATGTATAGAGGAGTAAAAAGTACAGTAGTTACCTCTGAGATGTATAAAGGAGTAAAAAGTACAATAGTTACCTCTGAGATGTATAAAGGAGTAAAAAGTACAATAGTTACCTCTGAGATGTATAAAGGAGTATAAAGTACAATAGTTACCTCTGAGATGTATAGAGGAGTAAAAAGTACAATAGTTACCTCTGAGATGTAGAGAGGAGTAAAAAGTACAGTAGTTACCTCTGAGATGTATAAAGGAGTAAAAAGTACAATATGTACCTCTGAGATGTATAAAGGAGTAAAAAGTACAATATGTACCTCTGAGATGTATAAAGGAGTAAAAAGTACAATAGTTACCTCTGAGATGTATAGAGGAGTAAAAAGTACAATAGTTACATCTGAGATGTAGAGAGGAGTAAAAAGTACAACGTTTACCTCTGAGATGTATAGAGGAGTAAAAAGTACAATGGTTACCTCTGAGATGTATAGAGGAGTAAAAAGTACAGTAGTTACCTCTGAGATGTATAAAGGAGTAAAAAGTACAATAGTTACCTCTGAGATGTATAAAGGAGTAAAAAGTACAATAGTTACCTCTGAGATGTATAGAGGAGTAAAAAGTACAATAGTTACATCTGAGATGTAGAGAGGAGTAAAAAGTACAACGTTTACCTCTGAGCTGTATAGAGGAGTAAAAAGTACAATAGTTACCTCTGAGATGTATAGAGGAGTAAAAAGTACAATAGTTACCTCTGAGATGTAGAGAGGAGTAAAAAGTACAGTAGTTACCTCTGAGATGTATAAAGGAGTAAAAAGTACAATATGTACCTCTGAGATGTATAAAGGAGTAAAAAGTACAATATGTACCTCTGAGATGTATAAAGGAGTAAAAAGTACAATAGTTACCTCTGAGATGTATAGAGGAGTAAAAAGTACAATAGTTACCTCTGAGATGTATAAAGGAGTAAAAAGTACAATAGTTACCTCTGAGATGTAGAGAGGAGTAAAAAGTACAGTAGTTACCTCTGAGATGTATAAAGGAGTAAAAAGTACAATAGTTACCTCTGAGATGTATAAAGGAGTAAAAAGTACAATAGTTACCTCTGAGATGTAGAGAGGAGTAAA
The DNA here is from genome assembly GCA_016806645.1 of Ophiodon elongatus. NCBI lineage: Eukaryota > Metazoa > Chordata > Actinopteri > Perciformes > Hexagrammidae > Ophiodon > Ophiodon elongatus. Next base: position 96,689 of record JACSYO010001775.1, on the reverse strand, counting down.
AAGTACAGTAGTTACCTCTGAGATGTATAAAGGAGTAAAAAGTACAATAGTTACCTCTGAGATGTATAAAGGAGTAAAAAGTACATAGTTACCTCTGAGATGTATAAAGGAGTAAAAAGTACATTATGTACCTCTGAGATGTATAAAGGAGTAAAAAGTACAATATGTACCTCTGAGATGTATAGAGGAGTAAAAAGTACAATATGTACCTCTGAGATGTATAGAGGAGTAAAAAGTACAATATGTACCTCTGAGATGTATAGAGGAGTAAAAAGTACAATATGTACCTCTGAGATGTATAGAGGAGTAAAAAGTACAATATGTACCTCTGAGATGTATAGAGGAGTAGTGTTTAGTGGCTGATTGAAAACACCATTATGTTATGGTATGGTATGGTATGGTATGTTATGGTATGGTATGTTATGGTAATCCAAGTTACCGTAATGATGAGTCGAGATTTATTCAGTTCAGTTAACTGTTTGTTGTTTTGTTTCTTTATATTATTTGTATATATATTTGGTCCCACGTGTAGCAGAGCTACTTATGGAAATAAACACCTTCAGTTCTCTGGACAAAGCCTCTGGTGTCTGTCTCCTCCCACTTTCCAAGCCCCTGGCTCCGCCCTCAGCCCTCCAGCTGATGTGTTGCCTGTTCTCTCACAGATGGCCCAGAGAAGCCCCAGAGCCGCCAGCCGAAGACGCTGGTGGCATTTGAGACAGCGATGGAGGATGGTCGGGGTGTTTGAGGTCAACCAAGAGCACGAGTTCCACCTTCTGACATCCATGATTAAAGAAGGCATGCACGCTTCCATCCAGACCACCGCGGACACACCGGGCCGGGTGAAGACTCCTCCTTAAAGGCCACTGGTTGTGTTACAAACATGAAACATTGTAGACACAAACTCACTCCGACGCTTCTCCTTCTGCAGGGTACGCCTGCAGCTGAAGATTTCAAGGTCGAGCAAACTCACGAGGCAAGTAGTAATGTCCAGCTGAACACGTTTTTGATAACACAAGCTTTGTCTTTTTTCAGATCTGGATCATTTTGTCAAATATGATTATATCTTCAAAAGTTCTCATCCATTCATACTTTCATTTTGTTGTTCTAAGAATTCTTGTGAAGCTATTTAAAAGAAACACCATGTCATTTCAAGGCTTCTATTTAATCCTTGCAGGGGTTTGAGATGCAGACGTTTGCAGCATCACGGTTTGCTGAACTGAGGCGTTCACTGGACATCACAGAGGAGGAATATATGAACTCCCTCTGCTCAGATACCTGCTACCTTCAGTTTGTCAGTAACTCCAAGAGCAAGGCAGATTTCTTCATCACGTAAGCATAATCTTCACATAATCAGGGGCGACTGTGGCTTAGTGGTGAGCAGGGTTGTCCTTCGATCAGAGGATCGGTGGTTCAATCCCCAGCTCCACTAGTCCATGTCAATGTGTCCTTGGGCAAGACACTTAACCCCGAATGTCTCCTGTAGCTGTTCTACAGTGTGTGAATGGTTAGATAGTCCTGCTGGTCAGGTGGCTCCTTAGCTCCTCCCATATCAGTGTGTGAATGATGTCATGTAGTGTTAAAGAGCTTTGAGTGGTCAGAAGACTAGAAAAGACCAGACAGACCATTTACCATAATCTACACACAGACATTCCACTTTATCTCATCCCAACTCAAATCTACATGAGCACAAAACAACTTACATAACAGTAGGTTTCAATCGTTGCCCAGCATGCCAAGGAACTACTTCTGCACTAGATAATGATGATAATCATTATCTTTATACAGACTATGTAGCTCAAAGTGCTGTATATTTAAAAATAAATAAAAACAGAAAACCTTAATTTTAGATGAAATAAATAAAAAGTGGTAGGAAGAAAGCGTGCATTTTGCACTTACATTTTAAGTGTAATTAACAGATGAAAAGAGAGAGAGAGAGATTTTTTTTTTAGAATCAGTATAACAGGACAATTCTCATGTTCTCACGACATCACGTTCACCAACAATAACACTGACTTCTTTCTTGTTTTAGAAGGGTGCAGTAAATATTAAATTGTCCCCAGACACATAGCAGATCACCTCCTTGTAGCAACATTTCTGGATGAACTCCTCCATGTTACCCATGCTTCCAAAAAACCTAAAATCAATCCAGACTCTGGCCTTCACCAAAGCCCTGAATACAGGAAGTGCTTCCTGCCCCGTCCTGCCCTCCACCCTGCTCTTCCTGCTGCTGTAGATGGCCAGCTTGGCCTCTCCTGTCACCAGGTTCTGCAGCTGACACTTTGAGGCGTCGCCCTTACGGTAACGGACCCCCAGGATAAAGGTGGTCTGAGACCAGGTCTCACCAAACCTTTTAAAAACAGCCTTCAGGGCATTAAAGAGATCACAGAGTCTGTGAAAATAATAAAAACAGTGAAACACGGTTTCTACCGCCTCACAGGAAGGACAGACATTAGATACAGTGGGGTTAAGAACAGAGATGAGCACATTTACAGCAACAGCACCGTGTAGAATCCTCCACCCTGGTGCCTTTCTAGAGTCCATCTCCAGCTCTCGTCTCCACCCTGGTGCCTTCCTAGAGTCCATCTCCAGCTCTCGTCTCCACCCTGGTGCCTTCCTAGAGTCCATCTCCAGCTCTCGTCTCCACCCTGGTGCCTTCCTAGAGTCCATCTCAAGCTCTCGTCTCCACCCTGGTGCCTTTCTCGAGTCCATCTCCAGCTCTCGTCTCCACCCTGGTGCCTTCCTAGAGTCCATCTCCAGCTCTCGTCTCCACCCTGGTGCCTTCCTAGAGTCCATCTCAAGCTCTCGTCTCCACCCTGGTGCCTTCCTAGAGTCCATCTCAAGCTCTCGTCTCCACCCTGGTGCCTTCCTAGAGTCCATCTCCAGCTCTCGTCTCCACCCTGGTGCCTTCCTAGAGTCCATCTCCAGCTCTCGTCTCCACCCTGGTGCCTTCTTAGAGTCCATCTCAAGCTCTCGTCTCCACCCTGGTGCCTTTCTCGAGTCCATCTCCAGCTCTCGTCTCCACCCTGGTGCCTTCCTAGAGTCCATCTCCAGCTCTCGTCTCCACCCTGGTGCCTTCCTAGAGTCCATCTCAAGCTCTCGTCTCCACCCTGGTGCCTTCCTAGAGTCCATCTCAAGCTCTCGTCTCCACCCTGGTGCCTTCCTAGAGTCCATCTCAAGCTCTCGTCTCCACCCTGGTGCCTTCCTAGAGTCCATCTCAAGCTCTCGTCTCCACCCTGTGTCTGCTCTCCTGCTCAGTTTATGTTTGTTGAGCAGCTTGACACAGTGCGTAAACAGACTTTCCCTTCACTGTGGAGAAGTCCACCAGCTGACCGTCCGCCCCACTCAATAGAGGTCTAGAGACCCCCTGCAGGTCCGGAACGAAGCCCAGCTCCGGAAAGGGGTCTGTGGAGTCAGGTACCTCCTCTCCTCTGCTGTACTCCTGCAGCATCCTGCCCTCCTCCTCCATCAGCCTCTCGGCCCACCTGCTCAGGATGCTCCTGCTCTGCCGGATGGACGTCAGGCCCAGAAGAGATGCCAACGCAGGTGCATCCGCCAGCCCAGGACCAGCTACACCCACCACCTTCCTCAGGGTGGTGGTCCCAGAGGAGCATCACCTTCCTCAGGGTGGTGCTCCCTCACCCACCTGACTGGCCTCCTGTCCTCCCTCACCCACCTGACTGGCCTCCTGTCCTCCCTCACCCACCTGACTGGCCCCCTGCCCTCCCTCACCCACCTGACTGGCCTCCTGTCCTCCCTCACCCACCTGACTGGCCCCCTGCCCTCCCTCACCCACCTGACCCCTCCTGTCCTCCCTCACCCACCTGACCCCTCCTGTCCTCCCTCACCCAACTGACTGGCCTCCTGCCCTCCCTCACCCACCTGACCTACCTGCTGGACTCCACCTGTCCCCTCCTGTCCTCCCTGACCGTCCTGCTGGTCCCCCCCTGACCTCCTCAGGACCCTTCTGGCTCCATGCCCCACAATTCACTCACTTACCCAACAAACTCCACGCGCACCCTGTGCACACTATCACAAATACCTAACCAATCTAACGGCAACATTAACGATAAATCTCAAGAAAAAGATCACCGTTAACGGTCTCAACTCACAACCAACCTCACTCAGAGAGAGAGAGAGAGAGAGAGAGAGAGAGAGAGAGAGAGAGAGAGAGAGAGAGAGAGAGAGAGAGACGCTGTTGAAAAAAAAGCTGCTTCTCCACTTTTCTTTTCCGAGAGTTTTGAGGAACTAGAAACTTTGTGAAAGAATGGAGAGGGGTTGGGGTCAAGACAACAGCAGGATGGTTCGCTCAGATTAACAATCTCAGAGTTCTGGGATTGAGATGCTGGTGAATTTGCTCATGGTTGCCTGATTCTGCACCTCAATATTTATGAACAATTCTAACTTTCAGTGCCAATTTAGAAATGATAGTGTTTTTTGTAGTTAGGTGGACAGAGTGTGGGGGTTGGTTTGGTGAATGCAAAATGACTGTGTGCTAAATACTATCTGACAATCTTGTCCTGTGCATCGGGTGGTGCCTCCAACACATGGGAGGCCTACATCGACCACTCACTACCCCTGGGAAATCAAATAATAGATAAATAAGATTGTGGAGGCAAGAAGCACTTCCTATTTTTTCAAATCTTCCAACATGGCATGTATGAGGTTCATACCCAAAGTCAGTGCATTACCTACTGTTGATGGTAATGGTAAATAGACTGTACTTGTATATCTCTTTTCTAGTCTTCCGACTACTCAAAGCTCTTTAACACTACATGACATCATTCACCCATTCACACACTGATGGGAGGGGCTAAGGTGCCACCTGCCCATCAGGAGTAGCTAACATTCACACACCCTAGACACAGCTACTGGAGACATTAGGGGTTAAGTGTCTTGCCCAAAACCGCCGATCCTCTGATTGAAGGACGACCCTGCTCACCAATGAGCCACAGTTTCAGCCTATTTACTGTCTAGTTCCCAGAACTGGTGCTAGCATCCAGCTGTAGCACCTTGACTATTACAAGGGAGACCAGAGTTTGCATCCCATTACAGTTTGATTTTTTATTTACAGTTACCATGGCCTTTCTATAAACTTCACTATACTGCAGTTGCCATTCATAATTCTTTTTGCCATTAGACATGAAAGAAAAGCTTTGAACATAGTTTGGGTATTTTCCATATCATTCAATAATGATGACTGTTTCTTCTTCTTTGCTGGCTATTCTTGGATTTAGGAATGACAAGAGATTCTTCCTAAAAACCCAGAGCAGACGCGAGGTGAGATTTCTCCTGTCGAATTTGCCGGCGTACATGGACCACTTGGAGAAATACCCTCATTCACTGATGGTGAGGTTTCTAGGTAAGAGTGGCTTCGGTTAATGCTGCAGTCGGTGTTTAACTTTAAGAGTAGTCAACTCCACTATTGATATAATTTGGTACCCTACCAAACTGAGTTAGGTCTGAGTTGTGAGTTGTAACTACAAATGCCAAAAAAATATGTATTTTTAGTGGACACCAAAAAGATTGAATTTTGATACCTACAATGAGTTATGGATGGACAAGCTGTTTCATGCCACTTATAGCAGAAATGCTACTTAATGCCACAGTCTAGCCCCCATAACGACACTATGCATCAGAATTGATCTGAATCAGCTCAGCAGGTGACGATACTTGATTAATTGATTCATCACATTTACAGTCAATTAATCACAGCAGCACGTTCTGAATTTAGGGAAAAGTAGAAACACATGGCTTCATCAGTTTCAGGTTGAAATGTGTGAAGTTGACTCACTGCACAAGCAAAAGAGCACAAACTGATCAAACAACGGGCTGATGTAAGTATAATTATCACTAGCTGGTCATAATTTACCCAACAATGTCTTGTCTTTGATTTTGTACCAGTGACATTTGGAGTAGTCGGGATTCTCACCTGCTTTGCATTTACTTGAAAGTCCTTTCACAAACTAGTCTTAAATACTAGAGTGTATATATATATATATATATATATATATATATATATGTGTGTGTGTGTATATATATATATGTGTGTGTATATATATATATATGTGTATATAGATATATATATATATATATATATTTGTGTGTATATATATCTATATACACATATATGTATATGTGTATATAGATATATATACATATATATATATCTATATATATATATATATATATCTATGTATATAGATATATATATACACATATATATACATATATATATATATGTGTATATATATATATCTATATATGTGTATATAGATATATAGATGTAGATATATATATGTATTCATTCACGGATCATTTAATCATTTATTATCGTCATGCAACACAGGGATTGTTTTTTTGTCATATTTAGTATCTGTTAATTATCTTGTTCTTTTCGTTTTTTGCGAAATGTTTTGACTTCTTGTTCTTGTATTGTATAATTGTCATTGAGGACCCCCAGAAAACCAGATGGTACATCTCAAGGGTTTATTCCTTATATATATATATATATATATATATATATATATATATATATATATATATATATTCAAGGATCATTTATTGTCATCATGCAACACAGGGATGCACAACAAGATGCAGTCGTAGCCCATTTGCAACACAAGGAAAACAGGACAAAACAAAAACAGTAGTTAACATTTTTTAGATTTAAACATAATTAATTTAAACAAAATAATTATGTGGGCAGGCATCAGGAAATCATCTTTCAAAAGCTGAGCTTGTGTTTGGGTTTGTTCCTCAGCTTTTAAGACTCTAGCAAGACCAACAAGTGCTTTGTCCTTCATCCTGAGATCATTTAATAATATGCATTATTCTTCCCCCAAGACAGACGAGGGTGAAACTTCTCAGCAATGGTCTGTGTTCTGCAGGGATGTACAAATGCCTAACCATTGTCCTTTTGACTTTCCAGGTGTCCACAGGATTGTTATTCCTAATCAAATGAAGGTATTCTATTAACAGAATAGTAGGTAAATATATCCAAATATATCCTCACAGTAGCAATACTTTCAATGCAGTGTTGTCTGTCTGCTTTCCAGAAGTACTTCATTGTGATGCAGAGTGTGTTTTACCCTGATGAGAGGATCAATATTAGGTACAGTGTCTATGTTTCCGCTTTGTTTTGTTGTGTTGATTTCTGATAAACTTTATGGTCTTATTAAAACTTTGACCTTTTTGTTGCATAGATACGACATTAAAGGCTGTGAGGTGGGGAGATGGACTAACCCTGACAAAGGGGGGAAAGAAATAATAAAAGTACTGAAGGACAATAACTTCGAAGGGCAGTCCATTGCATTAGGTAAGTGTCTGCTCCCTTACACGTACCTGTCGTCATACGGATGATGCTCTTGAGCAATGCACACTAAATGTTGTTGCTTTAGGTCAAGGAAAATCCTGGTTTGCCAATCAAGTGAAAGTGGATGCTGCCTTCCTTCAAGGGCTCAATGTGCTGGACTATAGTCTCCTGCTGGCCCATCAACCTCTGCACAGAGATGAGCTGGAAGGGAAACACTCTTTGGCAAACCTTGTTTTACGCACCACAAAGTAGGTTTTATATGTCCTTTGAGCAGGTGCAAAACCAATTTTTGTGCATTTCATTATGTTAAATTTGTCATCTTTTTGTTAGTTCAGTGAACTACAGAAGATGTTTTACATACTCGTGAAAAGCTTTCTTAAAGTGAATGTGATGTTAAAGGAAATACGCCCAACCTTTCTTGCTTCAAGTTAGATGAGAAGATTGCCACCACTCCCATGTTACCATAAATACTGTATGCAGGGAAAACAGCTTGCTTGTCTCTCTCCAAACTTCATAAAAAGCCTACTAAGAGCACGAAAGCTCACTAATTGACCTTTACCAAAGGTTCATCAGAGGGATCTCTATGAGGCTGGCTTCACTGCTGAGCATGGCTCGGCATCAGCCTACTCACATCAAGCTGCTGTGTTATGCAGACCGTCCCTTTCCCACAGTCTAAATGCTCTTTGTCCCAGTCCCTGGCTCATATGCCACCTAGACTGCTTCCTCACTCAGGCATGATTTGATTTACGTGTGGCCTTTATTTTTTTATCCATCACTTATTAAGTGTTAAAAAAGGAAGAAAAAAAAGACAACTGGCAATTGCATACCTTAAAAATAACAACTCATCACTGTTGCTAAGAGATAAAACGGGTCGTCTTTCAATCTGAATTAGCGGTTCGAACCCTGGCTCCTCCAGCCTCATGTCGATGTGTCCTTGGGCAAGACACTTAACCCCAAATTGCCCCCGCAGGCTGTTCCTGCGGTGTGTGAATGTGTATGAATGTTATTTAGAATCCTGATGGGCAGGTGACACCTTACATGGTAGCTCCTCCCATCAGTGTATGAATGTTAGTTAGTCCTGATGGGCAGGTAACACCTCACATGGTAGCTCCTCCCATCAGTGTGTGAATGTTAGTTAGTCCTGATGGGCAGGTAACACCTCACATGGTAGCTCCTCCCATCAGTGTGTGAATGGGTGAATGATGTCATGTAGTGTTAAAGAGCTTTGAGTGGTCGGAAGACTAGAACAGAGATGTACAAGTACAGACCATTAAGGATTTATTTATTTAGAGATGGATTTATGAAACAGATTAATCCTGGTTTAGTTTGTTCAGTGAGATATTAGTTTAACCCTTGCTTTTCTGTGAAAACCCTTCTGATTGTGTTTTGTGGATTTTTTTTTTGTCTTTCCCAAAGGTCTGTGGATTTAGTTGACAGTCCCACAGGGTCAGACCCCCCTACCATTCCATTACTGAAAGAGACCATGGGTGAGGTCGCATCAGATACCACAGACTGCGGGTTAGGTGAGCCACTGGCAGCAGCTGAGGGCCCTGATGAAGGGATTCCCCTCCAGGAGATAAACTGCCCAGCGAAAGAAACCAGGACAGACTCAGAATTGCAGGAATTTCTTGAGCATCATCGTAGGCTACTGCCTAACTGCAAAAATGCAATTCATGTCATAGATGGGCCAGAGCGTCGCCACTTTGTGGGCATTATAGACATTTTTACTGTCTACGGCTGGAAGAAAAGACTGGAGAATGTGTGGAAATGTCTCCGCTACCCAGGCAGGGCCTTTTCCACAGTCCGCCCCTCCAAATATTCACACAGATTCTGCCAGTGGATTCAGGACCACTCTCAGTGACAAAATGAAGAAAACATTCAGCACTGACATGCATATCACCTAGAGTATAACCCCCAGTTTCCACAGGATAGCCCTCGTTGTTGCATTCTGGTTGAGCGGTGGCTCAACCAGAATGCGATGAGCTGCATCTAGATGACAGTGATGAAGTGATTGTATAGAAGTTGTTGCCTTGTGTGCAACAGAGCTGGGTTGTGGCATAGGCAATATAGACAAATGATAGGGGTTACAGGGTACTGTAGGGAATGGTTTAAATGAATAAATAGAGAAATAATTGATGCGTATGTATGTATGTATGTATGTATGTATGTATGTATGTATATATATATATATATACTGTTTTGTGCATCGGGAAATGTACAAAGAAATAAAACTTTAAATACCTTTAAAACTCCAATGGGTTATTCCTACTAGTACAGCAATTCACAACTGTTGAATGTATAAATTCCTTCACATTCAGTCAGTTAATTACCTGCAGTCATTATGCAGCAGCAGCTACAGGCTGTCTACACGAGATGTTTCAGACATCAGTTATCCCTCTCATGCATGTCTGACCGAACAGATATTGTATAAGATGGCACTTATCCATTTACCACCTGCCTTGTTTTGAGTGAGTTCAAACCTTTGAAGCAGGGTACTAATCGGCTGTAACTGTGACCCGGTCACTCCGGGTCCGCAATGAAGATTGCCAGAGCTGAGCCCTCTTTTATCTTTCCAGTTTGCCAGAATTTCCTCGAGGCCAACTGAGAGTCCTACTTCATAGCTTCCACAGACTCCCTGGGCCAACCAAGCCCAAAAGGCCTAATTCCCCGCTGGTGTCCACCTACGACCTTCAGCCAACCGGGCAGCCGCTTCCACAATGGCACCATAGAACATGGCCAACTCCAAATCCATGTGCCCTGCCCCCCAGGATGGAGGTGGGAGACCTCGCGGATGGGGGCCTCAGCCTCTTCTTAAGTTTAAACCTTGAGGCAGAATGCCATCACATGTGAATAGTTTTAGGGTAAATGTGGAAGGTGAACAAGTGATTCCCTATCAAATATAATATATACATAAGTGTATTTCACCACACTGTTAAGTATATTCATGAAATATGGCCTGTGGCAAAATAAATGTTTTCATGTGTGTGGTGGTTTTAGTGCACATTGCTCTGTAACGCTTGCTAGAGGATATGAGTTCAGTCCTGCAGGGGGGGCAGGGATTTATTTTTCTTCTGTCCTTTCTGTACTGAAATTGATAAGGACTTACTGTTGTAAATACATTTGTTTTCATTCAATATAAAATTGATTAAATTTGTAAACGGCAATCAGAATTGAATAGAAATATGTATGTAATTGCCTACCGTGGCACTAATGAAGGTTTATTAAATATATGTTTGCAAGCTGCTTCTGTTTTTACATTATTCAGCTACTCTTTATCACTTCATGAGGACACGATCAAATCCATAGCAGCCGATTCAGACCCCCATCCGACACTGGTCTCTTCATTTTCAGAAACCATCTCCACCTGGTCATCACTACCCGTCAAGCAGTTTTGAATAGTCATGCTCCCAAAACTCTTACTGAGGATGGTGACGATCCATACCTCATACGACTTACTTTCTCCTTCCATCGACACCATAATCTTAATTAGCGTCATCACTCATGCCCACTTGGTACCCAACATCAGAACATCCGCCATCCAAGTATACCTTAGTGGAATAACTTTTTAATCAAACTGCTTTCCGGAGCTCCAGCATCCTCCATTTCCCACCCCTAAGTCAACATGTTAATCAAAGGCCCTCAAATGTTATAACCTCATCTTGTACTAAAAGGCTCACCCTTGACGGCAGACCTTCTCTTCCCAACTCAAACCTCAAATCCATGTTCTTCTTAGCATTCTAAGAAAAATGCTTTTATGATGCTCTGAATTCACCACCACCACATCATAACATGCAAGCTTATCCATATATATATTAAATATGTATATAAATATATATTAAATATATATATTATATAAATATATATATATATATTGTTCTCAGGCTCTCATGTGGCTTACGTGGGTGGTCCAGTCGGGACTGTGGACGATTACGTCGTCTAGGTAGGCAGCTGCGTACCCACGATGAGGTCGGAGCACCTGGTCCATCATCCTTTGGAAGGTGACTGGTGCTCCATGGACTCCGAAGGGCAGGACTTTATAGTGGTACAGGCCTTCCGGGGTCGCAAAGGCCGTCTTGTCCTTGGCTCCTTCTGTGAGGGGAACCTGCCAGTAACCCTTGGTGAGATCAAGAGTGGACACAAACCGGGCTGAACCCAATCGCTCTTTCAACTCATCAATTCTCGGCATGGGATAGGCATTCATTTTGAGATTTCATTCAACTTCCTAAAATCATTGCAGAATCTGTCAGTGCCATCCAATTTTGGGGTCAGAACAATTGGGCTGGACCAGGCACTATGGGAGTCCTCAACAACCCCCATTTCCAACATCTTTCTCACCTCTTCTTTGATGGTCTCCCTTTGCCTCTGGGATGCGATAGGGCCGAAGCCTCACCTTCTTTCCTGGTTCGGTGATTATGTCGTGTTGGATCACCTTGGTGCGTCCAGGTAGGTCAGAAAACACGTCCTTGAACTGACTGGTCAGTTCCGCCATGTCCTGTCGGTGAGCCGGGCCCAACTGGGGGCCTAGAGGTACCTGTGAAGGGGCAGGACCTGGGATTTCAGCGGTTAATGTTGCCATTGGAACATCGTCAGGGGCATGCCATTTCTTTAAAAGATTGATGTGGTAAATTTGATGGGATTTTCTTCTCCCAGGTTGTCTCACCTTTTAGTTGACCTCACTCACCCTCTCAATCACTTTATAGGGCCCATGCCACTTGGCCAGAAACTTACAGTCCACCGTTGGAACCAGGACTAGCACAAACTCACCGGGCTGGAATTCCCGCATTTGGGCTTTCCGGTTGTAGATTTGGGCTTGAGTGCGTTGTGCTTGCTGCATATGCTCCCGCACTAGGGGCCAGATTTTACCCATCCTCTCCTGCATCTGGTCTACATACTCTATCATGGAGCAGTGGAGTGATGGCTGTTGCTCCCAAGCTTCTTTAGCCAGATCCAGCATGCCCCTGGGTCTCTGTCCATACAGCAACTCAAATGGTGAAAACCCTGTGGAAGCTTGGGGAACTTCTCGGATTGAAAACAAGACAAAAGGGGATTAGTTGGTCCCAGTTTTTCCCATCCACATCAATAGTCTTTCTCAGCATTTGTTTTATTGTCTTATTGAAACGTTCTACAAGGCCATCTGTCTGTGGGTGGTACACTGAGGTTCTTATTTGGCTCACCTTCAACAGCTTGCACATCTCCTTCATTACCTGAGACATGAAGCAGCTTCCCTGGTCAGTTAGGACTTCTTTTACAATGCCAACTCGACTAAAGAGGAGGAATAATTCCCTGGCAACTGCCTTAGCATTTGCAGTGCGTAGCGGGACTGTATCGGGATAGCGGGTGGCGTAATCCATGTTTGTAATGATGCCCCCTACTGGACTTCGGCAGGGGTCCTACTATATCAATGGCCACTCTCTGGAAGGGGACGTCAATTAAGGGTAACGGGATCAAGGGATTCTGATAGTGTACCTTTGGGGCTGTCTTCTGGCACTCCCGGCAGCTCTTGCAGTAATCCTTGACCGCCCTCTTCACTCCTGGCCAGTAGAAGCGACCCAGGATTTTGTCGTAGGTCTTCTCTACCCCCAGATGAGCTCCCAACAGGTGTGAATGGGCTAGGAACAACACTTTCGGAACATAGCATTTAGGGACTAGTAACTGTTCGACAACAAGTTCCCCCAGCATAGCTACCCTATAAAAGGAGGACATTTTTCACCGAAAAATGCGGAAAAGTGGTAACACTCACCCCTTCTACCGGTTTCCCCTCGACCACTCCCAGGTTCTGTCTGGCTTGTTCCAGGTTGGGGTCTTCCAGCTGGGTAGTCCTAAACTGTCCTGGGCTGACAGCACTTTCCTCTTCTGCCAGGGGGAACTCAGAAAAACCTTCGTTTGACGAGGCCTTGTCCGGGCCGTGGATCCTCCCTCGCCAGGGCCACCGCTGGGGCCGGGACTTCCTCATCGGTCTCTGGAGACTGGGATAGGGGGGCACCTGGGACCAGTTGCCAGTCCTGGCCGTAGGAGAGTGACAGCACTCCCTGAGTCCAGTAGGGCTTCTGCATCCTGGGCCCCTATTCTGACCAGGAGCTTTGGGGCCCTTGTGCCCTCATGGGCCCAGAAAGTCGTGAGGTAGCTGCCGGCCTTCTGTTGTGGACCTGATGAGCTCGCGGTAGGCATCAGTACATCACTCACCAGACAATTCCAAGCTAAATGGCCCTCTTGACCACAGGTGAAGCACTTCCGGCGGTCCTGATTCATGAGAGGCCAAAGCTGGAGGGGTGGTCCGGGCTGTCCCGCCTGGGGAATCTGGCGGTAGGGTGGTGTCTCCCGTTCACCCTTCCTCAGCCTTGGCTCGTCTCTCATGGGATCAGGGCGGCTGGGTCGTGAGGGCTCTTGCCGACGGCTCCGCATCAGCTCCACTGTGACCTGGTGGTTTTCCAATAGCTCCACTAGGTCATCCACTGTCTTTGGGCTGCTTTGGGAGGCGTGTAGTTTGGCATCCCCTGGTAGTGCCCTAACACAACGGTCCATTACAACTCTGTCCAGGGCTGGGGGTCCATTCCCCGTGGCCAACCAACTGCATGTCAGACGCAAAAGGGTTGCAACTTGCGGTCGCACTGGGGCAGTAGCGTCGTAGGTCCAGGAGTGGAACTGTTCGGCCCTTGTCTGGAGGTTGTGACCATAATGGGCTAAAATGGCTGCTTTTAATACCTCCTAATTATTCACTTCTGCGGGGGAGAGGTCCCGACAGGCTTTCTGCGCTACACCTGTTAAAAAAGGGGCTAGTATACCTGCCCACTCTTCATCAGGCCACCGCTCCCTCTCTGCAGTTCTCTCAAAAACCTCTAGGTAGGCCTCAATGTCATCTTCACCTGTCTGTTTGGTGAGCACCTTAACGGGTTCCGTAGGCCTCTGTGGTCTTATCAGATGCTGGCCCAGAGTAGTCATTGCGTCCTGTAATGCTCTAAGGCTCTGTCTGGGCCTGCTGGGTTTGGGTCTGGATGAGCCGTACTAGTGCGACCTACATGGCACTGCGTGTCTCTCTCCGAGTTCCTATTTTATTCTGAATCTTTAGCGACGGATTGCCTTGCCCGCATTCTCCACCAAATGTGACAACCCAGGGGAATGTGGAGGTAAGATTCAGAAATAAAACAGGAGACTCAGACAGTATCCACGTAACAAAAAGTTTCTTTTAATAAATGAGTTAGGGTAAAGGGGGCTGGGGTCAAACTCAACAAAAGATTCCTCCCGGTCGGGGTCTTTGTCCTCCGGTCTACGCAGCTCCTCTCAAGAGGCTCAAGAGGTCCTCCTCATCTCCTGCCCGGTCTGTTCTCCCTGTCCTATTTCCCCACTCTGTGAACATACTTTCCTTCAGATTACCTGATGGGCTGCAGGTGTGACCAATGCCACGTGCCTAGTGGCTGCAGCACCTGCACTGGATAATGGATTCCCTCTATCACCTCCCCTAACCTGAGCTTGACCCTGGGCTGTCTCTGCCCAGCCTTTCCCCCTGGTTTGCAATAATATATATATATATATTCTCCGTGAATCGCCACCTTAACGTGGTGGAGGAGTTTGAGTGGCTCAGTGATCCTGGGAGCTATGTTGTCTGACCCTGGTAGGGTCTCCCAAGGCAAACAGGTCTCAGGGGAGAGCCCAGACTAAGAGTCCTCTTAACCACCTTGCCCGGACCAGGAAAACCGGGGCACCCTCCTGGAGCCAGACCCAGGAGGGGAGCTCGCCGGCGAGCGTCTGATGGCCGGCCCTTCGCCCATGGGGCCCGGTCGGGCTCAGTTGGAAAGGGCACCTCCTGCCGACTCCATAGTTCTCCTGGGAGACTTCAACGCTCACTCGGGGGGTGATTGGGAGGAACGACTTTCCCGATCTGAACCCGAGTGGTGTCTCTCTGTTGGACTTCTGTGCTCGCCACGGTTTGTCCATAACGAACACCATGTTCGAACATAAGGTGGCTCATAAGTGTACTTGGTACCAGAACACCTTAGGCCGATCAATGATTGACTTTGTAATCGTATCATCTGATCTGCAGCCGTATGTCTTGGACACTCGGGTGAAGAGAGTAGCAGAGCTGTCAACTGATCACCACCTGGTGGTGAGTTGGATCAGATGGCGGGGGAGCCGGTTGGAAAGACCTGGCAAGCCCAAACGTGTAGTGAGGGTGAACTGGGAACGTCTGGCGGAGGATCCTGTCCGGGAGGTCTTAAACTCCCACCTCCGAAGAACTTCTCACACATCCCGAGGGAGGTTGGGGACATGGAATCCGAGTGGACCATGTTCAAATCCTCTATTGTGGACACGGCCGCTTGGAGCTGTGGTCGGAAGGTCATCGGTGCTTGTCGAAGTGGCAACCGGAGAACCCGATGGTGGACACCGGGGGTGAGGGAAGCCGTCAAGCTGAAGAAGGAGGCCTCTCGGGCCTGGTTGGCTCAGGGGTCTCCTGAAGCAGCTGAGAGGTACCGGCCGACCAGAAGGGCTACAGCTGCGGTGGTCGCGGATGCTAAATCTCGGCCATGGGAGGAGTTCAGGGAGGCTATGGAGAAGGACTTTCGGTTGGCCTCAAGGGGGTTCTGGCAAACCATTCGACGGCTCAGGAAGGGAAAGCAGGTGTTCGTATTCTCTACAATAAGTCAGACACGTTCCCGGTGGGTGTTGGCCTCCGCCAGGGCTGCCCTTTATCACCGGTCCTGTTCGTGACTTTCATGGACAGGATATCTAGGCGCAGCCGGGGAGGTGGGGTAGAACGTCAGGTTCGGGGGTCTCGAGATCGTCTCTCTGGACCATCTTGGTGAGAGAGAGCTGAGCCGGAAGGCAAAGCTCTCAATTTACCTGGCGGTCTACATTCCGACCCTCACCTATGGTCACGAACTCTGGGTCGTGACCGAAAGAAAAAGGTCTCGGATACAAGCGGCCGAAATGAGCTTTCTCCGTAGGGTGGCCGGGCTCAGCCTTAAGGTGCGTTCACACCAAAAGCGTTGCAGATTTTTCGCGCGATGAGATTACATACAAAGTCAATGCACAGACGGGAAATGGTTGCGAATACGCGCATTTTCGCCAGACGCCGCGAACTTGCGCGAATGACGCGATGCAAATTATTCGCGCAAGTTGAAATTTTTCAACTCAGGCGAAAAATTCGCGTGACGCTGGCAGAAAGGAACTATTTCCACGGAGATAAGTCACGCCCCCTCTCCGGCGGCAAGTCTAGTGCGAAAAAGCGAAAAAGCTAAATAACCACAAATAGTCCGGCGAATAAACTCACGCGAAAAAGCGTTGGGAATATTCGCAAAGCTTTTGGTGTGAACGCACCTTTAAAGATCGGACATCAGGAAGGAACTTGGAGTTGAGGCGCTACTCCTTCGTGTAGAAAGGAGTCAGCTGAGGTGGTTCGGGCATCTAATCAGCATCCACTGGAGGTTTCCGGGCACGTCCAAGTGGTAGGAGGCCCCGGGGAAGACCCAGAACCCGCTGGAGGGATTATATCTCCAGCTAGCCTGGGAACGCCTCGGGATCCCCCAGAACGAGCTGGAACATGTTGCGGGTGAGAGGGAAGCCTGGGTCAGCCTGCTAGGCCTGCTGCCACCGCGACCCGACCCCGGATAAGCAGATGAAAATGTATGTGTGAGGGTATCATATAACTATATATTTACATCCCATATATATATATATATATATATATATATATATGGCACTATATATTTACATCCCATATATATATATATATATATATATATATCATCCATCCATTATCCTCCGCTTATCCGGGGTCGGGTCGCGGTGGCAGCAGGCCTAGCAGGCCGACCCAGGCTTCCCTCTCACCCGCAACACTTTCCAGCTCGTTCTGGGGGATCCCGAGGCGTTCCCAGGCCAGCTGGGAGATATAATCCCTCCAGCGTGTCCTGGGTCTTCCCCGGGGCCTCCTACCAGTTGGGCGTGCCTGGAAAACCTCTAACGGGAGGCGTCCAGGAGGCATCCTGATTAGATGCCCGAACCACCTCAGCTGACTCCTTTCGATACGAAGGAGTAGCGCCTCAACTCCAAGTTCCCTCCTGATGTCCGAGCTCCTTACCCTATCTCTAAGGCTGAGCCCGGCCACCCTACGGAGAAAACTCATATATATATATATGGGATGTAAATATATAGTTATATGATACCCTCCTTCCATAAATATATGTATATATAGATATATATATATCTATATATATATTTAGATATATATATATATATATATATATATATATATATATATATATATATATATATATATATATATATATATATATATATATATATATATATATATATATATATATATGTATATATACATATATGTATATATAGATATATATATAGATATATCTATATATATCTATATATACATATATGTATATATATGGGATGTAACCGTCCTGTACAGTAGGGGGCAGTATGCAGTCAACAGTGAGAGAAGAAGAACCTGCACGTTCCTTTATGTGCCTCGTCGGCCACCGTAGTTGCGCGTTAGGTCTTGAGGTAAGCATGGCTGGTACCCCAGCGTCCTCCTGCACTCTGCCGGATACACAGAACCAGGCCGGGTTCCTCTGCACTCTGCCGGGTACACAGAACCAGGCCGGGTTCCTCTGCACTCTGCCGGGTACACAGAACCAGGCCAGGTTCCTCTGCTACACCCGCAGAAGACACGGAGCATTCCACATGTGGTGAGTCGGAGGAGGTGTTGGTCACTGTAGGACACTGAACTGTTGCCTTGTTGTTCGGACACCTCTCCTCATGTCGAGGCTCGTGCTGCTCATCTTTCATGTCTGCAGCCTGTATGAATCAATAATGCATCAGTCCGCTGTGTACTCTCACAGGGATGCGCATGCGTGTCCAACTCTCCCCTTAAGAGAGCATACCAAGTATAGCATCGTTCAGGTCCAGGGGTGGACACAATAATATGAACAAATTATTGAATCCAATCTGATATCCAAGAGATGACCCTGTTCTTCAGGTGTGTTGACCTTTCGACCTTGTCAAGAAGGTGTTTATTCTCTCTCATGCCTTATTTCTGAGATTAGGATGTACATCTGTGTCTTTATGTGTGAGGACACAGGAGCAAGTGTGACGTAATATAACTCTTTTCATCATCACGTTTTTGTTCTTCTTCTTGAGTTTGACAGATGCAGCCGACGTTTGGAGCACGGAGTACAGCGAGGACACGAGGACCCAGTTTGTAAGTGCCCAGCGCAGACCCCCACAGCGGGCTGACTCTCATCTTCCCCTGGTCCTCTGCTTTAACTCTCCCCCTTTGTTTAGAGACAGAGGTTTGCCTTGAACTCTACAGAGGATTATATTCTCAAACTCAGGTGAGATACCATCTGTCCTCCTCTAAAACTACTTTGTGGAATATATTCAAGCGAGGTGGTAGAATTTAGTGCTGCCAGTAAAGCGTGTGCGTGTGCGTGTGTGTGTGTGTGACTTTACAAAAAGCATTATTGAGCCATAATTGAGGCTAAATATTCTTCTCTCCTCCCTCAGGTCGGCCTGTGGAAGAGGGGAAGTGTCTGTTGTGGTGCGGGACACCAGTGCAGAGCTCCACCTGAGCTCCAGTCCAGGGGACCAGAGTGTGACCCTGTCCAGGCTGGAAGGCCCCCAGGCCGCAGAGGAGCTCAAGGAGCTGCTGTTCAGGATGGCTGACAGCCTCACCCAGCCTGAAGGTAAATGGTCTTTGTTCTTCTGTGCTTTCACATTGAGTGCAGGTTTAAGCTTATAATGATAATAATAATGATGAGAAATACTGTATAGCCACAAGCAGCAATTCTAGGGTTCAAGCCACCCCATTGAAAGCTGCGACGGCTCTACACCCCTACACACTGTCCTGCATAAAAGATAGACGATCTGACAGATGCTCATTCATTTATGGACAAATCTTTGTCCGGCCACGCTCTTCTTCGGCACCTCCTTCACCCACTATTAATACATTTTGAAAACATTTTGGGGGCATGTTTCAACTGCTTTGTTAAAAATATCCACCAAGTTTGGTGTTGCTTGGACAAACGATCATTGATTTGTGGCCAGATCCATGCACATGTTTGGAACTAACTAACCCTATTGAGCAATTTCAAAATAGTTGTACACACTTGGTTCATCAGTCTTATGAAATATATCCTGCGAGTTTTGTGTTGATTTGACAAATAATTTCTGATTTTTTTTCTGATGTTTTATGCCATGCTGTTTGACACTTTTGTCTTTTGATGTACTGAGCCATGCCCTTTTTAAAATTCATTGATCAATATCTTCAAAACACATTGAGACAAGTTTTATGCAACTTTTGATAATAATAATAATAATAATAATAATAATAGGTAATAGTAATAGGACCTTTGGTTTCAGAGAAGATAGAATCCTAAAGTCAGGTGGACTCAAGCGGTTCTTGCGGCTTTTTTTGTCGAGTGACTAGATGGATGTTTGTACCAAGTTCGTGTGAATCAGACTTAAAAAATACATCAGAGATGAACATGTTTTACCTTTTTTAAATTGTAGCGCTCCATCAGGTCGATTGGGGTCATATCTGTGGAGCTGCATTTGCACATAACTTTAAATTATAGGTGAGGATTACATGTATCTACAATGTAGCATCTCAAAGGGTTCATAATAACAAATCAGCTCAAAAACCATAGGGTTTTGTGCTGATTGAACATCTAATAATAAGTACTTTATTAATCCCCCTATGGACATTGATTTTCATTCATTTCATATCCCAGGAGCTTGTTGAGTCTTTTTGGAGTCAGTGCTGACTGTTGTCCTTCCTCCTAGGTCGACCCCCCTCGGTCAGACCGGTGAAAAATCACCAAAGGCCGCCGCCCACAGGTATGTTTTTAAAGCTGTATTCCAAAGGGTGCATGAGGGGGCTCCTCATGTAGCCTGTGAGGTTCTGGTTCTGCTGCCACATGCCTGTTGGTGTTGGTGTTGTTGGTGGTGCTGGTGTTGTTGGTTGTGGTGTTGGTGTTGGTGATGTTGTTGGTGGTGGTGATGTTGTTGGTGGTGTTGGTGATGTTGTTGGTGGTGTTGGTGTTGGTGATGTTGGTGGTGGTGGTGGTGATGTTGTTGGTGGTGTTGTTGGTGGTGCTGTTGGTGGTGTTGGTGTTGTTGGTGGTGGTGTTGGTTGTGGTGGTGTTGGTGATGTTGTTGTTGGTGGTGGTGATGTTGGTGGTGGTGTTGTTGGTGGTGGTGTTGTTGGTGTTGGTGATGTTGTTAGTGGTGTTGGTGATGTTGATGGTGTTGGTGTTGTTGTTGGTGTTGATGTTGGTTGTTGGTGTTGATGTTGGTGGTGTTGGTGTTGATGTTGGTTGTTGATGTTGATGTTGGTTGTTGGTGGTGGTGTTGATGGTGGTGTTGGTGTTGATGGTGGTGGTGGTGGTGTTGTTGGTGGTGGTGTTGATGTTGTTGGTGGTGTTGTTGTTGGTGTTGAGGTCTCTCTCCAGCTTTCAGTCTTGCTCTCCTGATGCTGGATGCTTCCTCGTCAGCTCCTAGGGCTCTGGGTAGCTCCCTCACCTCTTCATTCAGCCAGGCTTCCTGTTAGGGGAGGAGTTGTCTCCGACTTCCTGTTAGGGGAGGAGTTGTCTCCGACTTCCTGTTAGGGGAGGAGTTGTCTCCGACTTCACTTGAATGCCTTTCTGTGAATGTGATATTGAATCTTCTGAACTATAGCTGTATGGAAATGTGAAATCAAGGAAATGTGATATTTCACGTTGAGATTCAGTGTGTTTGTATTTGTTCACCTGAGGATTACAGGCAGAGGCTCGTGGTGACATGTTGAATGTTTGTCTCCAGAGTTTGAACCCCAGCAGCAGAACGCTCCATCGATGAAGAAACGACTTCCAGGGGCTTCGCTCATCAACCCAGGAGCTCAAAGGTTCAACATGTCCCTCATAACCCATATCCAGGAACACCTTCATGTTTAAATATTCTGTCTATATCGCCTTCTTATCAGAGGATCAGTTGTGCATGTCCATGATGACCTCTCTATAATTATGTCTAATGACTTTATTACTTAATGCTATCACTGACAGTCATACTTTTCATGAAAGAATGATCCATGTTCATGCTACTTGACTATTCTATATAATATATAATTCATTTCATATAACCCAAATCACAAACTCCTCAGAGGGCTTTACAATCTGACCTTTGACCCTCACATCAGAACAGGAAAAACTGCTGAACTGAGAGACTATGACTTCCTGATTTTGTATACCTTATTATTTCATATTTATTTTATATTTGTTTTTTTGTCATATTTGGTATGTGTTAATTTTTTTTAATTGTTTTTTGTGAAATGTTTTGACTCCTTGTTCTTGTATTGTATAATTGTCATTGAGGACCCCCTGAAAACCAGCAACGAGCTCCTCCTGTCTTGCAGGAAGCGGCAGGCGACCGGCGTGGCCTTCGACGATGAAGACGATGTGGATGAAGACCATGTGGATGAAGACCATGTGGATGAAGACCATGTGGATGAAGACTGATCCTTCAGACATCTTCTCACAAACAAAGATGTTCTTTTAATCCACTGACGACATTATGAAGTTTTTTAAATCACTGCATTTATGCAAAGTATATCATAAGAACTGGATTTTGAATGGTATTTTAATGTGTGGAAATTAAATAAAGAATAAGTGAACTCTGTAACACTGAATGTGTGTATTGTACCTGGAACATTATTGTTGATCTTTAAGCCGAACTCCTCATACTTCTCATACTTCTTCAGATATTATGTGCTGATGAGACATTGTTTCTTTCTCTGAACTCATTTGATACAGGAGTAGTTATGCATGATCCCTCGAGTCAGCATTAGTTTCTATATTTACATAAAATTAATATTTGACTTATGTTTTATGTTACTATTATGTCCTCTCTGTCTGTCTGCATTTGTGTGTTCAATTTGAAGTGATATAAATAAACTAATGAATAGAACAGGCAATTATATGAAACTTAGAAAATAAAAATAAAAGTAAAATATTTCTCACATATCTTTGGAGCCACATTGTGACTCGTGTGGAGTTATGGTAGGGCCCCCAGGGGCCTCCAGCACCTCGGGGTCCAGAGCGCATGAACTGTTGTTGAACTTACTACTGATGCATTATACTAGTTAATATAGAATCAATATTTGAAAAACAGTGTTAGGTGTAAGTTTGATCAAATTTGATTGTTTTTGTATATGTACATGTAGACATGTCCACACATTAATATATAAAATGATACAGTCTTAAAATGACATATACTCTACAATTATGTATGTTATTATGTTATGTAACCAGTCCGTTTATAGTAAGAAGGTTACGTTTGTAGAAGGGCTCTTGGTCTGCCTCACATTATTGAGTCATGAGTCTGATGTCTCGTCCAAATGAGAATCTAATGATGCTTCACATCCCCAAAAATAGCCATAAATCCATATAAAATATAGAGCAAAGTTAAACAAATTTGCAATATTACAACTCCAGTGGTTGCTGAGTTACTTCTTTATTGGCTGCCCCCATAATATATTTATGAGTTTGTTTCTGTCTTTTTGTCAAGTTCCTGCAAAAATCAGTTATGTTATGGTCTTAAATATGTTTGATGAGTTTATTTTATAATAGAATCATTCAAATATTTCAGCAAACCCCATTCCTCCAGCTTTACATTCTCTGTAAAGACAAAAATGACAATATACATTTTTCCTTGTTTAATGATAACCTCTTTTAAGTAGGAAAACAGCCCACCACTGCAGTAATAATCACCAAAATATGACTGCTGCTATTAGCTGTGAAAGAAGTAGTGAAACAGTTAATATTCAGACAGGACGGATACAACTCAACTACCACAGAACTCACGAGGAGTTAAAACCACATGCAGTCAGAGAAACATCCATCTTTTTGTGAATATGGATATTTTGCACATTTTGAGTTCTCCAAATTCCATAGAAAATTACAAATACTTCTGCAAATCATACAACTTGTATTGTATCCAAGTTCAAACAAAACCATACTAATATTCTGATCTGAGAATTCCCTTTAGTATCACAGTGATGGTAGTGCAGTTATTGAATATGAGCAGAGTTCACACTGTTAGATTGCTGATTACCTTCACTTGAAATGGTATAATATTAATTATAATAATAATAAAATAATCACCATGATTTGTATTATTATTATACACTGTGTCTGGTTTATAGAGACTCTTCTTGGCAGAGTCCACAACATAATATGTTCAAAGCACAAACAAGAGCATTCAGTAGAAAGACACCAAATGTACAGTGTCAACGTTGGTAGGAGGGAGGCACCACCATCAGCACCACCACCATCAGCAGCAGCACCACCATCAGCACCACCACCATCAGCAGCAGCACCACCATCAGCACCACCACCATCAGCAGCAGCACCACCATCAGCACCACCACCATCAGCACAACCACCATCAGCACCACCACCACCACCATCAGCACCACCACCATCAGCACCACCATCAGCACCACCACCATCAGCACAACCACCATCAGCACCACCACCATCAGCAGCAGCACCATCAGCACCACCACCATCAGCACCACCACCATCAGCACCACCACCTGTACATTCTCTCCGTGTCTCTGACATCAGCACACAGCTCACACCTTGCTCTCCACAAGGTGCCCTTCAATAACTCCTCTGTTATTGCAGAATAAATCACACAAGTCATTCTGTAGCTGCTTCAATATCCAAAATAAATAATTATTTTTGTCACAGAATATGTATTACATTACCAATGGTTATCACCTTCATCACAGCATGCTCTCAAGGCAGGTGTAGTTTGGTACAGTAACAAGGGCCCGCTCTGGTTACGTGAGGCCCTTAGGTAGGAAGCTCGTACAGCCAACTCAAAGTAACCGGCGCTGTCAAACGTTTTTAACATATCCCCATATGTTCATTCAATAAAGGTGGCCTAAACGACTGTATTCATCAGACGTTTTTGAGATACATTCTCAAAAAATAAAGAAATGGAAACATTCCAGGACAAAGTCTTCAATCCACATGCAAGCACTCCTGCTGCTGTGTGTCTACCTGTAGGCCGCGTGTCTACCTGTAGGCTTTGTCTACCTGTAGGCTGTGTGTCTACCTGTAGGCTTTGTCTACCTGTAGGCTGTGTGTCTACCTGTAGGCTGTGTCTACCTGTAGGCCGTGTCTACCTGTAGGCCGCGTGTCTACCTGTAGGCTGTGTGTCTACCTGTAGGCCGCGTGTCTACCTGTAGGCTGTGTCTACCTGTAGGCCGCGTGTCTACCTGTAGGCCGCGTGTCTACCTGTAGGCTTTGTCTATCTGTAGGCCGTGTCTACCGGTAGGCCGTGTCTACCTGTAGGCCGCGTGTCTACCTGTAGGCCGTGTCTACCTGTAGGCCGCGTGTCTACCTGTAGGCTGTGTCTACCTGTAGGCCGCGTGTCTACCTGTAGGCTGTGTCTACCTGTAGGCTGTGTCTACCTGTAGGCCGCGTGTCTACCTGTAGGCCGTGTCTACCTGTAGGCCGCGTGTCTACCTGTAGGCCCGTGTCTACCTGTATGCCGCGTGTCTACCTGTAGGCCGCGTGTCTACCTGTAGGCCCACCACGCGTGTCTACCTGTAGGCTGTGTCTACCTGTAGGCTGTGTCTACATGTATGCCGCGTGTCTACCTGTAGGCTGTGTCTACCTGTAGGCCGCGTGTCTACCTGTAGGCTGTGTCTACCTGTAGGCTGTGTCTACCTGTAGGCCCGTGTCTACCTGTAGGCCGTGTCTACCTGTAGGCCGCGTGTCTACCTGTAGGCCCGTGTCTACCTGTAGGCCGTGTCTACCTGTAGGCTGTGTCTACCTGTAGGCCGCGTGTCTACCTGTAGGCCGCGTGTCTACCTGTAGGCCGCGTGTCTACCTGTAGGCTGTGTCTACCTGTAGGCTGTGTCTACCTGTAGGCCGCGTGTCTACCTGTAGGCCGTGTCTACCTGTAGGCCGCGTGTCTACCTGTAGGCTTGCACCGACGCTGTCTACCAGGCCGTGTCTACCTGTAGGCCGGCTACCTGTAGGCCGCTGTCTACCTGTAGCGTGTCTACCTGTAGGCCGGTCTACATGTATGCCGCGTGTCTACCTGTAGGCTGTGTCTACCTGTAGGCCGCGTGTCTACCTGTAGGCCGTGTCTACCTGTAGGCCCGTGTCTACCTGTAGGCCGCGTGTCTACCTGTATGCCGCGTGTCTACCTGTAGGCCGCGTGTCTACCTGTAGGCTGTGTCTACCTGTAGGCTGTGTCTACATGTATGCCGCGTGTCTACCTGTAGGCTGTGTCTACCTGTAGGCTGCGTGTCTACCTGTAGGCTGTGTCTACCTGTAGGCTGTGTCTACATGTATGCCGCGTGTCTACCTGTAGGCTGTGTCTACCTGTAGGCCGCGTGTCTACCTGTAGGCTGTGTCTACCTGTAGGCTGTGTCTACCTTTAGGCCACGTGTCTACCTGTAGGCCGTGTCTACCTGTAGGCCGCGTGTCTACCTGTAGGCCGCGTGTCTACCTGTAGGCTGTGTCTACCTGTAGGCTGTGTCTACCTGTAGGCCGCGTGTCTACCTGTAGGCCGCGTGTCTACCTGTAGGCCGCGTGTCTACCTGTAGGCTGTGTCTACCTGTAGGCTGTGTCTACCTGTAGGCCGTGTCTACCTGTAGGCCGCGTGTCTACCTGTATGCCGCGTGTCTACCTGTAGGCTGTGTCTACCTGTAGGCTGTGTCTACCTGTAGGCCGCGTGTCTAAACCAGAAGTCCATCCTGGGATAAAAAATTTGAGGCTGAAATACTGAACTACTAGAGGTTTGGTCCTCTTCAGGGTTCATTCAACAGCTCCGGTGCCCTCCAGGAGCTCAGTCACACGGGGTGGGGGTCCTCCTGTCTGAGCTCTGGGTGCCCTCCAGGAGCTCAGTCACACGGGGTGGGGGTCCTCCTGTCTGAGCTCCGGGTGCCCTCCAGGAGCTCAGTCACACGGGGTGGGGGTCCTCCTGTCTGAGCTCCGGGTGCCCTCCAGGAGCTCAGTCACACGGGGTGGGGGTCCTCCTGTCTGAGCTCCGGGTGCCCTCCAGGAGCTCAGTCACATGGGGTGGGGGTCCTCCTGTCTGAGCTCCGGGTGCCCTCCAGGAGCTCAGTCACACGGGGTGGGGGTCCTCCTCTTTAAAGGGCCCCTTCAACAGAGAGTGTCTGTGTTGAAGGAGAGCTGCACCTGCACACACACACAACACAGTGCAAGTTATCCTGTGGAGGCTTCACATTCAGTTCATCTTGTTGTCATGGGTACAAGTGGAAATAGTTGTACTTTGGGAGAATGGAGAAACCAAGTGTGCATTGTGCCGGGGCGAGAAGGTCCAACCCTTTACTCTGCACTGCGTCATAATATCTTGCCTCACCACATCTGCAGCTCTCAGCGTGTAAACAGGAAGCATCAATAGCATCAATACTCTCTCAGCTCCAACTGCATGAAACAAAGCAGCTTTTTCTCACTTCAGGGAACCTTGTTCAGCCAAGGCTGCTTTTTGTAATGACTGAACATTAGCACTTGATTGTGAATAAAGCTAAGTAGACAGCTACACAAGCACTGTGTCTGTGTTGCCTGCATCCTCCACGACCCAAGGCCCCCTACAGGAATGCTGAGGTAAGGCGTGTCCTCTGAAGTAACGGGATCGGAGTCTGAGATGAAGGAATATCTAGAATATGCATTCTTCCTCAACTTCTCCACCAATCAGCTGGAAGGAGTGAGACCTCTCACACTACTGAGACACATTTTCCCTCCTTCCTACGATTATTGTTTTTTAGTTTTTTTGAGAGATCAAAGACGAGGTACTCATTCCTGTATTACAATATCATATGTCCTGATAAAACTTGACAACCTAGCTTATAGGCAGGAGGCAGTGTGATAGTCCTATTCATTCTTTTTTTCTCATTAAAGTGATGTTTATGGAACACACATACTTTCAATATTGATTGAATTTTCCTATGTTGTAATTCTTCATTTAGGTGGTGTTCCCCTTTAAAATAAATTGACATTTGGTTATTGAGAGATTTAAATGGTTGTGTATTGTTATCAATATGTGAAGGGTTATTATAGTTGGTATATACTGCAAAGATTTGTTTGGGGGAATAAACCCCTTTATTTAAAAAAAGAGTTATGTAACACATATTGTCAAAGGGTATTAGATTTTGCTCCCTAAAATACTATGGTCAAGGAGAATTGGATAAAACATTATTTACAATTTAAAGGATAAACTCTGGAACATTATTCCAGAACTTATTTTTGAAAATGTAGGTGGTATTGAATTCCTCCTGCATTGCAATTTTAATATAAATAAGATCTCTGTTAAAGGGCCTAGACATATAAATACATATCTAATTATATAATTAAATGGTTAAATAAATAAGTATGCTATTTAATACTAAATTTTCACCATAACAAAATCACAAATGAAATGAGACATTAAATATATAAATGTAAAATTAATTTGGATATTTATTTGCACATCTGTATATTCTTTTATACATTTACATATAAATGTATCTATTTACTTATTAAAGTAGTGAAGTGATTATTCACACATGTATTAATGTTTTTATAACTGTATTTGTTTATTTATTTCTGTATATTTTAATTTATAATCAACTGTGTAATGTCACATATTGGTAAGTATGATCTTTAGTTTTTCAGCCTGTAGTACAAACATTATAATGACTACAAACAGTAATATTTGGGCATAAACATTTGAAACACTGGACTGAAATCTGCTTTTGTTAACTGTCAACCAGACAATAACTACATCCCTATATTACTTATATTTTCTATGAAAGGATTGTTTAAAGTGGGTCCGTGAGCCTCTCAACTAAACACATTTAGGAGCACATTTTTTATTTGCCTTCAATTTTCATAAAAAATGATCAACTATTTGTAAATTGAATCTTATGTTAGATGACAAATAGTCATATTAGGTCACTTTACCAGGGCATCTCCGTTTATACATTACAATTATACAAACCAGCTGGTTTCAACATTCAATGTCAATTCAAATGTAAAGAGCCTGTTATTTATTTTATGAATGCCTATGTATACTATATATCATATTCTTAAAAAATACATTATTTATTATGATATTCTTCGGTTGTGGTCAACACTGCATGGCTTCTGCACTTAAATCCCTGTGACCCTGTGATCTGTGACCCTGTGACCTGTGACCCTGTGACCTGTGACCCTGTAACCCTGTGACCTGTGACCCTGTGACCTGTGACCCTGTGACCCTGTGACCCTGTGAACCTGTGACCCTGTGACCCTGTCACCCTGTGACCCTGTGACCTGTGACCCTGTGACCCTGTGACCCTGTACCTGTGTGCGTTTTCTGTAGCTCATGTTTACTACTAAATCAAAATAAAATGACACAGATAAAAACTGCAGGCGTGAGACACTCACTCTTTCCTCCTCAAAGCTGATGAGTCCTTCATCATCATCGCTCTCCAGCTCCTCTGGCGCGTCGCTGATCAGAGCGTTGAGCTCCGTGTTGGCCGGCCGAGGCTTCAGCAGGTTGAGGATGCGCTGCAGTGGCGACTGTCCGCCACCCGGGGGCGACACCTCCT
Organism: Ophiodon elongatus; assembly: GCA_016806645.1. Classification (NCBI taxonomy): domain Eukaryota; kingdom Metazoa; phylum Chordata; class Actinopteri; order Perciformes; family Hexagrammidae; genus Ophiodon; species Ophiodon elongatus. The sequence continues at coordinate 67,776 of JACSYO010001775.1, read as the reverse complement.
GCTGCTCCAGGTTGTCATTCTGTTTCTTGGCAAAGTTGACAAACACCTGAGCAGAATGAAAGTGATTTATTTGATTATTCCATTTTTCCTTTTGGAAGTGCTGCATGAAGTGGAGCCAGAGTGTTGTAAGTGTACTCACATTGTCCAGAGTGGTCTGACTGACAGAGTACTCCTCAATGCCCAGCACCTCCACCACCTGCTCCATCTTACTGAAGACCTGAGCCAGGGAGATCCGCTCAGACTTCAACTGGTACTGGAGCTTGGTGTGGTGACGCTCCTGCAAATATGACAGGTGGCTTAATGTCTGAACACTCTGAAAAGACGGGATGAACCCAACCTCACTCTGCTCATTGCAAAGTGGAAAAAGTGCCCCGTGTTATATGAGATGGAAAATATGAAACAGGACAAAACCCCTAAAATATCTTATTTAGCAAGATCATTTGGGGGCAGGGTTTAAACAAGTTGGAAGAAAACACATGGGGGCGGGGTTTCTTGGTCCAATACACATGTCTATAAGACTTTCTGGACTGAAGAAGAAATACTAGGCACCAATGATCAACCTGGGGTTAAATATTCAGAGTCAATCTGATATCTGCAGTAATCTACCTTCAGCACGGCCTCAGGGAAGTTTCTGTTGAAGAATCGAACCACCTCCTTCACATTAGAGCTGCTCTTTGTCCTCACTGTGATCATGTAGCCATCCCCAAACCTGGAACATCATCACAGAAACATGATTGCAGAAGTTTTGTTGTTTTTAATTCTTAGTGAGGTCTCAGGACCGGTCTCAGAGACAGAGACATCTCACAGTGAGGTCTGTCTCAGGACCGCTCTCAGAGACATCTCACAGTGAGGTCTGTCTCAGGACCGCTCTCAGAGACATCTCACAGTGAGGTCTGTCTCAGGACCGCTCTCAGAGACATCTCACAGTGAGGTCTGTCTCAGGACCGCTCTCTTGGCAGAGCTCCAGCCAGCTCACAGCTGTGTTATTATGCATCCGACTGCTCTTCTTGGCAACACCCGCCCTGTGCAGCATTCAAGCTCTGGGATTGGCCAGGCGTCCATACTCGCCGAGGTACTGGTAACCTTTTCTCAGGTCCTGTGCCCTGATGGCCTCAGGTCAATGCGTCTCTGCCTCAACCAGCTACAGGACGGGTCTTGTCATGAAGAGCAGTGGGATTCAGAGCGGGGTCTGTGATTGGTCCACGGGGGTTGCTGTTTGGTCTAACTATGAAGAGAGCCATGCCCCTTTGAAGTTCATTCGTCAATATTGTAAGTTTTGATAAGCTTTGTCTAATAATGATCCACAGTAAATTTGGTAGCAATCAAACCAATGGTTTAGAGATGTCAACAATGTGTTTTTATTTTTATTCAAAATGGCCAAAAGTCTAGTCAGGTGGACTCATAAAGTCCAAAAAGCTTTTCTGAAGTGCACATTGACGTGGACATGTGCGTCAAACTTCATGTCAATCAGATTTACGGTGTGAGGGGCGTGGCTTTTCCAAAATCACTGTCTTGGGTGTTAATTACAGCGGCACCATGTGGCTGATTGGAGCCATATTTCTTAGGAAGTACATTATTTCGTAAAGTATTGAGTCAAGTTTCATGTTTCTAGCTCGCTCCAATTCCCGTGATTTCGGAGCTAGTACCCTCATAGATTAAGTCCATTTTCCTGGTCAGCTGTTAATGTCAAACTCTGTTTAAACAATGCAGATTAGAGCACATCTATAAATCACAAAAGGAAGGCTGATCTTTATCCTCTGACCTGTTCTTGAGATGTTGGATGCTGCCCAGGCATTTAAACCGACCGTTCACCATAATGCCCAGTCTGGTGCACAAAGCCTCACACTCCTCCATGCTGCAAAGGACAGCATGAAAAATATATTAAGTACACTATGGTGAAATAGAAGTGAAAACAAGCCACAACAGTAAAAGATATTCTAGCGGAATAGCACTGAAAGTGAGTTTCCTCACCTGTGTGATGTCAGCACTACAGAGCGCCCAGTCTTGATTATGTCCAGGATTAGATTCCAGAGGAATCTGCGCGCCTTTGGGTCCATGCCAGTGGTGGGCTCATCCTGGAAAAGCCAACAAAATACAGTTCAGAAGCTAAAAACTAAATACTGTAGTTAGAGATTACAGTACTCTCATTGTTCTTCCTGTTGCCCTTCTACCATGCACACAGGAAATTGACAGTTTGTACTACTCACCCAAATTAATAAATGAGATCTAGGAACGGTGACATCACTAAAAAAAAGTTAAGCTTGGGAGTCAAGCTGGTAATATGTTTAAGATCAGGGCCAATACAGGCAAAAGCAAGATATGCCATAACAATATTATGAAGTTATTCTTATTACAATTATATCACATAATTCCCTCATGGGCACCAGTGGATATCTCGCCTATGTCACCAAAGTGACCGGCCCCCCTGATTCCATCTCATGCCTTTGTGTCATCCTGTCACACTTCCTGTATCTCACTGTTGACAAGCTAAAGTAAGCTAAGCTAAGGTTCAATGCTGCAGCAAGACTCCTCTGCACATCCCACCACAGAAGTCCCATCTACCTGATGTGTGGCCCTACACTCTTCATCCAGGGCTCTCGTGGTCTGACCAGGGCTTGCCTCCATCAAAACATTAGGCCACTCAGCAATGTGGATGTTGTCATTATTATAAACGACTGTTAAAAACCCTCTTCTATCGACATTGTCATAGTGTTACTTATTGGTCCTATTCTGTTATTCATTTGTGAAGCACTTTGTGACACCTGCTCTGGGAAGGTGCCATCAATAATCTTTAACTACTTGTTTGTTATTACTATTACAAGTGATGGTTGAATCTAAAAAGACCCAGGTTGTAATAACCCAGAATTAAGAGTTATCCCTATGATTCAGCCCCAGTGGTCCCCATGCAAAGAGTTTAGTTGTTGTATTGACATGTGTAACTACCCTACACAGTGTGCATGTTGAGACCCTGTGGGAGAGTAAGTACAGTCCTCTGGTGTCTTCCTCTAATGGGAACAAGGATGATTGGTGAAACTCTTCTATAAATGTAGTTTTTGTACTATACCAATACCAACTCTGAGTGCAGCTCATAAAGCCTGCAGATTTCCCCACTGTGGGACTAATAAAGGATTATCTTATCGTATCTCTTATTTTAAAACATATATTTGAACTTCTTACCAGGAAGATGAGTGAAGGGTATCCAATCAGAGCGATGGCAGTGGAAAGCTTGCGCTTGTTTCCTCCACTGTAAGTGCCGGCAGGCTTGTCGGCATACTTTGACAACTCCAGCTTTTCTAATGCCCACTGCACCACCTGGAGGGGGTAAAGGGTAATAGCATCTGTGATGACGATGCGTCTGGTTACGGTGTGGAGGGGATATCTTGTGTTAAGGTGCGGAGGGGACATCTAGTGTTAAGGTGCGGAGGGGACATCTCGTGTTAAGGTGCTGAGGGGACATCTCGTGTTAAGGTGCTGAGGGGACATCTAGTGTTAAGGTGCTGAGGGGACATCTAGTGTTAAGGTGCGGAGGGGACATCTAGTGTTAAGGTGCTGAGGGGACATCTCGTGTTAAGGTGCTGAGGGGACATCTCGTGTTAAGGTGCTGAGGGGACATCTCGTGTTAAGGTGCTGAGGGGACATCTAGTGTTAAGGTGCGGAGGGGACATCTCGTGTTAAGGTGCGGAGGGGACATCTAGGGTTAAGGTGCGGAGGGGACATCTAGTGTTAAGGTGCTGAGGGGACATCTTGTGTTAAGGTGCGGAGGGGACATCTAGCGTTAAGGTGCTGAGGGGACATCTAGTGTTAAGGTGCGGAGGGGACATCTCGTGTTAAGGTGCTGAGGGGACATCTCGTCTTAAGGTGCTGAGGTGACATCTCGTGTTAAGGTGCTCAGGGGACATCTCGTCTTAAGGTGCTGAGGTGACATCTCGTGTTAAGGTGCTCAGGGGACATCTCGTCTTAAGGTGCTGAGGTGACATCTAGTGTTAAGGTGCTGAGGGGACATCTCGTGTTAAGGTGCTGAGGGGACATCTCGTGTTAAGGTGCGGAGGGGACATCTAGTGTTACGGTGCGGAGGGGACATCTAGTGTTACGGTGCGGAGGGGACATCTAGTGTTAAGGTGCGGAGGGGACATCTAGTGTTACGGTGCGGAGGGGACATCTAGCGTTAAGGTGCTGAGGGGACATCTAGTGTTAAGGTGCGGAGGGGACATCTAGCGTTAAGGTGCTGAGGGGACATCTAGTGTTACGGTGCGGAGGGGACATCTAGTGTTACGGTGCGGAGGGGACATCTAGCGTTAAGGTGCTGAGGGGACATCTAGTGTTAAGGTGCGGAGGGGACATCTCGTGTTAAGGTGCTGAGGGGACATCTCGTCTTAAGGTGCTGAGGTGACATCTAGTGTTAAGGTGCTCAGGGGACATCTCATGTTAAGGTGCGGAGGGGACATCTCGTGTTAAGGTGCGGAGGGGACATCTAGTGTTAAGGTGCTGAGGGGACATCTAGTGTTAAGGTGCCGAGGGGACATCTCGTCTTAAGGTGCTGAGGGGACATCTAGTGTTAAGGTGCTGAGGGGACATCTAGTGTTAAGGTGCTGAGGGGACATCTAGTGTTAAGGTGCGGAGGGGACATCTAGTGTTAAGGTGCGGAGGGGACATCTAGTGTTAAGGTGCGGAGGGGACATCTAGTGTTAAGGTGCGGAGGGGACATCTAGTGTTAAGGTGCTGAGGGGACATCTAGTGTTAAGGTGCGGAGGGGACATCTAGTGTTAAGGTGCGGAGGGGACATCTAGTGTTAAGGTGCTGAGGGGACATCTAGTGTTAAGGTGCTGAGGGGACATCTAGTGTTAAGGTGCTGAGGGGACATCTAGTGTTAAGGTGCTCGGAGGGGACATCTAGTGTTAAGGTGCTGAGGGGACATCTAGTGTTAAGGTTCGGAGGGGACATCTAGTGTTAAGGTGCTGAGGGGACATCTAGTGTTAAGGTGCGGAGGGGACATCTAGTGTTAAGGTGCTGAGGGGACATCTAGTGTTAAGGTGCAGAGGGGACATCTAGTGTTAAGGTGCGGAGGGGACATCTAGTGTTAAGGTGCGGAGGGGACATCTAGTGTTAAGGTGCGGAGGGGACATCTAGTGTTAAGGTGCTGAGGGGACATCTAGTGTTAAGGTGTGTGTCCTCCCACTGAAGAAAGTGAAGATCTGAATGAAAGGGTTTTACTTAATGGTGCTTTAACTGATCAAACTGAAGTTTGATGGGCTCCATTGTTTAAGGTGTGTGTGTGTGTGTGTGTGTGTGTGTGTGTGTGTGTGTGTGTGTGTGTGTGTGTGTGTGTGTGTGTGTGTGTGTGTGTGTGTGTGAGACTGACCCTCCCCTGGTCTTTCCATGGAATGCCACGGAGACGAGTGTAAAGCTCTAGATGTTCTCTGGCTGTCAGGTCGTCAAACAGAGCGTCAAACTGTGGACAGTAGCCGATACTCTGCTGCACACGTAACAGGTCCTTCAGGATACTACACACACACACACACACACACACACACACACACACACACACACACACACACACACACACACACACAGGAGAGATTCCTCAATATCCCTATAACTTTAAGGGAGCATTAATCCGTTAATGTCTGGTTGAGAGACGTTTCTCTTCATGTTAATGTAACAGAGGTCCTGCAGCACAGAACTCATGACGACTTCATCAGTCCAACGCTTGTTGACACCAAAATGCTCTTCTGGTTTCAGTCTTCCCACTGATGTTGATGTTGACATCACAGTATCAGTGAGGTCCAGCAGTGACCTGACTTCAGTCCAGTTCCTCTCAAAGATGATGGATGGGGTTAAGGTCAGACAGACATTGTTGTTGGAACAGAAAAGGGTCAAACACAAACTCTTAACACAAAGTTTGAAGCCCACTCGTTGTCTGAAATATGATTGGCTAGTTTTGCTTCACACGTTCATTCATCAGACCATCAGCTAACGGCCACTTGCTTTCTCTAGACGGGGTTTTACTCATTTTGAGTGACTGATGAAACTTGAACGTGATGTTTCCGCTCCGTTTACCTCAACACTCATTTACAGTCGTACAGTCGACTGCTCAGAGACAGTGAGACATCCATGACGGAGCCTCAGTACAGCACCACAGTTCTGTGTATGCTTGATTTTATGCACCTGTTACAAATAAGTGTGGCTGATGCAACTGAGCCTACCAGATAGAGCGGTGTGCACAGACATGTGACCACAGTGTGTGCTGCTAACTGTTAGCTTGTATCCGTTCCCTGTCTGATGAGTCTTCATGAGCCTTGCTGCTGAATAATAGAGAATACAGAAGAACACATGAACATTAAAAAGTGATCTTTTTTTTCTGCCGCTGACCTGTTTCCGCCGATGAAGGCTTCTCCTCCTGTGGTGCATTCGTCTCCCGTTAGCATCTTAAAGGTGCTGGTCTTCCCGGCCCCATTAACTCCTAGAAGTCCAAAACACTCACCAGGCCGGACGCCCAGACACAGCCGGTCCACTGCCAGGATACGGCCCATCTTCCTGGATTTGTAAACCTGAATACAAGTAGATATGCATTAAAGGACCATACCAGCGTTTTAGTACGTTTTAGCTCCTTCAATAAAAATATAATGTTATATCCTCATAATGGTTGTTTTAACTGGTTTAACCTCATTTGAAAGCTAGTAATGTTTGAGTACAATGTCCAATTGTAAACTAAACCGTAGCTTCTGGGAGTTTCTAAATGTTGGCGAGCTGAGTGTTAAAACCTTGGTCAGGTTCTCGATCTTCAGCATATCGTTGTCGGCGTCTCCTCGCAACACTCTTCGTCTCTCGCAGGCCACGTCTACATCGTCATCGTCTATGGGCTGGCAGCTGACTGGCACCCTCCTGGACACACACACACACACACACCTCAGCATGACCACTGTACCGCCGACTAAGATGGTAAAACAAAAACAGCCTACCAAAAAAAAGTCTAAACTGAATCTAATTTAAAGTTGTGTAATTAAGTATAATAAGTATTGCATTGGACCTTATTGCACTGTTTATCTCTAACACTGGAGTTTGTGAATGCAAAGGTGAAAGTCCAGATGAAAATAGAGTTGGTTTAAAGTGTCAATGACAAAAAGAGAAAAATTTAAAAAGCTGTGTTGGTCAACTTGCATGTACTTTTTAGACGGTCCCTAACTTTAGTTTCCTGGATCAGAGGGTGGAAACACAGCGAGCAGGTAACCCTTATAAACCACGGCGTGAAGGAACACGCAGCATTTTATAAAATCTAAGAGAGTGAGTTGTGCTGGATAAAATTAACTTTTAATTTTGAGAGAAAGTATCAATCAATCATCAGTTAATAATTACTGCAAACACAACTGTCTAGTAATTGCATTGCATTATGGTCAATGTTCTGCTCCTGTGGTGGAGAAGCTGCCTTCTCTGTGATAACTGTTGATTGTAAATGAGCTTAGTAGACCTGACACCTCACTCACACACAAACACACTTCACTCACGGGGGCTTCCTGAGGAAGTTGTACTGGCAGAGGATGGTGATGAGGAAGCCAACAAAGCCTTCAATAGTCATGGCAACGAGTCCTCGAGTCACAATGTCCCACTCAAACGGAGACTTCATCTTGTCAAACTGGCCTGAAAGCACACATTCACAGCAGTTATCCTCCGAGTGAGCCGCAAGATTCTTTCAAATACATTTGTCTGTCAAAAGTAACACAGATTATTGTTTACTGTCAACAAAATATGTGAAAAGACCCAAACCAACAATGCAACGCTCGGCGTTTTAGTGCCGTTGCAGAGAGTAGAAAAATTATCAACTTTGGGTAAAGCATTGTGCTCGTCACAGAAAGGCGGGACAAATAGTCTACTAAGACCTAATCATCCTGTGTTTTATTAAGACTTATGAGTTATGTTGTAGTCTTTTTGTTTCTGCTATGCTATTGCTTTTATTGTGGACTATTGTCCTCATGCCTGGAGCACTGGACCAAATACATTTTTCAGTGTGGTAAAATACTCGGATACAAGCGGCCGAAATTAGTTTTCTCTGTAGGGTGGCTGGGCTCAGCCTTAGAGATAGGGTAAGGAGATGAGTTTCCTCTGTAGGGTGGCCGGGCTCAGCCTTAGAGACAGGGTAAAGAGATGAGTTTCCTCTGTAGGGTGGCCGGGCTCAGCCTTAGAGACAGGGTAAGGAGATGAGTTTCCTCTGTAGGGTGGCCGGGCTCAGCCTTAGAGACAGGGTAAGGAGATGAGTTTCCTCTGTAGGGTGGCCGGGCTCAGCCTTAGAGATAGGGTAAGGAGATGAGTTTCCTCTGTAGGGTGGCCGGGCTCAGCCTTAGAGATGGGGTAAGGAGATGAGTTTCCTCTGTAGGGCTCAGCCTTAGAGATAGGGTAAGGAGATGAGTTTCCTCTGTAGGGCTCAGCCTTAGAGATAGGGTAAGGAGCTCGGACATCAGGAGGGAACTTGGAGTTGAGGCGCTACTCCTTCGTGTTGAAAGGAGTCAGCTGAGGTGGTTCGGGCATCTAATCAGGATGCCTCCTGGACGCCTCCCGTTAGAGGTTTACCAGGCACGTCAAAGGGTAGGAGGCCTCGGGGAAGACCCAGAACACGCTGGAGGGATTATATCTCCCAGCTGGCCTGGGAACGCCTCGGGATCCCCCAGAACAAGCTGGAACGTGTTGCGGGTGAGAGGGAAGTCCGGGTCAACCTGCTAGGCCTGCTGCCACCACGACCCGACCCCGGATAAGAGGATGCCAATGGATGGATGGATGGAGTGTGGTAAAATAAAGTTGATTTTAATCTGAACTCGACCACAAAATCTCATGAACCCACATGCTAACTGTCACTTTTATGCTGATGACACTGTGACATATTGCTGTGCGACAACTCTTGTGCAGGCAATTGATCTCTAAAAGCAAAAAGCTTTTAATGTTGTTCAAAATACCCTATTTCAACTGAAACTTGTACTAAATATAGATAAGACAAAACTTATGTTGTTTTCAAACTGTCGGAGTAGGCCACAGAATATCCCTTCGGTGGTCACTCTTGAAGGAAGTGAAATAGAGGTTGTTGACTCATAAATATCTGGGTATTTTGATTGATGACTCCCTCACTTTTAAGCCACATGTGCAGTACCTGGTGAAGAAGTTGAGGTTAAAACTGGGTTTTTATTTTTTAAAATAAGCTGTGCTTCTCAACTAATGTAAAAAAGTGATTAGTTGCTGCTACTTTTTTACCTGTGTTGGACTATGGTGATCTTCTTTATATGTATGCCTCTGCTAACGGTCTTCCTATGGTGGACACAGCTTACCATGCTTCACTGCGGTTCATTACCAATTGTAAAGCTCTGACTCACCACTGTGAGTTATACTCTCGGGTAGGATGGCCTGCTTTGGCCCCCGTAAGCTCTGTCATTGGTACACTTTCATCTATAAGGCATTCCTTGGTCTGCTCCCAAACTACCTGTGTGTCTTCATCATGCAGAAAAGTGTCGGACATTACTCTTTGCGTTCTCAGGACTTCCTTATGCTCACTGTCCCAAATGCCAGAACGGAAATGGGAAAAAGGGCTTTTGTGTACTCTGCACCCTCATCATGGAATATGTTGCAGAATGATGTGCTGACGTTGGTGTCCCCTATCGTACAGCAGACCTCCAGAACTCTCTGTGCTGACGTTGGTGTCCCCTATCGTACAGCAGACCTCCAGAACTCTCTGTGCTGACGTTGGTGTCCCCTATCGTACAGCAGACCTCCAGAACTCTCTGTGCTGACGTTGGTGTCCCCTATCGTACAGCAGACCTCCAGAACTCTCTGTGCTGACGTTGGTGTCCCCTATCGTACAGCAGACCTCCAGAACTCTCTGTGCTGACGTTGGTGTCCCCTATCGTACAGCAGACCTCCAGAACTCTCTCCAGCTGGCCGGTTTCAGCAGGAAAAGAAATCTTTGGTGGAGACTTTGAGTAGTGAACAACTTGTTCAACATGTGACTGTGTGAGGCAGCTTAGTGAAGAGGTACCTATTTTAGCGTAGTATTCATTGATGTACTCATTGTAAGCCATCTCCATCAGGCCATGGCCCAGGTTGTAGTTGGGGAAGATTAGGAAACAGGACTTCAGGTAACTGTTGACTTTTTTCAGATCCTGGAGGAGATGAAAATAGTGAAGAGATAAATAAAGATATATCCAAAGGCCTTTGTCGGATACTGCTGCAGTACATAAGCAAACAGGATTATTGCACAACGCTCTATATCCAAGATATATCCTATATCCAAGTTGTAGCATGTGAGGTGACAATAACACGAGTCAAACTGACCTTGTCATGCTCAAAGAGCTGGAGGAGGAAGGTGGCAACAGTTGCAGTGATGCCTATGAATAGGTTGATGACTATTAGAAACACGTAGGCTGTACTGGGCACCTCAAACCAGAAGGATGCTGGGTACATGATGGGAGTGATGGACCACCTGGAAGAAAGAGCACTCATGCTGAGCAAAATCCCTGAGGATGTCCAAAGCTTCTGGACATTAAAGAAAGACAAAAACTGGAGAACACTTGTAACCTTTAAGGCGCTACGGACCCGGTAGCACATACTCTCGTGACCCCCCTAAACCTGAACCAACCCTCGCCTAGTTACAAAAGGTTGTGATGGAAGATGGTCTATTGATAGAAGATATGCACGTTTTAGCTTTGTTTGTGAAAACATGCGGCCTTCAGCTTTCAGAATCCATAAACCCACTGTATGTTGTCAACGCTGTGTCTTATTATGAAGTATTTTAAAAAGTCATACAAATATGAATACTTTGTACATATAAGGAAGTTGTGTTAAAAATATATGGAATATCTGGTATGGTATGGTATCGCTCAAAACAAAAAAATATTATATTCATATTATTATATATATATTCATATTAAGTGGGGAAAAGAAGCAGTCAAACTTCACATTTTACAATCGCGCTGACATAAGTCTATGTTCTTGTCAAAATATTTCACCACGGCAAATGTTATTTTTGCCAAAAAATGGCATTAATTGAATGAATTACAATAAAATTCAACTAGTCAAGTTGTTCTGCATCAGAGCGTCACATTATAATTCAATTCAATTTAATTCAATTTAATTCAATTCATCTTGTATAGCCCAAATTCTCCTCAGAGGGTACAATCTGTACACATATGACATCCTCTGTCCCAGGACCTCTCATTGGTTCAGGAATATGGTATAATGCCTGATAAGTAAAATGTGTGAGTGTGTGTGTGTGTGTTTGTGAAGGCAAAGTCTTACCCGTACAGAAGAAAGAGGGAGAGGACAGCAGGGAAGTTAGTTGGGGAGGTGTAGGCCGGCAGGTCGAACACAAACAGAATAATAACACAGCATGTAGCAGGTACCAGGTAGTTCAGCTGAGGAGAGATGATGAAGAGAGAAGAGAACATGTTGAGACCTGGACAAACACATACAGTAGAGTATTTTCCTCCACATCCACAGGCCTCTTTCTGATCACACATGGTATCCCCCTCACCATGTCCCATATGTAATTGGCCAGCCAGTAGATGACAGGGTCACAGCCGCTGACAAACTGCAGGTGTTTGGCCTTCGTGGATTTCTCTGCAACCAGGAAAACCACAAAGCTGGCTGGCACAAAGGACATGGCCACAATAATGAAGATGGCAATCACCACATCTGTACCCTGGAGCCTGGAGATATAGGGGAGAGGAGCAGAGAGAGGAGGAGAGGAAGGAGAGAGAATAGGTTGGTAGATAAGAAGAGAGAGGGGGAAAGGGGAGGAGAGAGAGGGGGAGAGGTGTGGAGAGGAGAGTAGAAGAGAAGAGAAGAGAGGAAAGGAGAGAGGGGAGAGGATAAAGGAGAGGAAACATGAAAAGAGAGAGGGGGAGAGGTGTGGAGAGGAGAGTAGAAGAGAAGAGGAAGAGAAGAGAGGAAAGGAGAGAGGGGATAGAGGTGGGGAGAGGAGATAGGAGCAGAAGAGAAGGGAGGAGAGGAGAAGGAGAGAGAGAAGGAAAGAAGAAATGAGAAGAGGAGAGGAGGGGGGAGAGGAGATACATTGGAGAGATCACATGACATTTACACTTGGATGTAAACGATCCAAAAATAAACATCCATGATAATTCAACCATGAATATGCCTAAAATGACTTCACAAGGGCAAAATCACTCAAGTTACCTAGTAAAACTATTACTGAAAACCAACAGATATTTATGGATCAGTGTAGTCCAACGAGATCAACAGAAACACTTTATTATTTGATTTTGTGATCTATAAATGTAGTTATTTGTATTTGTACTAATAATGAAGGAAAAAGCTACAAAATAAGCCCTGTTGTAATAAGGTCCTTTAAGTTATCCTTAAGGCTAAATGTCCGTGTTGCTGAGCAACTTACAAGTAGTCCAGAGAGAGGCTGGCACTGGTTCGATTCATTGGATGGTTTGTCAGCGTGAAACCTGCAAAACACATACAATTCATAACATAACAACCTAATATACGGAGATGAAACCAAACCAGGACCTGGCCCAGAACTACACCAACTGTATTCAACAACACTGCTAATTATTTGGACACATCCTTCAAATGAAAAGAATGTGGTTCCATGTTGCGTCTCATGCAGTCACCATAAGCAGCCGGGTTGCCCATGGATACGGGCAGGTTGGCCCTCAGGATGGCGTTGTTCAGGACGTTGAGGTGTGTCGGCATGCTGTGGTAGCCTTTGTTGTTGTACAGAACCTGCACACAAGCGCTCGCTCTGTCAGAGGTTGCTTATTCTGTATTTGTGAACTTCTGGTCCACTTCAGACGGCCCATCTTACCTGAGCTGATCTGCGAACTGCTATCTTGCGAACCATTGGAGGTACCTTCCTCCCAAAGGATGCTGGGATTGATTTCTGGATGTTCCCCACCGTTAAACCACCATATCTAGTGAGAACAAAGTCAGTGAAAAACAAAATACAATGGTTAAAAGAAGACATATTTGAGTGTTTTGCTGAGGTATTCTAGTCGTGCATGTCTACTGCACCACGATGTCACAGTGCAGTGAAATAGGAATGTCAGGTCTACATTGGCTTTAAAGTACCACTTTCCACAGTGGTATGTGTTTTGCACACGCTTACATACTATTTTTCTTCTTTAACAGTTGCAGTACATATTCTTTAGTTCTTAACAAATTTTGTATTGCAACTAATAACGTTGGGAGATGCATATGTGTAAAACAGAATGGTCACAATGGAAGCATCAAAGGCTGAGATATCCAGATTCTTTGTATTTCCTGATCCATCCTGCTGACTCCACCAATGCTCTTTCCAGCTCAGATTAAATAATACAAACTTGTGTTCCATGTAGCATTTGCTGTGGTGTAAAATCAGTCTCTGGACTTCATCATTACAGTAATACAACATACTAATTATTAAATATCAATTATCCCATAATTTGACAATATTATGATTCTTGTCGATTTTCTTCAGATGCCCCTAATGTGATTGAGCCCTAGACAGAGATTTGTGAGACATCGTCGGCCATATTGGTTTCTGCTGTTTACATTCCACCTGATGCTAAGTTAAAGAATGAGCAGGAATGTACCAGTGTTTTTGTTTAGTTGTTTGTCTTGTTTCACTTGTGTTACAGACGGGCTACGACTGCATGTTGTTGTGCAACCCTGTGTTGCATAATGACAGTAAATAATCCTTGAATCCTTGAATCCTTGAATCTCTCCAAGATGCGGTTCATTCTCCACCAGGTATCTCCACTATGCAGAAATCTTAGCATCACTTTTGATAATAATCTAATCAGCATGTTAAAATAATTGTTCAGTCTTGTTTTACACAGTTATGCAGAATCTGTAGTTCTCTTTTAGAGAATCCAAGATTAAAAACCTTTTTTTATCAGGGCCCTGTTGCTCTGGAATGATTTGCCCAAGGAGATCATTTATCATTTTTAATCAACAACTCCTCTACATTATTTCATATACTGAATCTGCATAAATTGCATTTTTTTCTATTAGCCCTTTGTATAATCTTGAGGAAATGATCACTGCAGAATCTGTTTAAGGAGAATTATTGACAGCATCAACTTAAAATGCAACAATGCTATCTAAGATGTTGAGGTCTTTGTTATGAGATTTATACTCTGAGACAAAGCAACTGTAATATACTGTTAAACATGGTAACATTTACAAGAAAGGTAATGACAAAAGTATAATTTTGGTACTGAAAAGGCTTCCAAAACCTCAGTAATCGTATTGATACCAATATCACAAGATATGAAGGGTCATCAGTCTACCTGTGCAGGCGCAGTCTGTCTGAGGTGAAGAGCAGATACTCAGAGACGTTCCGGCCTGTGATGTCCACCAGGATGTCCCCTGTTACCACCTTCATGAGGGGGGGGCGTCCTCCCACTCCACTGGGGCAGGAGAAGCCCGTCCCCTGCATGGAGCAGATACAACGCACCGGCTCCCGGATGGACAGGGGGAGTGTGGGAGGAGATGTCACCGGCTCTGAGCAAACATAAAAAAGGTGTCTTCAACTCAAAACAACCTTTTTCACATCTTGTCATAGCAGAAAAAGCACAAGTGGAATAATATTAATGACAGCTCAGTTGCATTAAGTGTCCCAGAGAGTTATGAGCCAGCACACACATTACCAGGTCATCCCCGAATGGTGGCTGCACATCATCACTTCTTTTGTTTGTCATTGCTTTAAGACCCATTGGCTATGTTGGATTTTCTTCTCAAAATCTTCAGAGGCTAACCCACACCTTATAAAAGCTTTTCAACTGATTCCCAGGTGGAATAAAATATATTTTCAAGACTTAAGAAGCAATACAAGAGACATAAAACCAGATCTAGTAGCCACCTAAAGAAATAGCTTGACCAGTCGAAGCATCGCCACCAGAGGGTTCAGTTCAACTGGATGTTTGCTGTCAAACACTACTTTCCAGCTTTGTTGCAGTGTCTGCATTTATCACAGGTGGGGTTGATTTCAGGGTATATCTTGGACAATTATGAATTTGATGAACTATTACAAACTTTTTTAAAGAGTGCACACATGGGAGCCAAATGTAGTGATTAAAGAATAGTGTTTCAGATTCCAGTTAAAGAAACCAATGTCTGGTGCCCAGACAGATGTGTTAACACTCTAACACACTTTTATGAAATGGGTTAAGAGCATCAATAGTATTCAAAGACTCTGCATATAATGACTGACCTAAAGACATCTAAACTGTGTCTTTGGTTCCACAAACTGGTTGGCCTACTGAGATGATTAAAGCAGGTAAGGCCTTTCTTAAACCAGTGAAGAAATGTTGTATTCTGTGTTGATGGTGTAAAGAAATGGTTAAAAGCAATGACTGAAACTCGTCTTTTGAGATGGACTCACCATGGACTGTGGTTGGAGGGGCCACTGTGAAGTTCCACAGTCCGTCCTCAAAGCGAGGATCTGGGTCATCTGATGGTGCAGGAGAAGGAGGTGGGGGTACAAAGTTGGAGAGAGGGACTCCCTGAGTGAAGGAGTCCAGACACATTGAGTCAAAGTAGCGAGCAGCCAGGGTCTTGGAGTTGTTGGCGCTGGGGTTGAGGGTCTGGGCCAGTTGGTCCAGGGTGCTGTTGAAGGGGGTTTTAAGGACGCAGGTAGCACCCACGCCCGAGGGCAGACGGAGGCTGTTGATGATCTTCTGTGGGCTGGCGTCTGGGGACACCTTACTCCTGAGAGGGGAGGCCAAAGATGCTGAGGATTGACTGGACTGGTTATTGACAGACACAGGAGATCTTTTCCAAAATGTAATTTCTACATGCTATGATCTTTAATAAAAAAAATCTTTAAATCCATGACTCCATGAAGTACATATAAGAATTATTGATTAAGATAACAAATAAGTCAGGATGAGACATTCAGTCAGAGTCTGTGAAAGCCCACATGGTAAAAAGGTGAACAGACCTGTGCAGGTTTACCATGGGTGTGCAGGGCTTTTACATTTGAATACAAACTGTCCTCAAGCAAATGCCTTTTGTAAAGAAAATATACTAAATTTATCTTTTATAAAGCTGATAGAGCATTTACAGTACATCCTGTCATCAAGGGCTTTGTAAAGTCAAACTTTTTAGTGTGCAGCAGTAATTGGGGCTGGACCCATTATTAAGGTCCCGCCTACACACCCACCCAACCCAATTGCGAGCCGAGCACGGCCACAGGTCTTTAACGTGAGAGCCACCCAGCTGCTGTGTAAGCACCACAAGAGCTGTTTGGCTAGAAAGACCGACAGCTATACATAATATTTCTATAACTACATTTATGATGTGGATATGCACACACACGATGGTCCGAGAGCATTGGCGACCCTTATTGTCAGTGGTAAAGACGGTCAGTGACTGTATGAACGACAGACTATATTTAAAGACCTGATATAGTTAGTTTGTTCAGAAAGGGCTTTACATACAGTCCATGTGTAAAACAGACAATCTCAGTTATGGAAAGTTAAAGCGAAATGGTCTGTACTTATATATCTCTTTTCTAGTCTCTTGACCACTCAAAGCTCTTTAACACTACATGACATCATTCACCCATTCATACATTGATGGGAGGAGCTACCATGTAAGGTGTTACCTGCCCATCAGGACTATCTAACTTTCACACAACATTCACACACCGTAGAACAGCTACGGGAGACATTTGGGGTTAAGTGTCTTGCCCAAGGACACATGGACATGGACTAGCAGAGCTGAGGATCAAACCGCCGATCCTCTGATTGAAGGACGACCCTGCTCTACTGAGCCACATCTCCTCTCGACGTTCCTACTCCACACACAACTCCAGAGCCTCTGCGTTGATTACATCATATAGAGCAGCTGTCAATCATGACATCAACTCCATTTTAATAGCATCAAATAACTAATCTAAACCAAACTCCATTGGGCGTGGACTTTGATTTTATTATTAGGTTAGTTTATCTCCCCTAACACGGAGGGGTATGATTGGTTATCTAGACTGCAGCCAGCCTCCAGGAGGGGATGGTTAGTATCTTATTTGCACGTCAGCAGACTTTGAAGAAGCAAAACAGGCAGTTGCTTAGTTTTGTTAGATATACAGTATATCTCTTTAGCTTTGTACACTTTGACAGTTTCTCTGTTAAGGAGCCTGCCAGAGGTCATAAGGTAGAAAATAAATATCAATGTGGCAATCTGTATGAATGATAAACCAAGCCATAATTTTTTTTTTTTTAAATCGTTTATACAATGATACGACTTCAGATATGGACTTCTGACCTTCCTCCTTCTTGTGTGGCACTATCACTGTGAATAACATGCTGTCATCCTACCTGTACTGGGGTCTGTCTTCGTTGGCGTAGGGGATGAAGTTGCCCCGAGGTTGGGTGTAGTTATGATACTGAGAAGGGGACAAGATCAGGGGTGGCAAATCTCCTGTAAAACAAGACAGACAGAATTCTTTTTTGATTTACTTGATAAGTAGTGCAAAGCATCAACATGTACTAACAATGAAGCTCAGCTCGCGTCTTTGTATTGCTTGGAGCACTTAGAGAACTGCAAGAAATGAGCAGGTATCTCAACATTAAGCCAGAGAAAGTTGCATTACATGCTTTTATGTTCCCAAGTATTGCTTAAATGCTTGGATTCATCAAAGCTGCACTTTATATTAACAATGGATCACATTACTTTGGATGTTTAATGTGAAAATTTGCACTCAAAATGACAAACCCAGAACAATTATAACAATCATAAACTATGCAGTTCTTCTCAGCTCTACAAAGTGTTTCAGTGTTTTTAAGATCCTATTATGGGTCCGTGTCATCTGGGTTTATTCTCTGGTAAGCGACTGTCCACCAGCTGCTCAGCAGAGAGACACAGCTGGAGCCGAGCTGAACACAGAGCAGCATCTAGCTGCTCTAGAAACACGTGCTTTTCTTCAGAGTTGCTGGAGACCAAAGAGTGAATATTGCCCTTACATTCATCAGGTGGACACAATGCTAATGTTGCTCTGTGTCTGCGGCTAACATGCTAGTCAAGACTTTATAAGTTGTCAATATGTTTTCAGCTGCTCCCATTAAATCACATCCTCATACACCATTGAATCATTATAAATGTATTACTGTTATGATAAAAAATACAGTTTTTGTTGTTATTGATAAAACCAAGTGTTTGATTACACCTGGTTTTATCATTTGAAAAATATTGTTTGTTTTTTTACCTTTTATTATTTCAAAGAACTACTGTCTCACACTCAACATGTGCATTTAAGCGTGTTTATGAATGCTATATATTCTATGCACATATGTATATGTGTGTTGTGTGATGCAGCAGCTTGGTGCCAAAGACAAATTTCCCTGCAGGACAATAATTAAATCTTATCTTAATATGGCAACAATACTAAACAAGAGCAGCTCTGCCACCATTCGTCTATAATGTGGAAAAAAGATCAAAGACATTTACTCAACTTCTGAAATCAAGCACAATGTTGAGGTACTTTACTTGAGTATTTCATTTTATTCTACTTTATACTTCTACACCACTACATTTCAGAGGGAAATGTTCTACTTGTCGCTTCACTATATTTATTAAAAATACTAGATATTTTTTTGACATGGATTTTTTTTAAATAAATCATTAGTTCTTACTCTTAAAAAAGTGACAAAATCTGCCAGCCCTGTTTTTAAAGCAAAGTATGTTCTAAAGTATTTTTTTATTCAGAATTCTAGTGTACCAAAGTGCCTCATTATTATCACATTGTTATTATAAGTGTCTGCCAACATTATGGAAATAATTCTAGAGAGAATAAAACACTTTTCTTTAACTTTCTCTCGATAGGGTCTGTTTGTTATTGTGTCACAGTTGGTTGGGTTTGAGTACGAAAGCTGACTTCAGATGATTTCAGAACGAGAACAAACGAGAAACGCTTCAAAACTTTAGGAAATGTTGTCCCCATCGGTCACTTAGACACAACAAAGTGTGGAAATAGGGTCTAGGTTTAAAAATAACAAAGTTAGCACAGTAAGAGTCTTTGAGAGACAATGTCGGAGAATACAGAGACTTCTCTACACCGGTGCTTTTCCCTGTCTTCCTGTTTGTTTTCATTGCAGCCATCGTATCAGGGACGGATTTAGAGGTGGGTGAATGGGATTAACCCAAATAGGGCAGAATAACAAAATTGAATACTAAACACTATACTAATCATCAATCAGTACAATCATCAGCACGGAACACCTCGGCTACAGTGTCCATTCACCTGATTTTTCCAGGAATGCCCTGTCTCTGCCTGGTAGGACAGAAACACAGCAGTATGTTGGTCCTGAGCAGCAGGATAGAACCTACCATCTACCATATATGTCAAATCTCACCAATCTCAGGCACAGATAAAGCCACGGTCATGGCCACACAGACGAAGAAGGCAGGTAGGAGGATCTGAGAGAAGAGGCCCTTGGTGTTCCTCTTGGCACAGTGGAACCTCTTGACGATGAGGCCATGGAACTGACTTAGCTTTAACCACCAACCCTCCAACTTGAAGCTGCCCTGCCCCTCCAGGACCTCTGGCTCTAGGGATGAGGGGTTCTCTGCATCCCCTGGAGGGGAAAAGGTGGAAAATAAAATGGTAAAATGAATGAAACTAGAAAAGATCTCCGCCAGATGGGTCTGCCATGATCACTGATGTAATGTTTTATAGCATAATTGCATAATGATTTTTTAGGGCAATTCACTAGCTAACCAATGCCTCAGTATGTATTGTTGTTCAGGGCTGCTATTGCAGAAGAGACAAACTCCTGCTGGAGCGAGCTCTTCTCCACCCTGAAGTCCTGTATCTCCGACCAGATGCTCGTGATGAGACATGGTGATCAGTGTCTTCTGCTCTTGTGTGCTGTGTGACAGCTCTCGTGTTAATGTGGGCTCGAGGGTGTGGGAATGCTGGTAAGTTGGTTTCCGTCAGAGATGGTTACGTGGTGAAGAAGCTGGTGGGACAGTCCAGCAGGATGGGTTGATTATGTCTGTAAAGGGACAACAGGAGGTGGGGGGCAACAGACGGTGCTCTGAGTTTGAGTATGACATGCAGTCTTTGCAGGGATTTTGCTTGATCAAAACAGAGTTTATTGTCTGTAATGACTCCAAGATATCTGAAGCTGTGAATCTCATGTGGGATCAAAGTTCACAAGCAAGAGTTCCGCCCAGGCACTTTGACCGTACGGTGTTAGCAACATGTGCTGAGGCTAGCACAACAAGTTGAGTCAGTCACACTGGGACAAATGAAGCGCCGGAGCTGGAAGACCTGGAGGACATGTTTTGGCCCCGCCCCTTAGTGAGTCTGTGCCCGCCACTGCCCTCGGTGGCCATTTCCAAATGCTTATTGTCGCAGCAGATTTTAAAAAAGGCATGCCCTTTCCTTTAAAACTTTCCATAAGACACAGGAATTCTTCTTTCCAAGACGTCTGACATGTGGTTGTGTATTTCTTTCTCTCAGTATGCTCCATTGCTCTGCACACCTCTCACTCTCTGAGGAGGAAGAGCAGTTCCCTTCAGTGTCACGTGCATGAGTGGAAATGACATTTGGTGTAGCTGTATTGTTGCCCGGTAGAAAACAGTAGACTTTTAGACCTATAGGACTCATACACAAACCAAAATAACAAAAAGGAAGAAACATGTGAACATTTGTCATCAATCAGGAGGAATACGGGACAATTGTGACCACGGGAGGAAACCGTGAGAGGGCAAAGAAAAATAGGTGGGTGGGAAAATGTGACCTTGTATGGTGAACAGAAGATTTATTTTATATTACCGTTTACCTTATTTTCTTTAACTTTGATTAATTTCAGTAACATATTCAAACTCCAAATTCATTCAGATCAAGGAACTGGTGGAGGCCACCCGTACAGGACCTGTACCTGGTCTGGATAACTGGCAATCAAATTCTAAATACAAGAAAATTGCTGATTAAGCAAGTTCTCTTAAATCACTAGTACATGCCACTGAAGGACAAATGATGTGATGTATCAAGCAACATGTCTTGGCTGGAGGCTCAGTGTCTGACACATCTGCTCTCTTGTTGTCTTACCCCTCAGGCTGGCAGAGTCAGACTCTTGGCCGTTGTCAAAGAGTGGGCAGTAATCTCCATAGAAGTCTGCGTACAGTCCCCCTTCATCCCCCCTCACTGAGCCGATGGACGAGGAGGATTTCAGGGAGGACTGGCTCTGACTCAGCCTGGAGCACATCACCAGATTACTCAGCTCCACCTCGGGCTTCTCACTCTCCACTGAAGGTCCAGTCTCACCCTGTGGCGCCCCCAGCCCTCCTGAACCCACTGAGGACTTCCCCACTGAGCTGCCCCATGGGGAACCCTTCATGTCTGCCAAAGGACAGAGAGAGAAGGAGAAGATTCTAAAGTCTAAAGCTAAAGTCAGAGCTTTATTTCAGGCAGTACACATTTTGCAGAAATCTATTATTGTTGAGAAAGCCACGACTAATTTATGAAGGCTAAAAACGTAGTGGATGTGTTGCGCTATCTGGAGACACATGAGAGGAACATGAGAGGAACATGGTCTCACCAGCGTCACTGTTCTCCAGAGACTGGTCCTCCTCAGACACTTTGAGGAAAACCTCCTCAAGCGTGGTGTCCATCACCCCGAAGCTGGTCAGAGCCAGGCTGTCCAAGCTCTGCTCTAAAGCCTGGAGGCACACACAACACAAGAGAAGGTCAAAGATCACGGGCCAACATCCCCCCTAACACCACAGTTCTGCTCATTTATATCATGATTAATAGCAACATTGACCTCTGGAACAATTCTTATTATTTGAGTTACTCTTAAGTCCTCCTGTGCACAAGGTTCTCTGTCCTCACAGAATACTACTGAACAATAAATAATAACAATACAATCGAGCAGGGTAGGCCCGCACACCTCTAGGAGCCTCAGAATCTTTGTTTAAACAATCCAAATATTAAGTTATCAAGTATGGCAATATTAAAGTTATAGACACATTCCCATTTAAATATTTGTTTTGATAAAGTTGCTAAGTGGCTACACTAGCAGCAGATATATTTATTTTTTCATCACAAGCTAGCATTATATTGATTTGATCATTTGGAAATTTATTTCTACTATTTGTATATTTTCATACAATATATATAAATAAATATGTTTTTAACAAGACGAGACATTTTGTTCCCCACTTGAAGGTGTTATGGTTATAAAGTGGCGGGTATTTTGGTCACAAAACGTTGGGGAGTCTATATGATGTTTATACAATCATAATCAACCATTGTGTAGCCTAATTAAATGAAATCACACTGACACGGTGTAGGTAGACCTGCTACAGTTTCATGATGAATCAAAAATATTTCTACACTTCTCAATGGGTGCGGTCCTCACGGGGGATTCAACTTGGCGGATCAGGGACGGCTCTCCTTCTGGGCCTGTCTAGTTTGTAGCGCCAGTTAGCATCATAGCTAGGCTAACATTAAATGGTAAATGGTCTGTATAGATCTTTTCTAGTCTTCCGACCACTCAAAACTCTTTAACACTACATGACATCATTCACCCATTCACACACTGATGGGAGGAGCTAAGGTGTCACCTGTCCATCAGGAGTAGCTAACATTCACACACCGTAGAACAGCTACAGGAGACATTTGGGGTTAAGTGTCTTGCCCAAGAACACATCAACATGGACTAGAGGAGCCGGGTATAGAACCACCGATCCTCTGATCGAAGGACAACCCTGCTCACCACTAAGACACATTGAGTTGTGGGCGCTAATCAGTTTGGTCTCTCCCACATACAGCCAGTGTATATATATATAGCCTAACGTGTGACGTCATGTATAGAAGCAGGATCCTCATCTGGTACCTACACTGGCCCTGGCTCACTACCTAGGACAGACCAAATTAAACGTCTGTCAATCAAAGCTCAGCTTTGGGAGGGGAAAAGATAGGAGACAAGATAAGGAGACGAAGGTGATGGGAGGAGAGAGGAGGAGCAGGTACTACACACCGTGCCCAGTCTAGGATCAGCATTATGCTGTTCAACACAGAAAAACTTACCGCATCCAATTCCAACATAAAATATATATGTTGTCTGGTTTATACAGTGGACTAAACTAGGCTCAATTTAGCAACACAAACACCAAGCTTTATCATAGTTCAATAATTTAGTACTGTTGCATAAAACACACTTTTTGTGCTGTTTAAGACACATTTTTATAATTCCAATTCAAAATGTTGTTAACTCAAACACAAAGATGAAGTAAAGAAGGTGAGGATGAGGGGCAGATGTCCTTTTACTAGAACACTTTAATCAAACATTGTTAACATTCATTTCAGATGTGATCCTTTTAGCCTCCTTCATTGCAACATTTAAGCTGGTTCTGATGTTTTACTGCTTGACAGATTCTTCAGGCTACTGCCCACTGACATGGTTTTAAAGATACTAGTATCCAATTTTTGCTCTCCCAACATCTTAAAATGCACATATTTAGGGAAATCAAACGATTTCAGGGGGTATATTGAGGCTGGCTGATTGAGTTTTTTTGTGTTTTTTTTTTAAGGGCTTGGCTACAAATGGCCACCTGTCCTAAGGGATTAGATTGAGAGGTCCTGGGACAGAGGATGTGGTATGTGTACAGATTGTAAAGTCCTCTGAGGAGAATTTGTCATTTGTGATTTTGGGCTATACAAGATGAATTGAATTGAATTACATTACCAGACATATCGACTTGACTTAAATCAGGTTGGTAAGAAACGTACCACATTGTTTTGGTAAATCTTCAATATGCCTATCCATACTATATAGTGCTGGAATAAGTGAATGCGCCAGTTTGAAGATGTCCTTTTAATCTGTTTGAAATATTCATTACTTTTCACTGTTTATCCAGGAACAGAAGACCATAACAAGACCAGAGGTTCTGGATATGTGTGTGTGTGTGTGTGTGTGTGTGTGTGTGTGTGTGTGTGTGTGTGTGTGTGTGTGTGTGTGTGTGTGTGTGTGTATGTGTGTGTCTGTGTGTGTGTGTACCTGGAACAGCCTCTCGAAGCAGCCCTTCTTCACGGCCTCAGAGGGCAGGACGTAGGACAACTCAGTGTTGGAGTCAGACACCAGCAGACATGATGCCACAAACAGGCGAATAAACTGGGTGACCCGAGCTTCTGAGCAAGGCGACAGAGAGGAGGATGGAGACAGAGAGGAGGATGGAGACAGAGAGGAGGATGGAGACAGAGAGGAGGATGGAGACAGAGAGGAGGATGGAGACAGAGAGGAAGGAGGCTGCAGCTGGCTGCCCTGTGCTGCAGGATGGAAGGAAAGCACACAACAGGAAGAGGGATCGAGAAGGGGAGGGCAGGAGGGTTGAAGGGAAATACAGGAGAATGAGACAAAGAAAACATAGTGCCATCAATTAAAAAACACAGGCCAAAGTGGAGATGAATTGAGAACATCAACTTGAGAGAGAAAGGGAGGTGAGGTAGTGGTTATATGACAGATTCACATTTCTTTGGGTAGTAGAGGGCAGACAGGCAGTGCTCCGTTGTATGGTCTGCTTCTCCTCAGAGGGGCGGGGCACACTGTCCCAACAGCTGACCAATGACTTCCATCACACAGTACAACAACAAGTAATAATATATAGCACAGTGCCAATGTGCCATGTTTTATCAATAACAATTTCAACACAACCTCAACACTTTCAACACTTCTCATAGCATTATTAAATCTGATACTTCCTGTAAAACTGGCATCTCTGATGTCCATCCAGGACAAACATCTACAAATCTGCTTATTTCACTGTCAGTGTTGTTGTGTTATATATATATATATATATATATATATATATATATATATATATATATATATATATATGTACTTGTATGTATACTTTTGTATATACACATTTAGATATATATTTGTACATAGTAGCTAAAATGTTTATGCTTACCGCTGTTCTACTTTGTTTTTATTGTTTTGTTTATTTATCTATTTCTATGTAAGTTGAGAGCAACTGAAAATCCAGACTCAAATTCCTTGTATGCGTATGCATATATGGCCAATAAAGCTGATTCTGATTGCAAAAAAAAGACAGCAGATGTTCCTTATAAATATGGTCTTGCCCAATAAACATACAATTTAGATTATTCTTTCAATATCAAAAGTCATTCAGGTGATTGCTAACACATTAGAGTGCAAACAGAAGCTGCTATCGGCTAACTCCCAATTACTTTACATGATGCAGGTTGCATGATTCACCAGATTATAGAAAAATGATAGGACAAAAAAAACAAGGTTTGAGTGCAGTAGACAGCTTATTGACAGCCCATTGCGACATTATATTTCCTGCTCACCCAAGGCATTATGGGAACCCTGTTGGCAAAACCTAAAACATAGTCATCTCAAATACAAATAAGTCAAATAAAACAAAAAATAACAATATCCAGCCCCAAAAATGTTTTACACTGTCAATACATGTTTTTCAAACCATGTATTGTAGCATTCACATGAAAAAATATATATCCCAACATATACAGTGCAACAACAAAATAAGTCATGTCTAAAAGTGACAAAATAACATAAATAACAGATATGAAATGAGACCAGATCTGTGTAGAATAAGACCAGATCTGTGAAGAATAAGACCAGATCTATGAAGAATAAGACCAGATCTATGAAGAATAAGACCAGATCTGTGAAGAATAAGACCAGATCTGTGAAGAATAAGACCAGATCTGTGAAGAATAAGACCAGATCTGTGAAGAATAAGACCAGATCTGTGAAGAATAAGACCAGATCTGTGAAGAATAAGACCAGATCTTGAAGAATAAGACCAGATCTAATAAGACCAGATCTGTGAAGAATAAGACCAGATCTGTGAAGAATAAGACCAGATCTATGAAGAATAAGACCAGATCTGTGAAGAATAAGACCAGATCTATGAAGAATAAGACCAGATCTGTGAAGAATAAGACCAGATCTGTGAAGAATAAGACCAGATCTATGAAGAATAAGACCAGATCTATGAAGAATAAGACCAGATCTATGAAGAATAAGACCAGATCTGTGAAGAATAAGACCAGATCTGTGAAGAATAAGACCAGATCTATGAAGAATAAGACCAGATCTGTGAAGAATAAGACCAGATCTATGAAGAATAAGACCAGATCTGTGAAGAATAAGACCAGATCTATGAAGAATAAGACCAGATCTGTGAAGAATAAGACCAGATCTATGAAGAATAAGACCAGATCTGTGAAGAATAAGACCAGATCTATGAAGAATAAGACCAGATCTGTGAAGAATAAGACCAGATCTGTGAAGAATAAGACCAGATCTGTGAAGAATAAGACCAGATCTGTGAAGAATAAGACCAGATCTGTGAAGAATAAGACCAGATCTGTGAAGAATAAGACCAGATCTGTGAAGAATAAGACCAGATCTGTGAAGAATAAGACCAGATCTGTGTAGAATAAGACCAAATATATGTAGAATAAGACCAGATCTATGTAGAATACGACCAGATCTGTGTAGAATAAGACAAGATCTGTGTAGAATAAGACCAAATATATGTAGAATAAGACCAGATCTGTGAAGAATAAGACCAGATCTATGTAGAATAAGACCAGATCTGTGAAGAATAAGACCAGATCTATGTAGAATAAGACCAGATCTGTGTAGAATAAGACCAGATATATGTAGAATAAGACCAGATCTGTGTAGAATAAGACCAGATATATGTAGAATAAGACCAGATCTATGTAGAATATGACCAGATCTGTGTAGAATAAGACCAGATATATGTAGAATAAGACCAGATATATGTAGAATAAGACCAGATATATGTAGAATAGGACCAGATCTATGTAGAATAAGACCAGATCTATGGGTGAAATGCCTGGACTAGGGTCATTGGCATTATTCTACTATCAATTTGACTGTAACTCTGTTGGGAAAACTGAAATCAAAGAGAAATTTAGAACTCATACAAATAAACCGCGCTCACCTCTGCCTTCACTCTGCTTTTTGACTAGTGTCAGTTTGTATCCGTCTCCGTAGGTGCTCTTCAGGAAGAGTGGCGAGCCACAGCACTTAAGTTTCCCATGTGAGATGATGGCAATGCGATCTCCCAGAAGGTCTGCTTCATCCATGTGGTGGGTGGACAGCAGAATTGTGCGCCCTGGGGCAGAGGTACAACACATACTGACATGAACATACAGCAGCTGGTTTGTGCTGCAATCATCAAACAAGAAATGAAGCAGAATCTGAACCATAATGTGAAGACTGAATACAATAGCAGATCATTACATTTCAAGAAGTGTTGCTATTTTTCCACTTCATGCAACGAACATGACACTGAACCAACATTCACTGTTCCCCATAGTATGCTATCCTTTAATAAAGCAGAAAACCTGAGGTGACAGACCAAACGTTGGCATTGTATGCTTCTGCAAACCATGAATACATTGAATGTGGAATTTCTTTCAGCAATTAACGTAGCACAGTGAGCTACGTGCAGAGCAGGTGACAGTTTATCGTAGACATAATAATGAGAAGTCGTTTTAGGATGGATGGGTCAGTCAAACGCAGGACTTTCACCCAGGAGACTGTTGCTCGTTTTAAACGTCCACATTCAAAATATCCCGTGGTTTGCAGAAACATACAATGGCAAAAAAAGTTCTGTAGAGATGGTAACAGGAAAATACATTCTGAAATTAGCATGTTAAAGAGTGCCTCGAATTTCTTTTATTCAAAACTACCCTGAACTGCAAAGAAGTCTTGAAAATAGTTGCTAGAGCATAACCAAAGGCTGTCCTCGGGTATCGAGTTTCCCCTCACCCTGTTTGTACTTGAGGATCAGGTCCCAGATGGCCCTGCGAGCGTAGGGGTCCACCCCTGCTGTGGGTTCGTCCAGGATGACAGCCCTGGAGCCCCCAACGAAGGCGATGGCCACAGATAGCTTCCTCTTCATCCCGCCGGACAAAGTCTGCACCAAGCTGTGGCGCTTGTTGGATAACTCCAGGTCTACAATCATCCTGGACACACACAGCAAAAAGAGGAGTCAGTGTCTAGAACTACAGTTGTACAGTATCTTTATAGGTAGTTATCTGCACTACAACACCATGAATGCAGTATAATGTACATTTCCACAGCACTAATTATATCATTCTATACTCACCACTCTGCTGCTCTCATTTCTTCTGTCTAACAGAAATATTTTCACTCACTTATTAATCTCAATCATGATTAATTTATTTTGATGCTTTTTTAAAGTACTTGTTAGTTATGGTCAATGATACTCGAAACTTTCAGTGGATGTTTCACAATAAGAGCTGTCTGGGTAGAGGGTACTTTTTTTAACACTAGACATGAAATCATTGTGATATTATGGTTGTGTCTGGTTGCCTGAGGCAGCATTTTGTTTTTATCCTTGTGTACTTGCCTATTTGATTTGATTGTTTTTACTAACTCAACTCACTTGTCCATCTCCTTTCGTATGTCTTCTTCAGCCATGCCTTTGAGTCTGGAGTAGAACCACAGGTGCTCCTCCACACTCAGCTTGTCAAACAGGACATTGTGCTGTGGACACATGCCCAGGTTCTGACGAATCCGCTCCATCTCCGTGCGGATGTCATGACCATATATGGTGGCAGAGCCAGAGGTGGGCGGGAACAAGCCTGTCAGGATGGACCTAGGACAATTCAGTGTAGGCAGTCAGTAGAAGTAGCAATGGTTTAACAGGCAGGCAATTCAAGCAAGGTTTGTACGTTGCACACCTCAACATATTTCTCACTAAAGCCTCCAACATACTTGAACATGATTAAAATGACTGTATGTTACAAAGTGCCACAGATGGAAAATAAAAACTCAGGACGGTCGTATCAAAGTTAGATGACATGTCTTTTTTATAACCAGTATTTCAATTGCACACTGATCTTCAGTGTTGACCTTTATCATCACACACATGCTTATGCACAAGCACACACACACTGGTCCCCCTCACATGGTTGTGGTCTTGCCAGCGCCGTTGTGTCCCAGGAAGGAGACTACCTGGTTTTCATGGAGGTTGAGGCTCAGCTTGTTGAGGGCCAGTTTGCTGCCGGTCTTATACACCTTGGTCAGTTTGTCTATACAAACCACCAATGACAGGTGGCTCGGCTCCTCCTCTATGCCCCGCATCTCCTCTGGGGTTACAACAAGAGAGAGAGAAATAAGCGTCCAGAGACCAGACGTCCTGCCCTCGCTGTAGGACCTGTCCACATAAGTATTTTATTATACTTATGTACGGGACCCCAGTCACGGAATGCAGGCTCGGATAGTTTATAACCACTTCACTAAGATAAGAATGTGAAATACAACTAAGAATATAAAATTCCCATTACACATGTTATTATATATACAAAGTTATTTTAATGTAACTTTGTTTTACATGATGCTGTTTTACATAACCTTATTTCACATTAGGCTATGTATGTAAGAAAGTCTACTTCACTTGTGGTTGTGATTTCTTTACGGTAGTTACGTTGTTAAGTAACGATGGTACGTTATTATGTTAACACAAACCGTAATGTTTTTTTCTTACCGTAACCAAGTCGTTTTCTTTCCTAAACCTAACCAATCGTTTACAATGTTAACCAGGTGGCTTTGTGCCTTTCCTTTACGAGGCTGATATGAAAACATATTTATGAAACTTTCTTTGGCTTCAGAAACATCAATAATCAACATATTCAGTGGTTTGCAGAAACATATAATGCCAATATTGTCGTGCAACTGGGTTGCTGCTGTAGTCTGAAGTGTTCCTGTTCTTAATCTGACCCAGAGGCAAGCATTAGAGAAACTATATAGAAAAAGCCAATCTCTCTGATGGTCTGGTTTAGTTTTGTAGGTCATATAGAGGCATCTGTATATGAGACTGAATCATAAGCAGCTAAAAGTTCCTCACAGTAACCTTACCTCACCGTCCCTTTCTAAGACGCTCCTATTCTACTTCCTGTCTTTAATTCATTGATCACATGCTGGCCGTTACTACTTTTTGTTGCAATGTGACTTTTAGAGGGTAAGTATTGAATCTGGTGCAGTCAGTGTACAGCAAGTAATTTAGGATACAAGATTCACACGATTATTATTATATTAATATTCAGAAACATAGCATAGATGTGGTGTCATTCCCCTAAGATCCTCAGTCAAACACCATTAATCAATATTTATGAATTTTGGTAATGATAGCTACAGAATAAGGTTCTGTGAAGAGGTCACACACAAAATTCGAATACGGAAATTTGGATTCACCCAAATTATAAAACTAAATCTATTTTCTCTTTTGCCTGTAGTGGCATATCTTCATACATATAGTTATGATTTTATTAGTCCAGGATTACAGTGTTGGTGAATAGAAATATGATTTATCATGGTCAAAAGCAGTGTCCCTGTTACTTTGGATAGGACACAGACCTCACTGTGAATGTTTTCATTGGGACTAGTTTTAATGAAGACATCAGCTCATAAATCACTGTGTGTGTAATATGCAGACTGTTTCTGGAAAAAGATATTTCTAAATGTAACTCTTCAATAAGCACCACAATGTTAATCCTATTCACATAAGCTAGCTGTTTTTTATTGTTTGCATTATGTGCTATGCTAAGCTAGCCGGCTGCTGGTTGTAGCTTCATATTTACCGAACAGACATCTTATGTAACTCTCAGATAGAGAACCTAAATGTTAGGTTGG
The DNA here is from genome assembly GCA_016806645.1 of Ophiodon elongatus. NCBI lineage: Eukaryota > Metazoa > Chordata > Actinopteri > Perciformes > Hexagrammidae > Ophiodon > Ophiodon elongatus. Next base: position 37,096 of record JACSYO010001775.1, on the reverse strand, counting down.
CCAAAACTATTGGTTTAGACATAAACAAATGTTTATTAGGGGAATTGAAATAAATTAGTTTTCAGAAGTTACATAAAGAATTAAAGTCAGAAGAGAGTTTATTAGTTTAGTTTATGAACTGGATCCCCATTGGCTGACGCCTTAGCGGCCGCTAATGTTTCTGGGGTCCACAGATAAGACAAAACACAATACATATTACACATGATGTAAAACAAACAGTTAAAACACTTCAGTCAGAAATAGTTAAAATAGTACAATCAGATACAAAGCACAGTCAGAGACAAGGATGTTTGTTATCAGAACCAACCCTTTTACTTTTAGCATCCATAACGTCTTCAAAGAAAGATCAGGAGTCTACTAAGGCATGGAGTTCATCACCTGGTCAGTGGTCTGAGGTCTTTAAGTCTTTTTAAATGATAGTGTTACCTTCATAAGTTACATGAGGAGGTGGTGAGTTCCTATGATTGTACGGTAAATAACGCGTTTCAGGAGGTTTGTTCTGGAGTTAAAGGTATCACGTGACCTGAGCTGGCACTTCTTGTGTGATGGTTATGTCTGTTGTGTATTGTAACTGGTTGAAGAAATATTCTGGTGTCTGATTAAATACTATGTTTCTGAAAAACATGAGAAGGCTATAGTGGAGTTTACTTTCCACTGAGAACCATGACAGGCGAGGGTGCACGTGGGCTGTATTAGTCCTTATTGAGCACTGGAGGGCCAGTCTGGAGGCTCGGTTTTGAACTGATTGTAGTTTATTAATGTCTTTCTTTGCTGCCGCTGACCGTGTGACTGGACAGTATTGCAGATGACAAAAGACCAAGGACTGTAACACCTGACAAATAATACAGGATGTTAAATAAGTGGAGCACTTTCTAGCCATTGCTACGCCCCTTCCCATTTTAGTCACAATGCCGTCAATGTGCTCAGACTACGGCAGCTGTTGGTCCAACACTACACTCAGTAAGGACCCAAACCTGTTCCATTGCCATACCTGACATTGACAGATGAAGCTGTGGGTCACCAATAAGCATATTCCTGCATAGTGTCGATCACATCACATGTGTTAAAGTTTGACTTGGTTAAGTGGACCTATAGAACATGACAATCCCGCCCTCAAGCCATCCTCGTCAGCACCAAATAATCATTTGTCCTCACCAGATCTCCGCTGGTCCATAGCACAAGCCTGATCCTCCTCCATCACACTGAGCCTGGCAGCCCCGCCTCCACACCACGGCCAATCCCAGGTCTCAACTCGCCCACTGCCTGACCAATAGGACCTCTGTAAGGGGAAGTACCATGGACGGGGAAGCCCATACATTCCTATAAGACAGGGAAAAGACATTTGATATAATCCATCTGAAAAGATATGTTAAACATTGAGAACAGGATGGTGAGGATTCACAGGGCAAAGGTTTCATACCTGGATGCACAGCCTCTATGTACCAAGTGAGCACACCATATACAGCGGCATCGATGATGAGCATCATCATGGACAGACCCAGGTTGAAGTCATCGCCTTCTACCGGTGACTGGCTGATGGTCCTCCACTGGATGCCAACACCTGCTACCTCATACAGCGCAAAATACTTGGAGCCCAGGCCGAATGCTGTGGTGGACATCAGAGACTGGAGGGGAGAGGTGAAACAAGTATCATCTGGATTATCTAAGTAATACCGGACAGTGACAACACGAGTCGCACATTTTACAAACAGAATGTAGTTAGATTCAAATGAAAAGGGAGGAAAAGGAGAAAGGGCCTTACAGCGATGCACTTCTCAAAGGCAGTGATCTTATCGTGGGCTACCTCCTCCCTAATAGCCACATACATGTAGGGCACGTAGCTGAGGAAGTAGATGATTCCTCCACAGGCTGAAGCCAGCTTGGCCTTGGAGTAGATTACTGACACCAAAAAACTGGAAAACAATGGGAAGTTACATGGGCTTCTTCATCATTTAGCAGTTCCATAAAATCACATATACACATAGTGGGAGTCCGTCTCATGATTCCTAGTCAAAAGATTGGAACAGTGAGGTCAAGGTAGTTAAAAAAAACACAAAACATTTTTTTAATACTATTTCCTGCATTTATATACATTCATATCAACCTAGATATAACAGACTGTGATAAAACAGTTTATTGTCCTATCAATAGTAATGGTTGTGGAAAAATGAATTACAAAGCCAATTGCTGGTATATACAGTATGTACTAACCCTGCTTAAAATAACAATTAGTTTAATTTAATATTCATTTTCATAATCATATCACATTATGACAACATGTACTGACATGGCATTCATCAGTTAGCCGTCTCCAGTGTTTCTGACGGAACAGAAAGCTTCTATGTTAATGATCCAGCTGCCGACGCAGGCTGCACAACTACGTTGTGGTGTGTTGTGTTGAATGATCGTAGGAAAAATATGAAAAGTCTAAAAGTATACTTGTGTACGTATAACCTGCATAAGATGCTATAATGTATAATCTTTTCTGTATAATGGGTATTATATAACGTATCCTGTGTAAAAGGATTCTTCATTTATTATTACCATATAAAGGCAACGAACCTCCTGTACTCTGATTTGAGACAGGATGTATTATGTAAGTGTGACACGTGAAGAAGAGGAGGAGTGGACCACTTCTGTGTCTATTTAACATCTCCCCAGATAAGAGACGCTGGATTTCCCTAGCTCTCTGAGACTAGGACAGGAAATCTCCCAGCTTTTTAGAAAACTGGACTAAAAAAGCTCCTTTATCATCAGAGGATCAGGCTTGACTTGACAAGCTCCTCTACCGTCAGAGGATCAGGCTTGACTTGGAGACCAGTTATGTAGAAAAACCCTAAACACTTAGATATTTTTGCATGTTGACACTGTAACTGTTTCATTAAATTGAACGTGTTTGGTGACTTGTAAAGGAAAAGAAAAAAGAAAGAAACTGAAATAAAACCACAGCCTTACCATTTAGTAAGGAACTGGGACTAAAGCTACAGACTCTGGTTTTTTAAGCAGTCTAACCTTCTTCCCCTGTCCATGAACAAGTGTGATTCTGAGGTGACAACCGATGCTACCAGAGGAACTTAAGGTAAGAACCCTGGTTGAAAACTTTGCAGTGTGTCTAAAAATGTGAGTGTACAAAATAGGTAGTGAGATGGTATAGACGTTATACGTACTCACTTGATAAGGGTTGAGAGGAGTTACAGCCTATCGTGGGGACCTACAGCATTAGCTGAAAACACCCTAGAGAAAACCCATAATCTCATAAAATCCTAACGATCAGACTACGGGGTGAGATAAAAGGCCGAAGGCATTATACCTATATCGGTGAGTATTATCATTTACTCCAGGATCACTGGGATAAGCAACTGACGAGTGACCACAGTGTTAGGTGCGAACCTGCTTCTCCCCTACTCCCCCCACCGCCCCCCCTTCCCCTCTTCTCCAGAGCAGGACCTCTGCATACGTTACAGTTGGTACACTGCAGGGTGTCAGCTCTGAGCACTGTGACCTACACTTCATCTTCTGCATGCACACATGCAGCAGTTCAGTGATACAATCCCTCCCCTGTTATCTGAACTGTATTGGTGATACAGGATGTTGCTCTGGAATGTCTCGATCGTGTGTATGAGTGTATGTGTTGGAGCATTTAGATCGTGGTGACACTGTCCATCAGCCCGATCTGACAGATACAGAAACCATTGTTCCCCAAAGGTTCATACGCCTGGCCTGTCGCTACGCGTCTCTGTCGGATCGGGGCCAAACGGAGTACATGTGTCTGAACTCAGCCATCACTCAACTGTTGAGAGCTTTGGAAACTGATGCATTTCCGGGCTTGAGGGATTCATAGTGAGTTTAGTGCAACTAGGAGATCTCACCAGAACATGATGGTGGCCACAGCGTAGATGGTGAGGAAGAGCCAGATGATGAAGGGGTCGCTGTGGAGCAACACCCTGCCATACTTCAAGATGGCCGTCAGAGCGGTGACGGAAATGGACAGCTGGACGAAGCCGGTGATGAACCAAGCCACCCAGTGGACAGCGTTGTTCAGACCCATCATCTTCATCACCTGAGAGAGAGACATGATGGTTACATTCTGAATTTGGAACAACATTGTCCTGCACCCCATTTGAAGCTGCTCCCTCTGGGTTGGGCTCATTCAGTGGTGTAAGGGTGTTCTTACTCTTCAGTGTTATGGCTGAGCTTTTGATACACAAACTAAAAGAATGTGATTTAAAGGACTGCTGCAGTTCTTTTGTATTGCACTTACATAAAGGAACAGGCCAGCTTCCCCCTATATGGGAGGAGTTTAAAACAAATATGAAATATAATAAATAAATTGGAGATTGACTCTGCTAACCCCTGCTTGCCTTCCCTTCTGCCGAGCGGGATCCCTCATTGGTTCCTGTCCTGGTGACTAAATGTAGTCTCATTTCCTATTCCATGGTGATTATCATATCATATTTATGAGTCCTTCAATTGGCATAAGTATAATTTATTTATTTCTCTCTTGATCCATGTACATTAAATGTTTATTATAATATAATGAATACAGTAGTAGTAGTATAGTATATCCCTCGTAGGGTCTGTACATGGGATTTGTTGACAATAAGAAAAAGATAAAACATTGCCAGACTTATCCTTTATAAATTATTATATTAATAGTAATATGTATCATATAAGCTATGGTCAGGGAGGAACCACTGTGAAACAAAACTCTAAATATCAGGCTGACTTCAGACTGATGCTCATACCGTCTCACCTCTTTGAGCCGGTGCTCCTTCTCAGCCACAATGTGCTGAATCATCATGGCCACGGAGTAGACCCAGGAGATCACCATGCACAGAGGCATCATGTGCTCGATCACGAACAGAAAACTGGAAGAAAACAACAACACATAGTGTCAGGGTATCATTATACTATATATAATACCACACTGCATTTCAAAGGCCTGGGATCTCGCACATTTATAAAAAGTACAAATGTATCATACATATGCAATATATTTATCAGATATGAAGAACACAATTTATATAAACATTTTGAAATCCAATGCAATGTTTCAAATTGCACATTATATTTTTATGACAAACATGTATTTCCATCTCTGTCTAATGATTTCTTGTCTCAACATTGTGAGCTAAACAGAAGCTTACTCGTCTCTGGTGTAGCAGGGGTAAGGGAACATCTGGACGTAGTTACCAGGCTCCACCACATCGTGGCCCACAAACGTATTGATGATGGCTCTCTCGATCATATCTGGAGGAGCGTGAGGGAGGTAAAGTCAGAGAGCTACAAAATGTGCTAAATGTGCATTACATTTACTTTTTGTTGTTGCATTATTTCAAAAAGACCTTGTCTTGTTTTCTGTCTCTCTTGTGTAAACTCTTCTCAGCTCAGTTTCCAGAATTTTGGATGTTTCTATTTGTTCAAATATTGCCCTGTATTGTGATGTGGCAGTTCCTATTGTAACTGCATGAGTTACCTTTCAATCGTTCTTCCCTTTACACAAAGGTCCAGGTGACTGGCTGATGGTCCTCCACTGGATGCCAACACCTGCTACCTCATACAGCGCAAAATACTTGGATACAGATGTCCTCGAGCTTTCCTTCCTTTCCTCATCACCTGGCTGCAACACACCATCTGCACATCTGTTCCCACTTCCCTCATCCGCTCTCCACCTTCTCACCTGCATCTCATTCCCTCATCGGCCTCTCACTTCACTTCCTTCCCTGCAAGTTCATTGAAGTCTCTTCTGTGTTCTTCAGTCACTGCTCCATCCCCTTTGCCTGCGTGCCCGCCAACCAGAAGCTGCCTGTCAGCCTGTACATATCTTCCTTTTGGCAATAAATCATTGGACCGTTCTCATTTCTCGATTTTGTGCCTCCTTGTCTCTTCAATCCTTCAGCTGGTGACCCACAAATACATTTCAGCGCTCCATCTTGAAGGACATCTCCGTTCCTAAAATTCATCCCGAGGAGCGAGGAGGCTTTCCGGAGGACCTATAAGTGAGGAATCACTTGTGTGTCCTTTGCAGAAGTCTTTGGGCACCCGTAATAAAGAAAAGAGGTGTGACACTTCGCTGGAGTAATCTCAAATCATGGTGGGACTACAAATGTAACTGTTCCTTTTGTATTCATAAGTTGTTGCGTCAGTTTGTGTAGCACGTCGCCGCTCTTCTGACCGCATTCCTTCTGACATTTCACCTTGATATTGCTTAAGTTTGTATATTGATTGTAGCTCTACCCTATTCAGTTGCTATAATCCTGACATTATATTTATAATTGCAAACTACTGCTGTAAAGTATTTTATCAATAATCATATGGAGACACACCTGATCTCATCTCCTCGTCAAGGAGAGGAACGAGAGGAGAAGCGGGGAGGAGGTGCTGGGAGAGGAGCAGTGTGGAGCTCCCTCAGATCTCCAGGGTGGAGAAATAGGTCCCGGTAAGTCGGCTAGCGGCCCGGCTAGATTAGGAAAGTTTAGTTTGGGGAACGAGCTCTTGGAATGAGCTTGATTTTCTGTTGTTTTTGTTTGTTCAAGTTGTTTTATTAAAAATCATTAACAACCCGCAAACTGCCTGCCTCTGCTGCTCTGCCATTTATATCTGGCTCGTGCGTGTGTGAACTAAAACTGCATGATATCTGAACACTCTTGTCACATTATGCTACGTTGTGAATTGAACTAAAAGTTAATCTATAAGTTAATCATAAAATACAGCAGTATAACAACACAATGGACAGCTGATGCAGCAGTGACACACATCATATTTAATTGATGTCCCTCTAAAATGATGGCAGGGATGTCTCATTTGTTCAAAGCATGTTGCCTCGACTCCTCTCTCCTTGCATCTCCTCCTCTTCCACTCGCCTCTCCCATGCGGGACTGAGGAGAGGATTCGGGGAAAGGAATCAAGGATGTAGAAACTAGGAAATGAGAAAGGCCTATTGAACTGTCCCTGTCCTTCTTGATTGTTCGGGTCCTTCCCTTGCTGCCTTGCACTCACTTCCTGTGACACAAAACGAGCTGCTGGGTAAAGTATATCCATATTTTATTTCCTATATGAGTCAAACTTCAAAACTGGATCCTAAATTGCCCATATACAACTTGATAGCATCATATTTAGTTATCGGGGGTATACTAATTTTCCGTTTCATACTTTGGGGTTTCTACTATTAGAACATGTTTACATGCTTAGATGTTAAAAAAACATATTTCTCATACTCCTATTCTCATACATATTGCTGAATCACGTGTATTCACCCTGTGTTTTAGCGCCTGTCTCTTTAAGGACCCTTCCCTCAAAAGCCCAGTCTCCTCTGATTGGTCAGTCATCTTCTCTACTGGCATTATTGCAGCCAGAGAACCATTGTGATTGAGTTTAGCTGCACTTCTACCGAGGATATCCCCAAAATATTTGCTGCTAAACCAAAAACTTCACAAGCACACAAGTCCCAACATCAACAACCAAGATTTGTGAAACACAGGTTTGACTGAGATTTGCCTCATTTCTGTATAAGCTTAGTGTGTATGCATAAACTCTGAAAAGGTAAATAAGCACTCTGTTTTACTTTTGTCTTTCCAGGTACCTTTGTGAGAAATGACCCCCAGAGCCCAGTGAAGGGACACAAAGGGAACATCTCAGCATGTACAGTGTGTAATGTAAACACTTACAGTAGCTATCAGGATGTGCAGGTGGACAGTACGATATGAAACAATAGGACATGTGACACAGTAGTCAACTTATTATCCAAGTAATATAGCATTCACTCTAGCAACTATCCCCATGTGTTATCTTGACTACACATTTGTTACGTCAGACCAGTGACATGTTCCATAATGAGGCTGAAACCTACATGGAATATACTTTATCCTGTTCTACTGTAGGTAGCATTAAAGCTCCACAGATGGATTTGTTTATCGTGTGACTGAAGGCCTTTAATCAGCCGGGGTTTTTTCATTAGATTTTTTTTGGGAATTGTTGTTTTTTCATGAATACTTTTGCACAGAATACAAAGACTATGCGGGGAAAAAAAGGACAAGGTTAGTTCAACAAAGCTTTGTTTTTTTTTTCAACCTTGACGAAGGCATCAGGCCAGAGGGTTGAACGGGTCATCCTTTAACCACAAGGTTTGCTCCTACATGTCGAAGTATCCTTGAGTGTGACACTGAAAACCTGACAGGAACAGCCGAAAGAAGACCTGTAAGTATTGGACGCCTGAAATAGAGTTTAAGTTTGATAATCTCACACTCACACAATGCTTTGGCTGTCTCTGGACCAACTATTTACACTGTGTCCCGTCAGTTTGGATATTTCATTGTGGCTCAACTCTCTGTGTCAGATGAGCAGCTACCCTGCTCTCTCCTTCTAAAATAAAAGATGACTGTGTGAGAAAGTGCTTCTGCTGCAGCTTGCATTGGCATATTCACAGGTGCAGCTGATTCAAAGTGCACAGTGGTAAGCAGTTTATCAAAATAAATAATTTTCTTCGTAAAACAAACTTGCTCCCCTATGGACCTGTGTCCATATTTATATATAGTAAAGACTGTTGCCATCTGCAGACTGTACTAAAACAATGAGTCCACTTTAAGATTTTTTTCAGATTCCAAACAACGTGGGAGTACAACAAATCAAGTATAACCATGTCAATTATGTAAATAATAAATAATAAATAATAATTTAGCACTTACCTTGGATCCAAACAAAACCGTAGAGGAAGTAGAATTTCCCCCCGGTGTTGGGTCCGGGACGCCAGTAGGCCCGTCTGATCTCATTGGTCTTCTCTGTAAAGCTGGAGTTTTGTCTAATTTTGTACAGGACATGGGGTGGCAGGGAGCCATCTTTGTTAGTCTGGACAATCACACCTAAAACAAAAGGAACATATATCAGGTCAAACTTCTTAATTTGACTTTAATTCAGGCCTGTTTGTCCTGTTTTCTCTTTATAACCCTGCATCTATAATACACAGTGAATTCTGTTTAAACTTGTTTGCACTGGTTTCATGCTGCAGTGTGGTTCAGATGTCAACTGCGTTTTAAAGCAGCTTGTTCTTTAAATTCTGTTGTTCTGCCAAACATACTGAATGGTGCTTTGCTAACATTTTTGTTACAAACATATAAAACACACATTTTCTTCCATATAGGCAATGCATGATCCCGAAAAGACCCATAGCTTTAACCCCACTGGTTTAATTTTGATATGGGCTATCGTATTAGATATCAGGCTTTTGTGGCCCAGAGAGTTTAATGCACTGTAGGATATTATTGGATTTTATAAGATGAAAAATATATGTATTCATATCTGTATCTGGCGTATAGCAGAAGTAGAAGTGGCTTGTACTAATGTAGAAATGTACTCCTCATACATGGATACCTATATGTTAAGCTGCCAAAAAATTATTAATGTATTTAAACAATGAACCTAAATTAATAAAATAAAAAAGATGATGATGAAGTACCCTACTAGTGGAGAAAACATGATGAAGTGCTTTGTAGGATGCCCTTCTAGTGGAGGAAACATGATGATTAAGTGCCTTCTAGGGTGCCCTTCCAGTGGAGAAAACATGATGATGAAGTGCCTTGTAGGGTGCCCTTCCAGTGGAGAAAACCTGATGATAAAGTGCATTGTAGTGTGCCCTTCTAGTGGAGAAAACATGATGATGAAGTGCCCTACTAGTGGAGAAAACATGATGATAAAGTGCCTTCTAGGCTGTCCTTCTAGTGGAGAAAACATGATGATAAAGTGCCTTCTAGGCTGTCCTTCTAGTGGAGAAAACATGATGATGAAGTGCCTTCTAAGCTGTCCTTCTAGTGGAGAAAACATGATGATGAAGTGCCTTCTAGGGTGTCCTTCTTGTGGATAAAACATGATACAGTGTCCTGTAGGGTGCCCTTCAAGTGGAGAAAACATGATGAAGTGCCCTTCAAGTGGAGAAAACATGATGATGAAGGGCCCTACTAGTGGAGAAAACATGATGAAGTGCCTTGTAGGGTGCCATTCCAGTGGAGAAAACATGATGATGGAGTGCCTTCTAGGGTGCCCTTCCAGTGGAGAGAACATCATGATGAAGTGCCCTTCAAGTGGAGAAAACATGATGATGAAGGGACCTACTAGTGGAGAAAACATGATGAAGTGCCTTGTAGGGTGCCCTTCTAGTGGCGAAAACATGATGATGAAGTGCCTTCTAGTGTGCCCTTCCAGTGGAGAAAACATGATAATGAAGTGCCCTACTAGTGGAGAAAACATGATGAAGTATCCTCTAAGGTGCCCTTTTGGTGGAGAAAACATGATGAAGTATCCTCTAGGGTGCCCTTCTAGTGGAGAAAACATGATGATAAAGTGCCTTCTAGGGTGCTCTTCAAGTGGAGAAAACATGATGATGAAGTGCCCTACTAGTGGAGAAAACATGATGATAAAGTGCCTTGTAGAGTGCCCTTCTAGTGGAGAAAACATGATGATGAAGTGCCTTACTAGTGGAGAAAATATGATGATAAAGTGCCTTCTAGTCTGTCCTTCTAGTGGAGAAAACATGATGATGAAGTGCCCTACTAGTGGAGAAAACATGATCATGAAGTGCCTTCTAGGGTGTCCTTCTAGTGGATAAAACATGATGAAGTGCCTTGTAGGGTGCCCTTCTAGTGGAGAAAACACGATGATGAAGTGCCTTGTAGGATGCCCTTCTAGTGGAGAAAACATGATGATGAAGTGCCCTTCTAGTGGAGAAAACATGATGAAGTGCCCTACGGTAGATAAAACATTGTAAATGCATTCAGAAGGCATTCAAGTCACGACACAACGGCAAGACTTCCGGCCTAGATGGGTTTACTGTTGAATTTAATGAATTGTTCTCTGCTTAAATGCCCCCTGGCCTTTGGAATATGTAAAATTAGTTCTTTACAGAGGGTCACTTGCCCCCGACCCCATCTAAAGCCTGAATCAAAAATGATAAAGATCCTGTCATCTGTGGCAGCAATAGGCCCATTTCTCTTTGGAATGTAGACCTGAAGATTCTATCCAAGATACTAGTCCAACATTTGCAGAAGGCTAAAAAAAGTAAACCCTTCTACTCGCTTCATTCGCTTCATTCATACTGGTTGATGTTTACATTCCACTGCAGACCAACATGCAGGAGGCACAGCACACACTCGCTGACCAGATACTGTGTGTGGAGCGGACCGACTCCTTAGTTATTGTCCATGGTGACATCAACAAAGGTAATCTCAGTCATGAACTCTAAATGCAGATAGTTTATTAATTACTCAACCAGAGAGGAGAACACTTTAGAACACTGTTACAGTACAATAAGCAGGACCTATCACAGACTGGGATGTTTTCAGGACCGCTACCAACAGTCTAGATGAGTACCCAGAGGCTGTGATGTCATACATCAGCTTCTGTGAAGACAGCTGTGTACCATCATGCACCAGGGAGAGTTATAACAATGACAAACGCTGGTTCCCAGCTAAACTCAGACAGCTAAGGTTGCAAAAGGAACAGGCGTTTAGGAGTGGGGACAAGGACATGTACTACATGCCTAAAGCCGCCCAATGCATGAATGACTTAGCCTGGAAAACAACCTGAATGACTTTTACTGTTGCTTTGAAATACAATGAGAGAGTCCTGACCTCTTCCCCCATGACTCCATCCACCAGCTTCAGACCACTAGTTCACTATACCTCAGCTCAGTAGGGGCCCATCCCTCACAACCACCCATCCATTCAGCGCCTTGTCCTGTCCCACCTCAAAACCTTCACCGGCCCACTCCTGGACCCCCTGCAGTGATTCAGTCAACATGGCCCTTCACTTCGTCCTCCAGCATCAGGACTCCTCAGGAACCTACGTCAGGATCCTGTTTGTGGACTTCAGCTCTGCCTTCAACACCATCATCACGTCTCTACTGCAGGACGAGCTCTCCCAGCTGCACGTGCCTGACTCCATTTGCAAGTGGATCACAGACTTCCTGTCTGACAAGAAGCACCATGTGAAGCTGGGGAAACATGTCTCAGCCGCTCGAACTATCAGCACCGGTTCCCCCCAAGGCTGCGTTCTCTCCCCTCTGATCTTCTCCCTGTAAACCAACAACTGCACCTCCAGTCACTAGTCCGTCAAGCTCCTGAAGTTCGAGGATGACACCACCCTCATTGGACTCATCTCTGGTGGGGATGAGTCCGCCTACAGGTGGGAGACTGACCATCTGGTGACCTGGTGCGGACTTAACAACTTAGAGCTCAACGCTCAAAAGACAGTGGAGATGGTTGTGGATTTCCGGATGAACGCAGCCCCACCTGCCCCTATCGCCCTCTGTGACTCCCTCGTCACCACTGTGGAGTCTTCCCACTTATCAAAACTCAGGACTTCAAGTGGCAGCTCCATCACCAAGAAGGCTCAGCAGAGGATGTTCTTCCTGAGGCAGTTGAAGAAGTTCATCCAGCCAAATGACAATGATGGTGCACTTCTACACTGCCATCATTAAGTCCATCCTTAATTCCTCCATCACCATCTGGTATGCTGCAGTCACTGCCAAGGACAAGGACGAGGGCAGACAGCAGCATATTATTCGCTCTCCTAAGAGATGATTGCCTGCAGTCCCTCCACAACTTGTTTGCCTCCAGGACCCTGAGGCGGGCAAGAAGATCCTAGCCGACCACTCTCACCCTGAACACAAACCTTTTGAGTCCCTTCCCTTTGGCAAGAGGCTATGGTCCATCATGACAATACCTAAAAAACATTGTATCTTAGCATTGTATGTTTTATATAAATATATATATATATAATTTTCTTGTGCACTTTAAAGTTACATTTTTAAAAAGCATTGTGCTTCACATGGTTTACATTAGAGCTCAAAGAGCTATCACTTTCAACAAGCATTTGTTTTACTTTCAACTTGAGGTACCATGATCGCAACCTCACACAGAGGGATGACTCACTGGCAAACACAGACACGTTGTCCTGGTAGGCCTGGTTTAGGGTGTAGTTGACAATGCTGTCCTCGTCAGGAAAGCCCTTAAAGACATCCACACTGACCTGGAAGCACGGAGCAAAGACAGAAATAGAAATGGATTCATCACAAACTACTGCTAAGCACAAAATGTAAACCATGTTTGCTCTTTCCTGTCTCCAAACTGGGTCACTGAGTAAGCCATCAGATATTTATGGGGATTTAATGGCTGTGGTCTCTACAAATAATTCAAGTGTCAGAACTCAGTCTCAGTCTCTGCTCTGTTGCTCTCATACTAGTGTTCATGAACTCTCAGCAGCAGCTGGTGTTCAGGTGTCACAGCTGACTCATGCATGTGGGGTATGTCCTGTTTTGTTGCGAGCCACTATTCTACACTTTACCAACCTTAGACATGAAGCGCGTCCAGCCACAGGCAGCATTGTCGATGGTGTCCAGCTGCTCCAGCAGGGTGGAGATGTTTAGAAGACTGTAGTTACCCTCCATCAGACCCTGCATCAGCTCACTGTCTGTACCATTTAACAACTCAGGGTGCTGCTGAAGCTCTGATGACAGCTGGAGGAGAGGAGGAGGAGGATGAATAGAGACTACACTATTACATGTTTTCTGACTCAAGTCCCAGTTCTGTTAATAGATGAACTTAATGGGAAAATATGAATGCACAAGTGATTTTTTTAACATCCTGATAGTACGTTATCATTAACAATGTCAAAAGATGTACTGAGTCTACCTGCTGTAGCCACACCAGCTGGTTGTGCAGCCGGCCCTCCTCCAGAAAAGTCCTGAGCTGTGCGGAGATGTTGAGCCACACGTGGGTGTAGTGCGTCACGTTGCCGACGAAAGCAAATGTCTCATTTGCCTAAGTGCAAAAAGTTTACAAATATTTTGTATGAATTCAGCCATTTGTCCATAGGATTTCCACTTCTTCCTTTTTCCACCTCCCCCCTCCATCTCTCTCCCTCCCACACCACACTGCTATCTCAACCATCTTCAGCCCATTTGCTCAGATAAGAGATTTACAGAGCTGATGCCAATAGTGCTCACCCACAGATAATCAGTGGACGTTTGTGCTATTGTTAAGGCTAAGAGAGGCTAGCAGCAACATGCTAAAGAGACAGATTCATTTGATGGCTTCATGTGAATCCATTATGTTGGACAGTACATGATTAATGTCTTCTTCATGGAATATAAATGATGAAACCATTCTCTAATTTTACTACATTTTCTCACATAATTTATCCTGGGAGTCCTCTGGATGCAGCATCTGTCAGTGTTAATGAAACTGCTCGTGCAGCGTTATCAAAAGTAAACTATTAATACATCAGCAAAACCAGAACAAACTTTAAAGGACAAAGCTGCTGTTATTCTATGTTTATTGTTGTGAACAAATATCATCAAAGAACAAAACCAACTCTGTGTTCGTCAATCTTCGATACTTTCTGACTTCCATACCGTACTGTGGCTCTCAGCTCATAGGTTCAAACTGTAGTTTTTAACAATGTTCCTCAAACAGAAGGAAATAGTGCATTCTTAGGGATCTAGTTTCAGCAGTGCAATACTGCACATTTCGTGCTCTAGTAAGTATTTGGGGCAGCAGGACAGTGTATGTGGGACAGGGTCAAAATAAACTACTGTGTGTGTGTTAATGAGGGCGACTATGGCTCAGTGGAAGAGCAGGGTCATCCTTCAATCAGAGGATCGGCTTAACCCTAAAGTGCTCCTGTAGCTGTGTCTACGGTGTGTGAATGTTGTGACTGTTAGTTAGTCCTGATGGGCAGGTAGCACCTTACATGGTAGCTCCTCCCATCAGTGTGTGAATGTTAGTTAGTCCTGATGGGCAGGTAACACCTCACATGGTAGCTCCTCCCATCAGTATATGAATGTTAGTTAGTCCTGATGGGCAGGTAACACCTCACATGGTAGCTCCTCCCATCAGTGTATGAATGTTAGTTAGTCCTGATGGGCAGGTAACACCTTACATGGTAGCTCCTCCCATCAGTGTATGAATGTTAGTTAGTCCTGATGGACAGGTAACACCTTACATGGTAGCTCCTCCCATCAGTATATGAATGTTAGTTAGTCCTGATGGACAGGTAACACCTTACATGGTAGCTCCTCCCATCAGTATATGAATGTTAGTTAGTCCTGATGGACAGGTAACACCTTACATGGTAGCTCCTCCCATCAGTATATGAATGTTAGTTAGTCCTGATGGACAGGTAACACCTTACATGGTAGCTCCTCCCATCAGTGTATGAATGGGTGTGAATGTGTGAATGATGTCATGTAGTGTTAAAGAGCTTTGAGTGGTCAGAAGACTAGAAAAGAGATGTACAAGTACAGAAAATTTACCATTTAATGGTTATGAAAAAAAAGAGAAAAAGAATTGGAGCATTGAGCACATCTTTGTCTATGAGGATAATGTGATAATAATAACGGCTCTGCTCATACACCTACACCAAAGACAGTGCTGTCTACTTGCCTTCTGAATCACTTTATCCACCTGGGATCCAATGGGAGAGTAGAGGATCTTGGGATTTGTAGTCATCAAGTGAACCAGTAAGCCCAGATTCCTCTGTTCTTTGCTGGTGAATCCCAGAGAACTCATATTCCCCTGTTTCAAAGCCTCTGGCTCAATGATCCTACAACAAGAGCCACAGGTCAAAGGCCGTTAACTTTACCGACAAGTCACAGAACCTCAGTCTGTGTTAGCTGTCATTCTCCCTACAAATTGGTCCACAAGTTTACGGGCTCATATCTCACTGTTCCCAGCATACAGTTTTTACACCACGCACAGCTGCAATGACTGCATTATCTGATAAGAAATGATTCTCATAAGTTTCTCCATTAATGTGTAATCTAATATCATATGCATATATGATTCACAGACGAAAGAAAGTGAGGACGAAGCTTTGTTAAAGACTGACACATCAATGCAGTGCAAACACAATAGTCTAGTTACAGAATAATTCCAGTTTATTACAACATGGCTCCTATTTTTGGTAGTTTAAGCAATCATTTCAATCAGTTGTAATCATCAAGGTAAATGCTACAATGTGGCAACAAGTTTGATGGACAAGAAACACAAGCAGTCAGACAAACAAGCCAACGTTATTCAAACTCAAAAATCTATTTCAAATTCAAAGTAAAACACTTGAAAGTCAGTAAAATATATATTTACAAAGGACAGATTGGGTAATAATTTGTCCTTGTTTTCTCTTTTATATAAGTTTGGGCTGGGGGCTTGTTTAAATCTGCAATAATCATGTATTTTGGCCTTTTTTGTTTTTAAAACCACACATTTCACATATTATCTCTTTAAAAACGGACCAATTGTTGCTCGCTTTAGATGTAGTCTATAGGTATTAGTGCCGGGACGTGACAAAACAATTTACAAGCAACCAAGATAATGCTGAAATTGTATTTATTAGTTCTTAGGCTCAGAGAGAGAAACTGGACACTAAGACACTTTTTAGGATTCAGCCCAAGCCAAAAGGGAAGAAACCTCTGCTGCTCGAGTGACGACTAGGACCAGAGAGAGAGACCACATTACATCTGTTTTAAAGTCCTTGTGTTGGTTTGCTCTCAGTTTTCTTATTGATTTTTACAATTCTTTATCTGTCTTTAAATCATTTCATGGCTTTGCACCACCCGATTGGCCCTACACACTTGAACGTATGAACAAGGGCAAACCCCTCTGGTCCCCTGGCACGAGTCTTTTAGCTATTCCACAGAGCAATACAAAAAGATTTGGTAAAGCAGCTTTAGGTTGCTATGCCTCAAGATCTGGGGTCAGAGGAAAGTGTTGAAGTCTTTAAAAGGAACTCACCAGTTCAGAGATATTCAGAAAGGCCCTGCCTTTGACCCATTGTTCATATAAAAGATATTGATTAATGTAGGTGGTGGATCATTTGACTGTTGTGTTTTTTACCATTTGGATGTCATTTTTTGTGATACTGTATGTCTCAACAACCAACTTTGTGGGTGCTATTTTATTCTTTTGGATAGAAATGGTGATCACAACGACAAAAATACACCAAAAGTTGAAATAAAAAGAAATCATGACTTACATTGTAAAGCTATTTCTCTGTCCTTCCTTTCATTCCCTCCACAACAACATGACAACACATGGACATAGCTATCTTGTTTTGTCATGTTTTTGTCATGATCACCTGGTATGCCTCACCCACCTGTTGTGCCCACACAGAATCGGCTGTAGTCCGGCCCACAGTTGTACAAATGCTGAAAACTGAGAGTGAGGGTTCTCTGCTTCCTCCTTCACTTTTCTTCCTCCTGCTCCTCCATCTCCCTCTGCTCCTTCCACCCCCTCTTCTCCAGGGATCTCAGTTGTGTTGGGGCCCCAGGTGGTGGCGTTAAGGGGCCAGGTCATGTTTGCGGGGGAGGCTGGAGTTCGACCAGTACAGGCTCCTTTGGGCAGCAGTCGGGCCAGGCTAGAGAGCAGGTCCACATCCTTAAGAAGTCTCTCTACATCAGCCAGGTCCTTCAATAAGGCCCCAAGGTCGGACTGAGAGAGTGGAACCAAAGAGCTGGGCTGTTCCAAGTGAAGCTGGTGGGATAAGGGTGGAGGAAAAGAGCTAGTCAAAAAATTAAATGTGATCCAAACTTGCTGTTGTTAGTTATGTGAATGAATGAAGTCACTGTCCCTGTGCTTTGAGGATATTAGAACTCGTTCAGCATTTAAATGTATTGCATTTGTTCTTAAAAAAATGATCATAATTTAAAATACTAATAATTACCGAAGTGAACTATAGTTTACTATTATGTTTACTATTCAATAGCTTTAGGATTATGGAACAAGAAAAGGGTAAAACATAAACATATGATTTGTTATCATTGAGGAGCTAGAAAAAGTATATACCAGCTCATACGAACTGTAGCAACAAGTGTCAGCTGTCAGTTGCTTCATGTCTCCGGCTTCCATTAAAAATGACTTGTTGCTGTGTTAATTGTAGTGTAAACGCAGCATTGGTCTTAGAAGTCACAAAAGATGAGTTGTTTTCTTTATATATCTGTTGTGTGAACAAGATAAATATACTGTGGGCACAAGTTATTTTAATTCCAATAAAATGTACATGCCTTTCTACTATGCAGGGGCACACAACTACTTCAAAATGGAGAATTCTTTTTATTTTCACCTTGGAATGTCATGTGATAGTGTTGCTGTTCTGGAATAAAAATAGCATGGAATTGTCCTCAACAGGACAAATATTTTGTGCAAGTCAATCCCATAGGCTATATTTAAGAAGTAGACGTTATCACTGTGACATCACCCGTTTGTGGACTACAGTTTTTAAGCCTCAAGTTCCACACTTGGTTTTTCTGCCCAGTCACTGAGAATTAGAGATTTCACGCTATGTTGCACACTTTGGAACTGAGATACAACATTCATCGTTTTTACGGACACAGCGATACTCTACAACCAAACCAAAGCTAACGTCATGGAGTCACGGAGGAAAGCGGGTAGGGTGATAGTAACACGCTAAAATATCCGCTACCACAGAACCCTGTGTCACCGTAAACCCATACTTTATCACTGTATAGTTTTCCCACATCTTTCAGAAAGCATTATTTTTGGCACGAGAGCTGAATGCTCATTGCCCATAACAGGAGGATTTGTTTGACTAGTCTATATTATTTATTTGTGAATAAATGTGAGGATGCTGCTACAGCCCCATTTTCATTTATTTACCTGTTGGTTCTCTTTGCAATACTTGGAAATGTAACCCTCCAGTTGACACATCTCTTTTCTTTGTTTCTAATATTTAACTAATAAAAGATAATGGAAGTGTATCTGTTTTTTAATTATGAATCGTTACAACGTACAATTAATATGCAGTGTTTTAAAAATAGCAGATTGTCACTGAGAAAAAATAAATAATTTAAAGAAAAATGTTGATGCAGCAAGATGAATTGATAATCGTTTAATAATCACATTGTAGCCCTCTGAAAACAAAAGAGCCAACAATTCATCAAGGACCTTTTCAACCATGCCAGACAGCTGCTGGAGGAGAGTGGGACGATGGAAGTCACCAGGGAGCAGCTCAAATAGCATGTCAGAAGGCAAAACTATTTGGGGGCATCTGTGGCTCAGAAGGTAAAATGCCTTGAATGGTAGTCCCTGTCATCAGTGTATGAATGGGTGTGAATTGGTGAATGACATGTAGCGTAAAAAGAGTAGTCGGGAGACTAGAAAGGCGCTATACAAGTCCATTTGCCATTTGCCAGTACAGTGATCCAAGGAAAGTCCCATTAGGAACACCATGTTATGTGCCTTGTCCTACCCCAACGACATCGTCAACATCATGCCCCCCAAGCTCAGTGAAGAAAGCAAGGACCTCATCAGCACCAGTTGATTTGGATACAGATTCAGAAGGCCAAACGCAAGAGGAAAGATTTGCATGTCATCTGGCTCGACCTTCGCCAACGCTTATGGATCAGTCCGACATCAGCTGATCAACTACGCCATGGAGTTCTTCTACATGCCCTCCTGCATCAAGAGCTTGGTAGAAAACTACTTCAAGGACCTGCAGATGTGCTTTGCCCTCCAGTATTTCACCACCGGGTGGCAGCAGGTAGAGGTAGGAATCGCTATGGGGTGTTTCATTTCTCCCATCCTGTTTGTGGCAGCCAATGAGATAATCCTCATTAGAGCAAGACAGACAGTGGGAGGGATCAAACTATCATCCGGACAGAGACTATCTCCACTGAGGAGCTACATAGGAGAGGTCACCAGCTGACAAGGATGATGAGCTGATATCCTGGGCAAGAATGAAGATCAAGCCCACGACAGTATCGTCTTTGTTGTAAGGGGGTGAGAAAATCCCCCTCCTGTCTGAACAACCCATGGAAAGCCTGGTGAGACAGTACACATCAGAGCTCTCCAACAAACAGGTGGGGAGAACAGTGCTGACGCAGCTCTCAGAAGGCCTGGAAAGATAAGATAAAATAATCCTCTATAAATCCCCACAGTGGGGAAATGTGCAAGGAAAGGATCAACCAAAGCCAACTCTTAGTAAACAACAAAGTGTGGTGCTACCAGTTAACCATCTACCATCAGGGGTGATGTGGTTTCTCAAAATTAGCCAATTTCCATGACTGACAATAAGTACGATGGATGGGAAGGCCAACTCATTCATCCTAAAGTGGCTTGGACTACCACGGGGCTCCTCCTAAACTGTCCCCTAGGGAAGAACACCTTGCAGCTACCACTGCAATTTATCACTTTGGGTTACAAGCAGGAAAAAAACAGACTGCTTTTCAAACTAAGAAAGTCCACCAATCTGTCAGTTAGGAACACAGAGGTCTCCCCTTCCTTACTGGCTGGAAGGGGAGAGCCCAAGATGAGGTTGACCAAGCAGTTGGTAGGCTGCAGCACCAAGAACTAGTCGGCAGGGTCCAGGCAGGGAGGGCAGGACTAGGGTGCAGAGAAGCGCCATGATTAAGGCTGTGTCGCAGGGTTGACAAGGAGGCTGGACCCTGGAGCAGGGTTGACAAGGAGGCTGGACCCTGGAGCAGGGTTGACAAGGAGGCTGGACCCTGGAGCAGGGTTGATAAGGAGGCTGGACCGTGGAGCAGAGTTGACAAGGAGGCTGGACCCTGGAGCAGGGTTGACAAGGAGGCTGGACCCTGGAGCAGGGTTGACAACTGGAAAATCAGACTTGTGGAAGATCCCAAAGGCAAGACTCAGCTTACTTATCAGGTCAGCCTATGACATGCTTTCCTGTTATGGCTAGGGTTGCTTTGTGGGGCTGTCAACCATACGGCTGCTAAGTGACGCAAAAGTGACAGGAGGAAACCTGAAGGATGCAACGAAAGAACTGTCAGAGGAGGCGGAGAAGGGCAGCTTTTGGCTGTGGCTGAGGAGGAAGGACAAATGGTGGGGAAAGAACACCTAACCCAGTTGCCAGCTACAGGGGTGGCTTGCTTATGGTATTATACATTTAAAATGATACACTAGACTGCAACATGTTTGATGTATATCTTATTTATGTACAAATTATAATTATTCATTGTATAGTGTTTTCTTAGTTTTAGTTCATCATTAAACAGAGTTGAACTGACTGTCATCTTGGTGGTGATTGGGGGAGGAGTTATCTGTCTGTCAGCTTATGCAGGGCCATGAGGGTGACAGTAAAACAACAAGACTGATCGACAGCGGATCAGACCAATCCCACTGCTACCGTGTCACGGTGCAGAGTAAGCTAACGGTAGCATGGTGCAGAGTAAGCTAACGGTAGCACGGTGCAGAGTAAGCTAACGGTAGCACAGCAGTCTGATGACAGGTCTACAGTACAAGAAAAGAAAACATTGTCTCACCATTCCTTTGTTACCAGATCTAATATATTCTTGTTGTCTAAGCGCTCTAATAGCTCTCACCTTCAACATGTTCATTGGGGGAGGAGTTATGAGGGCACATGCAGGGTGCTTGAGGGTGACAGAACAACTACTGTCTCATTATTTTGTTGAATAAAAATTATTTTTCTGTAGTAAATGTTTCTGCTGTACCTTCTCACTGACAATCTGTGTGTTGATCTGCTCTCTCAACTCGAGGCTCATCAGCCTGAAGCGCTCTGACCTTTGACCCTCCCCTCCACTGCACACTGCGCTGCGATAGGCCTGCAACACTGGCCGCTGCCTCTCAGGCACCAGCAGGATCTTACTGAGCTCAGTGGCCCCGCCCTCACCACAGGTGAGGATCTCGAGCATGGCTCCAGTCAGAAGGAACCCCTGTGGAAGACAGAATCAGATCATTTAATGATGTCAGCATCTAAAGGTCTTGTCACTCTAATGGCTGCTTAATATTATTGTATGATAACATCTAATGGTAAACACATTCAGTAATTTGAGCTCAGAGTTCAGATTAGTTCTTTTTTTTCAGTACATTAACCTACTCACTGCCACAGAAGACATTACACAATTGTTTACAGTTAATAAAGTGACTTTCACACATAAAACAAGTTGAGTCATCCTTTGACTCAATGACAGAAACAAATGAAATATACTGGGAATTTTTTTTCATTCATCACAGTCATCATGTCTTAATATTTCAATTTTGTCTGAATCCCCATGTTGTATGAGTGCACCTGTGTATTTGACTGTGTTTAACGTGTTGACCTCCTCATGTCTCCTTCTGTATATTACGTTCCCTGCCAACTTTTTATATGAAGAAGTCAAAAACAAACAAAACAAACAACATCAAACAAAACAGTTTGAACCAAGAGGCAACCTCTGGGTCTGAAAGTGAAGTCAATGCTAAAGTTCTTTAAACCTGCATATTTCTAACAGCTAGCAAGGGTCGACTCCACTGGTTGAAAAAAGAAGTTTGATTGTACAGGTGTCAAAATGACCCTACTTGTCACTTGAATGTAGACTTTAGTAACCATTTTCCTAATCAGTTTATGTCTCAATCTCTAGTTTCAAGTCTTCTTCAATACAGCATGATGTTTATTTAGTAAATTATGGTCCTTTTAGAGTCAAACAGACCATAAAGCAGGGGATGCTTTAGGGCGGGGCTACAAGGTGATTGACAAGTTGCTTCACGAGCACAGCGTCGCTACCACGGTGTTGCTACAACAGCATTGCTACAACAGCATTGCTACCACGAGTTGTTCAACATTGGTTGGCTTGCACTAAAAGACACAAAGGATTCGGCTGTTAATTTTTTTTTTGTTTTAAGCCTGTTTTTTGCAAGCCAAAATTCTTCTACCAACCCAGCAGAGAGTGCTGGTCATTTATTATTATTATCGAATGTACTGAAATGAACGATTTGTGGTGTAACTAACTGTAGTTAAGCCAGCTAATAGTCGTCACCACAACCATGAACTGGAGCTTGGTGTTCTGATATGTGGCACTGTGTCTCATGGGTAGATAGAAGTGTGAGTCTAGGTTCATGAACTTACCTGCAGATGACCCACTTTGTCTCCAGGTTTTTGTCTGGTGTCTTTTGCCCCCTGACTCCAACTTTGGGCTCCTCCTCCATCTCTGACAGATGTACCAAAGATAAGACTGTACACCTACACACGCACACACACACACACACACACACACACACACACACACACACACACACACACACACACACACACAATATGGACATGAGTATAACAAGAAGAATGCCAGCCAGAATGCTAGCTTTTGTTGATGGCAGATGCTGCTAAGAATCACTCATTCGTCTTGATTCGGTCTCTCTGGCACTAATGCCAATATCAAAATAAAACTGTATTTTTTGTGTGATCACATGTCAGAATGTATAGTGAAAGTTAAGAAAAACATCAATAAATATGGAGCTGTGCCATCACTAAATAAAATTACCAAAATATTTTAGAACACAGGAGCTGAAAGCAATGCAATAGCTTAGTGTAAAACAATAACATTATTGGTGCCAAGATGCGGTCTGCCACGGGTTTGACACAAGGAAAATAATTGTGTTTGTGTCCCAGGAAAATATTAGTTTTTCAGTGCAGAGCTTCACTTTATGCCAGAAGCCTGCACCCTCAATACTCATAGTGATGTGTAAATAAAGAAAAGATTATCAAGGTATATATATTTAAATGAATATTCTTTTATTCTTTACATCACACATTTTCTGTTACTTCTTGCATTGTAAAAAAAGAGAAGAGAAAGAGCATTCATATATTCAATGTTTATTAATCCTATTTACATCTTCATTAATAGTTGCTTGGCAGTATATCTGTGGATACACTTCAAACATTTCATTTATGACGGCATCACCCGAATGTTTCACTGAATGTGTTACTGAATGTGTGACTGAATATATCACTGAATGTGAATGTGTGACTGAATGTGTCACGGAATGTGAATGTGTTACTGAATGTGTTACTGAATGTGTTACTGACTGTGTTACTGAATGTGTCACTGAATGTGAATGTGTCACTGAATGTGAATGTGTTACTGAATGTGAATGTGTTACTGAATGTGTTACTGAATGTGAATGTGTTACTGAATATGAATGTGTTACTGAATGTGTTACTGAATGTGAATGTGTTACTGAATGTGTTACTGAATGTGAATGTGTTACTGAATGTGTTACTGAATGTCAATGTGTTACTGAATGTGAATGTGTTACTAAATGTGTCACTAAATGTGTTACTGAATATGAATGTGTTACTGAATGTTTCACTGACTGTGTGACTGAATGTGTTACTGAATATGTTACTGAATATGTCACTGAATGTGAATGTGTTACTGAATGTGTTACTGAATGTGTTACTGAATATGTTACTGAATGTGTTACTGAATGTGTTACTGAATGTGTTACTGAATATGTTAATGAATGTGAATGTGTTACTGAATGTGTTACTGAATGTGTTACTGAATGTAAATGTGTTACTTAATGTGTTACTGAATGTGTTACTGAATGTAAATGTGTTACTTAATGTGTTACTGAATGTGAATGTGTTACTGAATGTGTTACTGAATGTGTCACTGAATGTGAATGTGTTACTGAATGTGTTACTGAATGTGTTACTGAATATGTTACTGAATGTGAATGTGTCACTGAATGTGAATGTGTTACTGAATGTTTCTGAATGTGTTACTGAATATGAATGTGTCACTGAATGTGTTATTGAATGTGTTACTGAATGTGAATGTGTGACTGAATGTGTTACTGAATGTGTTACTGAATATGTTACTGAATGTGAATGTGTTACTGAATGTTTTACTGAATATGAATGTGTCACTGAATGTTTTACTGAATATGAATGTGTCACTGAATGTGTTACTGAATGTGAATGTGTTACTGAATATGTTACTGAATGTGAATGTGTGACTGAATATATCATTGAATGTCGTACTGAATGTGTGACTGAATATGTCACTGAATGTTAATGTGTAACTGAATGTTTTACTGAATGTGTTACTGAATATGTCATTGAACATGTCACTGAATGTGAATGTGTTACTGAATGTGTTACTGAATGTGTTACTGAATATGTTACTGAATGTGAATGTGTCACTGAATGTTTTACTGAATGTGTCACTGAATGTGTTACTGAATGTGAATGTGTTACTGAATGTGAATGTGTTATTGAATATGTCACTGAATGTGTTACTGAATATGTTTCTGAATATGTGACTGAATATGTTACTGAATGTGAATGTGTGACTGAATATATCACTGAATGTGTTACTGAATATATCACTGAATGTGTTACTGAATGTGAATGTGTCACTGAATGTGTTACTGAATGTGAATGTGTTACTGAATGTGAATCTGTTACTGAATGTGTTACTGAATGTGAATGTGTTACTGAATATGTTACTGAATATGTCACTGAATGTGAATGTGTTACTGAATGTGTTACTGGATGTGTTACTGAATATGTTACTGAATGTGAATGTGTCACTGAATGTGTTACTGAATGTGAATGTGTTACTGAATGTGAATCTGTTACTGAATGTGTTACTGAATGTGAATGTGTTACTGAATGTGTTCCTGAATGTGAATGTGTTACTGAATGTGAATCTGTTACTGAATGTGTTACTGAATATGAATGTGTCACTGAATGTGTTACTGAATGTGTCACTGAATGTGAATGTGTTACTTAATGTGTTACTGAATGTGTTACTGAATGTGTTACTGAATGTGAATGTGTTACTGAATGTGAATGTGTTACTTAATGTGTTACTGAATGTGTTACTGAATGTGTTACTGAATGTGAATGTGTTACTGAATGTGAATCTGTTACTGAATGTGTTACTGAATATGAATGTGTCACTGAATGTGTTACTGACTGTGTCACTGAATGTGAATGTGTTACTGAATGTGTTACTGAATGTGTTACTGAATATGAATGTGTCACTGAATGTGTCACTGAATGTGAATGTGTTACTGAATGTGTTACTGAATGTGTTACTGAATGTGAATGTGTCACTGAATGTGAATGTGTTACTGAATGTGTTACTAAATGTGATTGTGTTACTGAATGTGAATGTGTTACTGTATGTGTTACTGAATGTGTTACTGAATGTAAATGTGTTCCTGAATGTGAATGTGTTACTGAATGTGTCACTGAATGTGAATGTGTTACTGAATGTGAATGTGTTACTGTATGTGTTACTGAATGTGTTACTGAATGTGTCACTGAATATGAATGTGTTACTGAATGTGTTATTGAATGTGAATGTGTTACTGAATGTGTCACTGAATGTGAATGTGTCACTGAATGTGAATGTGTTACTGTATGTGTTACTGAATGTGTTACTGAATGTGTCACTGAATGTGAATGTGTTACTGAATGTGTTATTGAATGTGAATGTGTTACTTAATGTGTTACTGAATGTGTTACTGAATGTGTTACTGAATGTGAATGTGTTAATTAATGTGTTAATGAATGTGTTATTGAATGTGTTACTGAATGTGAATGTGTTACTTAATGCGTTACTGAATGTGTTACTGAATGTGTTACTGAATGTGAATGTGTTACTTAATGTGTTACTGAATGTGTTACTGAATGTGTTACTGAATGTGAATGTGTTACTGAATGTGAATCTGTTACTGAATGTGTTACTGAATATGAATGTGTCACTGAATGTGTTACTGAATGTGAATGTGTTACTGAATGTGTCACTGAATGTGAATGTGTCACTGAATGTGAATGTGTTACTGTAGGTGTTACTGAATGTGTTACTGAATGTGAATGTGTTACTGAATGTGAATGTGTTACTGAATGTGTCACTGAATGTGAATGTGTTACTGAATGTGTTACTTAATGTGTTACTGAATGTGTTACTGAATGTGTTACTGAATGTGTTACTGAATGTGAATGTGTTACTTAATGTGTTACTAAATGTGTTACTGAATGTGTTACTGAATGTGAATGTGTTACTGAATGTGAATCTGTTACTGAATGTGTTACTGAATGTGTTACTGAATGTGAATGTGTTACTTAATGTTACTGAATGTGTTACTGAATGTGTTACTGAATGTGAATGTGTTACTGAATGTGAATCTGTTACTGAAAGTGTTACTGAATATGAATGTGTCACTGAATGTGTTACTGAATGTGTTACTGAATGTGAATGTGTTACTGAATGTGAATCTGTTACTGAATGTGTTACTGAATATGAATGTGTCACTGAATGTGTTACTGAATGTGTCACTGAATGTGAATGTGTTACTTAATGTGTTACTGAATGTGTTACTGAATGTGAATGTGTTACTGAATGTGAATCTGTTACTGAATGTGTTACTGAATATGAATGTGTCACTGAATGTGTTACTGAATGTGTTACTGAATGTGAATCTGTTACTGAATGTGTTACTGAATATGAATGTGTCACTGAATGTGTTACTGAATGTGAATGTGTTACTGAATGTGAATCTTTCACTGAATGTGTTACTGAATATGAATGTGTCACTGAATGTGTTACTGAATGTGTTAATGAATATGAATGTGTCACTGAATGTGTTACTGAATGTGTCACTGAATGTGAATGTGTTTCTGAATGTGTTACTGAATGTGTTACTGAATATGAATGTGTTACTGAATGTGTTACTGAATGTGTACTGAATGTGTTACTGAATGTGTTACTGAATATGAATGTGTCACTGAATGTGTTACTGAATGTGTTACTGAATATGAATGTGTCACTGAATGTGTTACTGAATGTGTTACTGAATGTGAATTGTTACTGAATGTGTTACTGAATATGAATGTGCACTGAATGTGTTACTGAATGTGAATGTGTTACTGAATGTGTTACTGAATGTGTTACTGAATATGAATGTGTCACTGAATGTGTGACTGAATGTGTTACTGAATATGAATGTGTCACTGAATGTGTTACTGAATGTGAATGTCACTGAATGTGTTACTGAATGTGTTACTGAATGTGTTACTGAATATGAATGTGTCACTGAATGTGTTACTGAATGTGTTACTGAATATGAATGTGTCACTGAATGTGTTGAATGTGTTACTGAATGTGTTACTGAATGTGTTACTGAATATGAATGTGTCACTGAATGTGTTACTGAATGTGTTACTGAATATGAATGTGTCACTGAATGTGTTACTGAATGTGTTACTGAATATGAATGTGTCACTGAATGTGTTACTGAATGTGTTACTGAATATGAATGTGTCACTGAATGTGTTAATGAATGTGTTACTGAATATGAATGTGTCACTGAATGTGTTAATGAATGTGCCACTGAATGTGTTCCTGAATGTGAATGTGTTGGTGAATGTGTTACTGAATGTGAATGTGTTACTGAATGTGTTCCTGAATGTGAATGTGCCACTGAATGTGTTCCTGAATGTGAATGTGTTGGTGAATGTGTTACTGAATGTGAATGTGTTACTTAATGTGTTACTGAATGTGTTACTGAATGTGAATGTGTTACTGAATGTGAATGTGTCACTGAATGTGTTCCTGAATGTGAATGTGTTGGTGAATGTGTTACTGAATTTGAATGTGTTACTGAATGTGTTACTGAATATGTCACTGAATGTGAATGTGTTACTGAATATTTTACTGAATGTGTTACTGAATGTGTTACTGAATGTGAATGTGTTACTGAATGTGTTACTGAATGTGAATGTGTTCCTGAATGTTTTACTGAATGTGTCACTGAATGTGTTACTGAATGTGAATGTGTTACTTAATGTGTTACTGAATGTGAATGTGTCACTGAATGTGTTACTGAATGTGTTCCTGAATGTGTTACTGAATGTGAATGTGTTACTTAATGTGTTACTGAATGTGTTACTGAATGTGTTACTGAATGTGAATGTGTTACTTAATGTGTTACTGAATGTGTTACTGAATGTGTTACTGAATGTGAATGTCTTACTGAATGTGTTACTGAATGTGAATGTGTTGCTGAATGTGAATGTGTTTCTGAATGTGTTACTGAATGTGTTACTGAATATGAATGTGTCACTGAATCTGTTACTGAATGTGTTACTGAATGTGAATGTGTTACTGAATGTGTGACTGAATGTGAATGTGTTACTGAATGTGTTACTGAATGTGAATGTGTTACTGAATATGAATGTGTCACTGAATGTTTTACTGAATGTGTCACTGAATATGAATGTGTGACTGAATGTGTTACTGAATGTTTTACTGAATATGAATGTGTTTCTGAATGTGTTACTGAATGTGTTAATGAATATGAATGTGTCACTGAATGTGTTACTGAATGTGTTACTGAATATGAATGTGTCACTGAATGTGTTAATGAATGTGAATGTGTGACTGAATGTGAATGTGTTACTGAATGTGAATGTGTTACTGAATGTGAATGTGTTACTTAATATGTTACTGAATGTTACTGAATATGTTACTGAATGTGAATGTGTTACTGAATGTGAATGTGTTACTTAATATGTTACTGAATGTTACTGAATGTGTTTCTGAATGTGTTACTGAATATGTCAATGAATGTGAATGTGTTACTGAATGTGTTACTGAATGTTACTGAATATGTTACTGAATGTGTTACTGAATGTGAATGTGTTACTGAATGTTTTACTGAATGTGTTAATGAATGTGAATGTTTTACTTAATGTGTTACTGAATGTGAATGTGTTACTGAATGTGAATGTGTCACTGAATGTGTTAATGAATGTGTTACTGAATATGAATGTGTCACTGAATGTGTTAATGAATGTGTTACTGAATGTGAATGTGCCACTGAATGTGTTACTGAATGTGTTACTGAATGTGAATGTGTTACTGAATGTTTTACTGAAAGTGTTACTGAATGTGAATGTGTTACTGAATGTGAATGTGTTTCTGAATGTGTTACTTAATGTGTTACTGAATGTGAATGTGTTACTGAATGTGTTACTGAATGTGTTACTGAATGTGATACTGAATGTGAATTTGTTACTGAATGTGAATGTGTTACTGAATGTTTTACTGAATGTGTTACTGAATGTGAATGTGTTACTGAATGTGAATGTGTTACTGAATGTTTTACTGAAAGTGTTACTGAATGTGAATGTGTTACTTAATGTGTTACTGAATTTGAATGTGTTACTTAATGTGTTACTGAATTTGAATGTGTTACTGAATGTGAATCTGTGACTGAAAGTGTTACTGAATGTGAATGTGTTACTGAATGTGTTACTGAATGTGTTACTTAATGTGTTACTGAATGTGAATGTGTTACTGAATGTGTTACTGAATGTGTTACTTAATGTGTTACTGAATTTGAATGTGTTACTTAATGTGTTACTGAATGTGTTACTGAATGTGAATCTGTTACTGAATGTGAATCTGTTACTGAATGTGTTACTGAATATGAATGTGTCACTGAATGTGTTACTGAATGTGTCACTGAATGTGAATGTGTTACTTAATGTGTTACTGAATGTGTTACTGAATGTGAATGTGTTACTGAATGTGAATCTGTTACTGAAAGTGTTACTGAATATGAATGTGTCACTGAATGTGTTACTGAATGTGTTACTGAATGTGAATCTGTTACTGAATGTGTTACTGAATATGAATGTGTCACTGAATGTGAATCTGTTACTGAAAGTGTTACTGAATATGAATGTGTCACTGAATGTGTTACTGAATGTGTTACTGAATGTGAATCTGTTACTGAATGTGTTACTGAATATGAATGTGTCACTGAATGTGTTACTGAATGTGAATGTGTTACTGAATGTGAATCTTTCACTGAATGTGTTACTGAATATGAATGTGTCACTGAATGTGTGACTGAATGTGTTACTGAATGTGAATGTGTTACTTAATATTTTACTGAATGTGTTACTGAATGTGTTACTGAATGTGAATGTGTTACTGAATGTGTTACTGAATGTGAATGTGTTCCTGAATGTTTTACTGAATGTGTCACTGAATGTGTTACTGAATGTGAATGTGTTACTGAATGTGTTACTGAATGTGAATGTGTCACTGAATGTGTTACTGAATGTGTTCCTGAATGTGAATGTGCACTGAATGTGTTACTGAATGTGAATGTGTTGGTGAATGTGTTACTGAATGTGAATGTGTTACTTAATGTGTTACTGAATGTGTTACTGAATGTGAATGTGTTACTGAATGTGAATGTGTCACTGAATGTGTTCCTGAATGTGAATGTGTTGGTGAATGTGTTACTGAATTTGAATGTGTTACTGAATGTGTTACTGAATATGTCACTGAATGTGAATGTGTTACTGAATATTTTACTGAATGTGTTACTGAATGTGTTACTGAATGTGAATGTGTTACTGAATGTGTTACTGAATGTGAATGTGTTCCTGAATGTTTTACTGAATGTGTCACTGAATGTGTTACTGAATGTGAATGTGTTACTTAATGTGTTACTGAATGTGAATGTGTCACTGAATGTGTTACTGAATGTGTTCCTGAATGTGTTACTGAATGTGAATGTGTTACTTAATGTGTTACTGAATGTGTTACTGAATGTGTTACTGAATGTGAATGTGTTACTTAATGTGTTACTGAATGTGTTACTGAATGTGTTACTGAATGTGAATGTCTTACTGAATGTGTTACTGAATGTGAATGTGTTGCTGAATGTGAATGTGTTTCTGAATGTGTTACTGAATGTGTTACTGAATATGAATGTGTCACTGAATCTGTTACTGAATGTGTTACTGAATGTGAATGTGTTACTGAATGTGTGACTGAATGTGAATGTGTTACTGAATGTGTTACTGAATGTGAATGTGTTACTGAATATGAATGTGTCACTGAATGTTTTACTGAATGTGTCACTGAATATGAATGTGTGACTGAATGTGTTACTGAATGTTTTACTGAATATGAATGTGTTTCTGAATGTGTTACTGAATGTGTTAATGAATATGAATGTGTCACTGAATGTGTTACTGAATATGAATGTGTCACTGAATGTGTTAATGAATGTGAATGTGTGACTGAATGTGAATGTGTTACTGAATGTGAATGTGTTACTGAATGTGAATGTGTTACTTAATATGTTACTGAATGTTACTGAATATGTTACTGAATGTGAATGTGTTACTGAATGTGAATGTGTTACTTAATATGTTACTGAATGTTACTGAATGTGTTTCTGAATGTGTTACTGAATATGTCAATGAATGTGAATGTGTTACTGAATGTGTTACTGAATGTTACTGAATATGTTACTGAATGTGTTACTGAATGTGAATGTGTTACTGAATGTTTTACTGAATGTGTTAATGAATGTGAATGTTTTACTTAATGTGTTACTGAATGTGAATGTGTTACTGAATGTGAATGTGTCACTGAATGTGTTAATGAATGTGTTACTGAATATGAATGTGTCACTGAATGTGTTAATGAATGTGTTACTGAATGTGAATGTGCCACTGAATGTGTTACTGAATGTGTTACTGAATGTGAATGTGTTACTGAATGTTTTACTGAAAGTGTTACTGAATGTGAATGTGTTACTGAATGTGAATGTGTTTCTGAATGTGTTACTTAATGTGTTACTGAATGTGAATGTGTTACTGAATGTGTTACTGAATGTGTTACTGAATGTGATACTGAATGTGAATTTGTTACTGAATGTGAATGTGTTACTGAATGTTTTACTGAATGTGTTACTGAATGTGAATGTGTTACTGAATGTGAATGTGTTACTGAATGTTTTACTGAAAGTGTTACTGAATGTGAATGTGTTACTTAATGTGTTACTGAATTTGAATGTGTTACTTAATGTGTTACTGAATTTGAATGTGTTACTGAATGTGAATCTGTGACTGAAAGTGTTACTGAATGTGAATGTGTTACTGAATGTGTTACTGAATGTGTTACTTAATGTGTTACTGAATGTGAATGTGTTACTGAATGTGTTACTGAATGTGTTACTTAATGTGTTACTGAATTTGAATGTGTTACTTAATGTGTTACTGAATGTGTTACTGAATGTGAATCTGTTACTGAAAGTGTTACTGAATGTGAATGTGTTACTGAATGTGTTACTGAATGTGTTACTTAATGTGTTACTGAATATGAATGTGTCACTGAATGTGTTACTTAATGTGTTACTGAATATGAATGTGTCACTGAATGTGAATGTGTTACTGAATGTGTTACTGAATGTGTTACTGAATGTGTCACTGAATGTGAATGTGTTACTTAATGTGTTACTGAATGTGAATGTGTCACTGAATGTGTTACTGAATGTGTTACTGAATGTGAATGTGTCACTGAATGTGAATGTGTTACTGAATGTGTTACTGAATGTGAATGTGTTACTGAACGTGAATGTGTCACTGAATGTGAATGTGTTACTGAATGTGTTACTGAATGTGTTACTGAATGTGAATGTGTGACTGAATGTGAATGTGTTACTGAATGTGTTACTGAATGTGATTGTGTTACTGAATGTGAATGTGTTACTGTATGTGTTACTGAATGTGTTACTGAATGTAAATGTGTTCCTGAATGTGAATGTGTTACTGAATGTGTCACTGAATGTGAATGTGTTACTGAATGTGAATGTGTTACTGAATGTGTCACTGAATGTGAATGTGTCACTGAATGTGAATGTGTTACTGTATGTGTTACTGAATGTGTTACTGAATGTGAATGTGTTACTGAATGTGAATGTGTTACTGAATGTGTTATTGAATGTGAATGTGTTACTTAATGTGTTACTGAATGTGTTACTGAATGTGTCACTGAATGTGAATGTGATACTGAATGTGTTATTGAATGTG
This sequence comes from Ophiodon elongatus, assembly GCA_016806645.1. Taxonomy (NCBI): domain Eukaryota; kingdom Metazoa; phylum Chordata; class Actinopteri; order Perciformes; family Hexagrammidae; genus Ophiodon; species Ophiodon elongatus. Next base: position 3,439 of record JACSYO010001775.1, on the reverse strand, counting down.
AATGTGTTACTTAATGTGTTACTGAATGTGTTACTGAATGTGTTACTGAATGTGAATGTGTTACTTAATGTGTTACTGAATGTGTTACTGAATGTGTTACTGAATGTGAATGTGTTACTCACTGAATGTGTTACTGAATGTGTTACTGAATATGAATGTGTCACTGAATGTGTTACTGAATGTGTTACTGAATGTGTTCTGAATGTGTGAATCTGTTACTGAATGTGTTACTGAATGAATGTGAATGGTTGAATGTGTTACTGAATGTGAATCTGTTACTGAATGTGTTACTGAAAGAATGTGTCACTGAATGTGTTACTGAATGTGAATGTGTTACTGAATTGTGTTACTGAATATGAATGTGTCACTGAATGTGTTACTGAATGTTTACTGAATGAATGTTTACTGAATGTGAATGTGTTACTGAATGTGTTACTGAATATGAATGTGTCACTGAATGTGTTACTGAATGTGACTGAATGTGAATGTGTCACTGAATGTGAATCTGTTACTGAATGTGTTACTGAATATGAATGTCACTGAATGTGTTACTGAATGTCACTGAATGTGAATGTGTTACTGAATGTGTTACTGAATGTGTTACTGAATATAATGTCACGAATGTGTTACTGAATGTGTTACTGAATGTGTTACTGAATAGAATGTGTCATGAATTGTTACTGAATGTGTTACTGAATATGAATGTGTCACTGAATGTGTTACTGAATGTGTTACTGAATGAATGTGTCACTGAATGTGTTAATGATGTTACTGAATATGAATGTTACTGAATGTGTTACTGAATGTGTTACTGAATGTGAATGTGTCACTGAATGTGTTACTGAATGTGTTACTGAATGTGTTACTGAATATGAATGTGTTACTTAATGTGTTACTGAATGTGTTACTGAATGTGAATGTGTTACTGAATGTGTTACTGAATGTGAATGTGTTACTGAATGTGTTACTGAATGTGTTACTGAATGTGTTACTGAATATGAATGTGTCACTGAATGTGTTACTGAATGTGTTACTGAATATGAATGTGTCACTGAATGTGAATGTGTTACTGAATGTGTTACTGAATGTGTTACTGAATGTGTCACTGAATGTGAATGTGTTACTAATGTGTTACTGAATGTGAATGTGTCACTGAATGTGTTACTGAATGTGTTACTGAATGTGAATGTGTCACTGAATGTGAATGTGTTACTGAATGTGTTACTGAATGTGAATGTGTTACTGAACGTGAATGTGTCACTGAATGTGAATGTGTTACTGAATGTGTTACTGAATGTGTTACTGAATGTGAATGTGTGACTGAATGTGAATGTGTTACTGAATGTGTTACTGAATGTGATTGTGTTACTGAATGTGAATGTGTTACTGTATGTGTTACTGAATGTGTTACTGAATGTAAATGTGTTCCTGAATGTGAATGTGTTACTGAATGTGTCACTGAATGTGAATGTGTTACTGAATGTGAATGTGTTACTGAATGTTTCACTGAATGTGAATGTGTCACTGAATGTGAATGTGTTACTGTATGTGTTACTGAATGTGTTACTGAATGTGAATGTGTTACTGAATGTGAATGTGTTACTGAATGTGTTATTGAATGTGAATGTGTTACTTAATGTGTTACTGAATGTGTTACTGAATGTGTCACTGAATGTGAATGTGTTACTGAATGTGTTATTGAATGTGAATGTGTTACTTAATGTGTTACTGAATGTGTTACTGAATGTGTTACTGAATGTGAATGTGTTACTTAATGTGTTAATGAATGTGTTACTGAATGTGAATGTGTGAATGTGTTCCTAATGGTCACTGAATGTGTTACTGAATGTGTTACTGAATGTGAATGTGTTACTTAATGTGTTACTGAATGTGTTACTGAATGTGTTACTGAATGTGAATGTGTTACTGAATGTGTGTTACTGAATGTGTTACTGGCGATGAATGTGTTGCGAATGTAGATCTGTTACTGAATGTATTTGCACAGGCATGAATGTGTCACTGAATGTGTTACTGAATGTGAATATTTTCAGATATGAATAATATATTTGGAATGTGTTACTGAATGTGAATGTGTTACTGAATGTGAATGTGTTACTGAATGTTACTGAATGTGAATGTGTTACTGAATGTGAATCTGTTACTGAATGTGTTACTGAATATGAATATGTCACTGAATGTGTTACTGAATGTGTCACTGAATGTGAATGTGTTTCTGAATGTGTTACTGAATGTGTTACTGAATATGAATGTGTCACTGAATGTGTTACTGAATGTGTTACTGAATGTGTTACTGAATATGAATGTGTCACTGAATGTGTTACTGAATATGAATGTGTCACTGAATGTGTTAATGAATGTGTTACTGAATATGAATGTGTCACTGAATGTGTTACTGAATGTGTTACTGAATATGAATGTGTCACTGAATGTGTTACTGAATGTGTTACTGAATGTGTGTCACTGAATGTGTTAATGAATGTGTTACTGAATGTGAATGTGCCACTGAATGTGTTCCTGAATGTGAATGTGTGTGAATGTTACTGAATGTGAATGTGTTACTGAATGTGTTACTGAATGTGAATGTGTTACTGAATGTACTGAATGTGCTACTGAATGTGTTACTGAATGTGAATGTGTTACTTAATGTGAATGTGTTTCTGAATGTAAATGTGTTCCTGAATGTGAATGTGTTTCTGAATGTGTCACTGAATGTGAATGTGTTACTGAATGTGTCACTGAATGTGAATGTGTCACTGAATGTGAATGTGTTACTGTATGTGTTACTGAATGTGTTACTGAATGTGTTACTGAATATGAATGTGTCACTGAATGTGTTACTGAATGTGTTACTGAATGTGTTACTGAATATGAATGTGTCACTGAATGTGTTAATGAATGTGTTACTGAATATGAATGTGTCACTGAATGTGTTACTGAATGTGACGCATATGATGTGTCACTGAATATGTTACTGAATGTGTTACTGAATATGGTGCTGAATGTTTTAATGAATATTTTAGCGATGACGAATGTGCCACTGAATGTATTCTGAATGTGAATGTGTTGGTGAATGTGTTGCTGAATTTGAAGTATGACTTAATATATTTTGAATGTGGCAGATGAATATGTTACTGAATGTTTTTGATGTGCTACTGAATGTGTTACTGAATGTGAATGTGTTGGTGAATGTGTTACTGAATGTGTTACTGAATGTGTTACTGAATGTGAATGTGTTACTGAATGTTTTACTGAATGTGCTACTGAATGTGTTACTGAATGTGAATGTGTCACTGAATGTGTTACTGAATGTGTTAATGAATGTGAATGTGTCACTGAATGTGAATGTGTTACTGAATGTGTTACTGAATGTGATTGTGTTACTGAATGTGAATGTGTTACTGTATGTGTTACTGAATGT
>JACSYO010001774.1:0-16671 GCA_016806645.1 Ophiodon elongatus | reverse complement strand
TTGCATTAACATACTGTTATTTGGATGAAGTCATGTTAACCACTAGTTCTGATTTGAACTGCCAGGGTGTGGAGGTCCATCTGGACCAGGACCACCTAGCCTTCAGAGCTGTAGTCCAGCGCTGCCAAGCCAGTAAGAGGATTTTCATGATGAACGCTGGGGACATTGGTGCCAGGTAAAGTTAAATATTATATAATATATGATCCAATTTCAATTTCAGTAAGATAAAACACCTCATACAGACTAATTGCAGAAGAAGCACTGACAAACATACACATCCAGATACACTCAGGCACCCAGTCGTCATGCTAGACTTTGTAGAGTTGCACCTTTTTTAATTAGAGTCTACAAATTGTTGTGTAATCGAACAAAGACTTTCTTTAACTTGCTATGAGAACATCAATTTTGTAGTAGTTTGCGTTTGGGACTCATGACTTATTCTGGGTGGATTTATATCCTGTTTGCTTTTTATTCATCTGTCTCATCAGGTTGAATAGTGCAACAAGTCAAAACAAGGTGACATACATATTCCCTATTGAGAGCAGACATCTTCTGTCTGAGTAATATCCCCATGCTTCTATTTTTCGTATGATCACCTTATAAAGTAAAGAAATGTATATTAAAGTTGCTGTGAGGAACTTTTAACTGTTTATGAAACAGTTTCAGTTTAATTATGATGCCTCTATACGACCTACATAAGTAAGCAAGATCATCAACTAGAGCAGTGGTCGCCAACCCGTCGATCGATCTCGGAGACTTTCCCTGTCGCTCTCCAAAATAAAATAAAAATAAATTCAGAAACACATTGGGCCTCATTCTCGAACATTTTCTGAAGTGTCTTCTGAAATGTTTTCTTACGGACTTCGGAAGACCAACGTCAGAAAAGATCTCCGCCTGATTCATGAACGCCTGAAAATGGGTTCTTAAACAGCCGAAGTGTTCTCAGCTGCGCTCCCCGAAAGAGGATTCTTAAATTGAACGCGCGTTCCCGTGCACCTGGATTTGCATACAGAAATGCCCCGCCAGCTCCTTATAAGGGCATGCAACTGAAGAGACGTGTGCACAATCGACAGACTCCACAGGCAACTTCAGACTGATTAAAATCATGTCAAAGCGGGACGCGAGCACCGGTCGAGTAAACTGAGACCTAACTTCACTGGTGCAGATACTGTTGCAGAATGTAGGTGTGTCCATTCTATTCCACTGTGGCTATATCCACGCGATTGCATTTGTTTCAAACCCATTCTTGCCTATTGATACAGAGGAGGTTGCAGTCAAATTCCAGAAAGCATTTGCTTTGCCAGGTGGAGTGGACATGGAGATGGTTGATATGCAAAATGACAGAGCTGAAAGCAGGTCAAGGGACAGGGACTTTTGGGGACTTGTCAGCAGAGAGAAGTTTCCTCTCCTCAGAACATGTGCACTAAAAGTGAGCGCCTACTTTGAATCAACTTACCTCTGTGAAATGGCATTTTCACAGATGAAAATCACCAAATCAAAGTACAGGAGCCGGCCTACTGACAGACACCTCACAGACACCTCACAGACGGCCTCAGACTGACTGTCTGCTTATGAGCCGAACTACAAGGCTCTCACAGACAGTGTTCAGCCACAGCCATCACACTGACTTGAGTCACATGACTTCTGATGGCCTTGTGATTGGACACAGCTGAACTTACATTAGTTTCACTGACTGAGAATTTTGTCAGTGTTGTAACTTCAGTTGATAAATACAACCGTTAATATTGGCAGCCTGCTCATTGCAAATGTGTTTTTTCTTGTTCATATTGTGTAAACAAATCATTTCCTTTTTATGTTGCACTGAAATTAAGTCATTTAGTGTGTTCTTGGTCACATAAATTTGAAAGCTGGACCAAAGTGTTTGATTTCATTCAATTACAATTAGGTCAAATAAAAAGCCTCAAGTTGTAAATACAGTCTCGACAGTCTTCTTCTCTCAACGCCTCAATAGGTAGATCTTGCCTGTCACCAAGGCAGAGGTCAGGGATCTTGGGCTTAAAAAGGTTGGTGACCACTGAACTAGAGGATTGGCTAATAGTATATAGTTATTTTTAATGCTTGTCATCGATGCCACGTCGTCGGATTACAGTCCCACTCCCCACCCCCCCACCTAGCAAACAGACCTCAGCTGCTACGCCAACACCGACACCATGCTGCAGTAAAATGAAAGGTTTCCTCAAGGGACTCTGGTTCTCAGAGACACTACCACCTTTGTCCACAGGAGACGCCATATCAACACAAAATGTCTCAAAGTTCCTCATAGTAGCTTTAACTTAAACTTTACTCCAATCATCATCATCTACACGCAGGTACAAACATGAAATTTGCCCTCTGCATTTAAGCTTCAAGTGATATCTATGAGCATATTCTTACAAAGACAAAAGACATGGGGATAATTTACCATATCAACGACCAAATTTCCTTTAAAAAAATAGACACTACCAGCAATATTCAATTCAATTCAATTTATTTTTATGTAGCCCAAAATCACAAATGACAAATTCTCCTCAGAGGGCTTTACAATCTGTAAACATACGACATCCTCTGTCCCAGGACCTCTCATGGGTTCAGGAAAAACTCCCCAAAACAAACCCTTTAAGGGGAGAAAAAGGGAAGAAACCTTCAGGAGAGACACAGAGGAGGATCCCTCTCCCAGGATGGACAGAAGTACAATAGAAGTACAATAGATGTCTTGTGTACAGAATGAACAGCATAACAGAGTTCCAACACATTCAATGCATATGACAGAAATGATTTATATAGCAGTAGGTGTCGGGGAGGACCACAGCAGGACGTAGGACCAGGGTCCAGATTTAACCACGATCCAGTACATCTTTGCAGTGACTGCTGTCATAACAAAGATTGATAATCACATTTGATTGATGTACTACATATTGAAGCGCAATGTAACTAAAAGCTTTTAACACTTAAAATAAGCAACATAGTATTTGGGATTTTTAGGGTTAATGTTAGCGTGTTCTGATTGGATGCCTGGTGGAGCCTCAGGAAGAATTCAGCCAACAACTTCTGTCGTGCTGGTACCAAGATTTATTCTTTGGTCACATGCAGAGTTACCAGCGCTGCGATTGCAAAAGCAGGGAGTCCCTCTGTCAACACGCAGGTTGAGAGGAAGGAATACCACGAAAAGACGGAAGTTCGGCCCTTTCATACACAGATTTGGTCACAGGTTTGTATCTTACCATCCTGACCTCTGGTTGGCTCTGAGCTGAAAAGGGGGAGAACAATCCCACCTCTCCTCACCAGACTGGCATGTGCAACGGCCTGTCTGCTTCTCTACTGTAAATATACTGATAACATGCATGAGTGTTGTGATCCAAGGCGTGTATCTATCCTTGAGGAAAGACAGAGCGTCTCTTGCCAGACACAACTCTGGACTCGAGTAACCTTTAACCTCTTTCACAGACAGTAAGAATAAGAATATACACACAATATAAGGATTTATATTATCAATGCCCTTTTTACATAATTTATTATGTAAACTAAACAATAATTTAAAGCTACAGAAAATGGGCTATATCAGTTCATAACTATGTGTGTGTTATTTATTTAACAGAGTGTAAATCTCTAAAAAACGGGCTATATCAGTTCATAACTATGTGTGTGTTATTTATTTAACAGAGTGGAAATCTGTAACAGTCTAAAGCTCATACCTATATAATAAAAAGCTAAGCTAAAACCCATCTATATCCAGGATCTTTATATAACCCTAGTACTAGAGAACCATTGTCCTTAGGTATTTGTAACCCTCTCCTTCTACTGGATAATCCTCGAAGCGCATAATATGGCACAATCAAAAACAGTATAAAATCACCCTATCACAAAAGTCTCACGCCTTCTACGTGTGTGCGTGTGTGCGTTTACTATATGGGATATGGTCAAACATTAGCAAGTTATGTGTACAGGAATGGGGGGTCTAACTCAGTCTCTTCTTCGGATCCATCGATGTCGAATCTTACCATACCATCCTCTAACAACTCTACCTCCTTTGCTAACAAAGCCATTTGATATGACGGGGGCAATTTAGAGTCCACTGCTGTGGTGATACACTTCAGGCATAACTGTCTAATACAGGGCATGCAGCAGCATCCACATAAGGCCATCACTACTATCGCTATAACTATGGAAAGGAACACGGATATGATTACGCCTTTCCACTTACCAAATATACCATTTAGCCAATCGTCCAGGGGGGTTTCTCTGCCTGAGTGTTCTGCCAATTCATGGGACATTGCTCTCAGACCGTCTAAGGCCTTAGTGAAAGATCCATCTGGGGCTGTGTTATTTGGGATGAAGGTGCAACAAATTTGGCGAAACATCGAGCAGACTCCTCCTTTCTCTGCTAACAACATATCGAGTGCCATCCTGTTCTGATAAGTCATTAGAGAGGTGGCAGACAACTGGCCGTGCACCCCCTCTAAGGCATCTCGGGTCATGTAAGTCAGATGCTGGATGTTAAAATGCACATAGTTTAAACGGTCAACATTTTTGCTTATGGTTATCATTGGGAACACTGATTAAAAAACCGGCCGCTATCTGATCTATGAGTTTGTACTCGTCTGGCACTCCTCTGGGTATTCCTATGGCGTCAAAATAGATTGGAGAGCCAGCTTTTAGGTAAAAACTCCTTTTCTTTCTATCCAGGGGGCCCTGGTATTTTACGTGACTGACAACCTCCTCAGCACCTAGTGGGATTATTCTGATGGGGACTATTGGTGAAACTGAGGCACAGTTTCCTTGCCAGTTACTAGGGAGAACATTCATCAATCGTCTTCCCCCACAGAACCAGTATATGTCTGACCTAGCATAATGTAGTCTAGTTACATTATCCCAATTGGTTACTGATAATATAAATCCTTATATTGTGTGTATATTCTTATTCTTACTGTCTGTGAAAGAGGTTAAAGGTTACTCGAGTCCAGAGTTGTGTCTGGCAAAAGATGCTCTGTCTGTTCCTCAAGGATAGATACACGCCTTGGATCACAACACTCATGCATGTTATCAGTATATTTACAGTAGAGAAGCAGACAGGCCGTTGCACGCGCCAGTCTGGTAAGGAAAGGTGGGATTGTTCTCCCCCTTTTCAGCTCAGAGCCAACCAGAGGTCAGGATGGTAAGATACAAACCTGTGAGGAAATCGGTGTATGAAAGGGCCGAACTTCCGTCTTTTCGTGGTATTCCTTCCTCTCAACCTGCGTGTTGACAGAGGGACTCCCTGCTTTTGCAATCGCAGCGCTGGTAACTTTGCATGTGACCAAAGAATAAATCTTGGTACCAGCACGAGAGAAGTTGTTGGCTGAATTATTCCTGAGGCTCCACCAGGCATCCAATCAGAACACACTAACATTACATTGATAGTACTGTATAAATATAAAATATGACCCCCCTCCCCCTTTGAAATAGGACGGAATTCACCAATCCGTCCTTTTCATCAACATCGAGGTGAAATGGTCTAGAATAGTCGGGTGGGTACAGCGTGGTCGCAGCTGCCATGGCTTGTTTAGTGGCTATGAAAGCGGCGTCAGCTTCTTGAGTCCATACCAATGGCTTTGAGTAATTTCGATAGCCTGCGCCCTGCACAAGTTTCCTCAAAGGGCACACTAGCTCCGAGAAAGCAACAATAAAACTCTTACTCCAGGTTACCAACCCTAAAAATGTCATCATGTCTCTCACTGTTACTGGCTTCGTATGTTGTAAAATCGATGATTTCTGTTCCTCAGTCATAGCCTGCCCTGTTCTGGCCACTATTCTTCCCAGAAAAGTCACTCTCTGTCTACCAATCTGCAACTTAGACCTGGAGACCTTGAACCCATGTTTCTCTAGCCAACCCAAAACTGTTCTTGTGGCCTCCATAATGGACTCTGAGCTTGTCCCTGCTAGCAAAATGTCATCCACTTACTGCAGTAGCACCACTCCAGCTGGTAACTCTAGCTTTGTCAGAATGTTCTTTAGCACATGGTTGAAAATGGAAGGTGAGTCTAAATAGCCCTGCGGCAGGCGTGTGTAGGTGTACTGATTTCCCTGATATGAAAATGCAAACATCTGTCTTGAACCTTCAACCAATGGAACACAGAAAAACGCATTCGCCAAGTCAATGCAGGAGAACCATGCCCTGTCTGGACCCACAGCGTTCAACAACGTGTATGGGTTAGGAGTGTCATAGTGAGTCGGCACTACAACCTTATTTATTGGCCTCAGATCATGGACCATTCTGTAGTCTGGTTTACCAGGTTTAGGGACCGGATTAATAGGTGTGTTCCAGGGGGACCTCGTTCTCTCCAGCACACCTGCCTTCAACAGCCCTTCTATCGTCTTAGAAATGCCTACAGTCCGTTTCATCCTTAAGGGGTACTGGTGATGATAAATTGGAATTGTCCCTGGTTTTAGCTCTATTTCAACGGGAGCCATCGGAATCAGTCCCACATCAGCTCCCCCCTTCATCCAAAAGGTGTCTGGAAATAAGCTTAACATGTTTTCAGTGTCCGCATGATCAGTGTTTTCTCTACCATGTGTGCGGCCAATCATGTGTGTCTCTGGGACTAACTGGACCTCCGATGTGTGTGCAATTCTGTACATGTTTCCAGAAGGGGAGTAGTGCAAGTTTTTATTCTGTGTGGGCACCCAGTCCGTAGCCTCAAGCCCTGCTTTGACCATTGGATCCATGTTTTTCGCTTCGCCCCCACTCTGGACCAACACTGTGATGTGTGGGGCTGAGGTGTCACCGAGGGCATATAAAATCCGCAACTCTGGTGTCAACTCTACAGCCGCCGCTACTCCTTGCTTCCCTGCATAGATCTCCCGAGACTTCACAGTTGGGTTTCCATGAACCTCATTCTCGTGTTCCAGGCCCTCCCACAGGATCTCATAATTCTCATCTTGTATCAGGGAGTAGTTAAAGGTACAATGTTGTGGGTCCCCTGGTGGTGAGTACGGATGAAGGACCTTGAACCAAGGGCCCCATTGCTGGATGGTGTCATGCAGATGCGTAATGTCATAATCATTTATTCTGCCCCACCAGACCTCCGCCTCCTTTTCCAATGTCTCTTTAGTCTCCAGTTGAATCATTTGGTGACTATTGTAGCGGGGTGTGGCACATTTCTGCTGGGTCCCATCAGGGAACGTCACCGTAATACAGTCTTTTGTCATTTGCATGGTTATGTTCTGTGCACACAAAATGTCTCTTCCTACCAAGTTCACTGGGCAGGCAGTGGATACCAAAAATTATTGGTCAAAACAGAGTGATTTCCACTTACATGGAACTTGTATTGAAAGCGGCCAATCTTCTGACTGACCCGAAAATCCGATCACTGGCACAGTATTCCTTGATGGTGGTAGTGGCGTATTTATCGTGGAATACCTGGCTCCTGAGTCCAGCATTCACATATAGTCTTTTCCATTTATCGTGAGAGTGACCATAGGCTCTGGATACAGGTCGCCGTCAGCCGTCGGATCTGGGCACCCATATGGTATTTGTGTCTGGCCCGGGGCCTGGTGCCACGGACCACTATTGCCTTGTGGCTGTGGCTGTGTGTTGGGTGCTTGTTGGGGCGGGGGATAGACATTATGGGAGTAAAACTGGCTGAGGGGCGTCGCCTGTCCAACTTCTATGGGGCGCTAGAGAGCCATTTTTTGATACACAAATATGACATCTATTTCAAATGTTTATTTTCACCAAGCCTGACAAGTGTTCCAAATTTGGTGAGTTTTGGATTATGACAAATACCCCCAAAATGCTCCCAATGAACAAAAATAAAAATCAGAAAAATAATAATAATCCTTAGAATTTCAATAGGGTCCTCTCGGACCGACTTCGTCGGTCGCTCGGACCCTAATAATAAAAAGAAAAACTCTTGCAATTTCAATAGGGTCCTTTCGGACCGACTTCATCAGTCGCTCGGACCCTAATAACAAACATTCCAGTTTCAATAGAAAGTGAGGAAAAAGGACCCCTAGGCCGCCCAAAGAAACCAGCAGCACCGCACCCGCCCCGACAAGCCCAAACATCCACTGCACCAACCGAAAAAATGCCCGAAGACCCAGCCCCCCCGCGAACCACCGAACCAACATCCAGCCACACAACCACTGCCCCAGAGAACCGCTCCACATCCGCACCACACGGAAACCGGCCCACCCCAACGGCACTCCCCCCCGGCCCAAGGCCACACGACCCCCCCCCCAAGCACCCCGATGTATCCAAACCAATCCATGATCCCCGGCAAGTGACAAACAGACCACGGACCAACCCGAACACACCAACACAAACCCGAAGAGGATCATGCAGTACCACACCGAAGAGGAAATACCACCAAAACGGGTGCCCCAACAAGACAACGACCCCCAACACACCAGCAAGCGAGCAGCACCCCAGCTCCCGACCACCAAAACCAACAACACAGAGCAGCCCGCCCAATCCCCGGACCCCAGCCCAACAGAACCCCCGCGGGGCGACACCAAAAGAGCCGTCCCCGAGGCAAAACCAGGAAACGCAGAGGAGAACCAGAATGTAGCCCAACCATCCCAGGCCAGAGCAACCGCCCACAAGCCCCAGAAGCCGGCCGATCTCATGCAACACAGATGCAAAACGGCTCCCAGAAACAGCGGCCACACAACTAGACAGCAGCCCAGACACCCAAAGGAAAGCCAAGTCCCCCGGCACTCCCCAGTCCACACACCAGATGCCAGAGCCCGCCAAAACGAATGCAGGCACCACCACTCCCCCAAACAGCCCAACACTCCCCTCCCCCCACCCTCCGCAAAGCCATAACAAGTCCGAGAAATCCCCCTCCATGCTCCGACCCGGAACAGAATGTGTGGCACCCCCAACGCATCGGCGCGCAGGGGAATAAGAACCACCACAGAGGTCCCGGCCCCTCGAATACACCGCCACCATTCCGAACACAAACACACACATTGATGTAATATTATTGCAACATGCTAAGAAAAAAACTAGGCCTTGAGAAGGAGGTCCTGCTGTAAACAAGGAATACATTTTTTGATTATCAAAAATAGCAATTTCACAAAATATTCTTTTGAAATACATAATATTTACAAACAAAAACACATCTTAAGTACTTTCAGTACACCAACGTTAACATTAACGAAAAAAAAACAATAAAAACAAAAAGATATACTTGGTAGAAAAAACAACACAACCAAAAAAAAAGAAAAATACCCCCCAGAAAACCCCCCGCCTAAATCTTAAATTTTCCCAAATTATTATTCGATAAGAAAGAAAAACTCTGTTATAACAGAAATCCAACAAACATAACCCTCTTTAACCAAACTTCATACCCTTTATAATGTAGTATATTTTGCTCTTTAATGCATGAAGATAACATATGTGAAGGGGCCTGTGACTGTGGAATGTCAGATCCATTGATGTTTGTTGCACATGGGATAATCATTAGGTACCCCCGCTGGGAAATGCTCCTTGACCTGGAGGATGGAGGAGTAGCTGTGCCTATGTCCGAAACATGTCTTTTATTGGGGGCCCTCTTCATGACGTCATTATATACTCAAGTCTGGGGCGTAAACAACAACCATATATAAGTGATCGGGAGATCCCCGACGGTTAGAGTTCTGTGCGACTTTGGGACTCTCCGGGTTGTCATGACGCCCGTCTTGACATATGTTGCTTGTTTGTAATAAACTTCATTATACCAGCAAGAACAGTGTCCGCGGAGATTCCTTCATCATCACTCCAACATCACTGTCGCTTGAAATATACAACAATAATAACTCAAAAATGCCCACACACACAAACCCAGCAAAGCACAGATCAGAAACCAAAAATAAGGCACTCATCATCCGTAATCTCACATACAGTGTTGTTTTTCGTAAAACGGCCAAGAAAGAAGTCTTTTTTATGGTCATATAATAATTTGCAGTGTGCTTTTACACACACTCCAAATAATGTCTTCAGGTCCATGTCTTTTTCATCAAAGAGCATCATGTTCCTTCTCTGCAAGCATAAGTTCCTTGCAAAGGCCAGCATAGTGTTGATAAGAACTCTGTCTGCTTCTTTCATTTTTGTTGGCACGCCAAACAACCAGGTCCAGTCCCATTCTAAGTCCAGTTCAGCTTTTATTTGCAGTGTTTATATAATATGTTTCTCACGTGTTCCCTAAAAGGAAGGAGACCCGGACAGTACAGCACTAAGTGCTCAAAGTTCTCATTGTCTTTTCTGCATACCGCACATTCCCTCTTAAATGTATCTTTATGAATTTGATGCAGGACGATGCTTTTAAATATCCTTCTGTGCCTTATTTTGAAGTCTCTATTGAAAATTGCCTCTGGGATGAAGGGGATATCTATATTTGTCCAGATTTCTTTTATTTGTTGCTTGGGAAGTATTCCTTCCCATACTTTTTCTGATGCTGGTTTTGTTATTATTTTTCTAATGAGAATATCATATATTTCTTTAGTTTTTATTTGTGGGACTGGGGTTATTTTACCATCAAAGCACAGAAGGAAATTTACAGCCTCGTCCTGCATCGCAACATTTTCCCTGCACAACTCTCTCCATTCTTGAGTTATACAGTCATTTATTTTTTCTCCCATTTCTTTTATTTGTTTGATTTTAAATTTTCTCCCAGCTTTTTTTAAAACCCCTACCGTTTTCTCTATATCAAAAACACCCTGTTTATTAACCACCTTCCCAATCGTGGTTAACCCCGCTTCACCAAGGTGGCTGCTCACCAGCGGCCTCCCCCCCAACGTGACGAACAGCGTTGAAAGGAAAGGTAATCTCATCACATGCACCTTTTTTTTGCAGTCAGGTCTGAGGTAGGGCAGAATCTTGTCCCATGCCTCCAGCACTTCCCTGTAGAACCCCGTCAGGCCGTCCTGGACATTTCTGGGAGAGAAAGCGCACAAATTGTACATGCTTCTCTCACCGTACTCTGCCAGGAGGCCCGTCAGGTAATCCTTCCAGGGCAGCTGGATCTAAGTATCTACCTATCAATTTCACCCTCTTTTTGCACTTATATCAATTAAACCTAAGCCCCTTCTCTTTTGTTGGCTATTAATGTCTTGCGAGCTATCGCATTTCCCTTTCCTCTCCAAAGAAATGAGGAAATCGCGCTGTTAAGCGAATTTAGAGCCCACTCCGGCATCTCACAAGACCCCATAATGTGATTTATTTTGGACAGTATTAGGGCATTAGTTACGATTACCTTTCCTTTCACGTTGAGTCCTCGTGCACACCGTAGGTTTAATATTCTTTTAGTTTTTCATAACACCTCCTCCCATGTTTTATCCCTGGCTTTGTTTTCATCCTTCCCTGTAAAGATACCTAAAATCTTTCGTTCCTGTTTTACTATATTATAAAATAAATAATGAAATGATTTAGTGCCTCTTCCATGTTAAAAACCATTATTTCTGATTTATTTTTATTTACTTTTGCGCCTGAAGCTCTCTCATATTCACTTAATATCTTGATTATTTTCTCTATATTTTCTTCCATTTTAACAAAGATATTTATGTCATCCACAAATTGAAGAATTTTTATTTCCTTTCATGCTGGTGTCAATATCCCTTTTATTGTTTTATCATTTAATATCATATTTGCAATCGGTTCCACTATTAGGCTGTAGACTAGAGCCAACAGCAGGCAGCCCTGCCTTACTGATCTTTCGATCTTAATGATTCTTGTCAGACCTCCATTACATTTTATTTTGCTTTCTAACCCTTTATATAACAGTTTTATCCATTTTATAAAAACTTCTCAGAATCCAAACTTTTCCAAAATTTCCCACAGAAAATTATGATCCACTCTGTCAAAGGCCTTCTCCAGGTCCACTCCGAGCATTATCCCTCCTTCGCTCCTCATGGTGCTAACCGTGTCCCTTACTGTATTTGTTGAGTCTACAATATCCCTACCTGTTATACTATATGTTTGTGTTGGTCCTATTATTGTGCTGATTACCTGTTTCAATCTGTTTGCAAGTGCTTTTGTCAATATTTTATAATCCGTGTTTAATAAACTGATTGGTCTTTCACTTGATAATTCACTGTTGATTCAGAGCTGAAAATGCCCCTCAACGGTCATGGCTGATATACACAGTGATTTGAGACTGAGAGCGCAACGTGGTATCGGTAAGGAGTAAACGGGGCCTTAGTTTGCCACAACTCGGGGCACTGAAGACCAACAGCGACTGAGACTTGTGCCATACATCACAGACGACTCCATTGGATCGATGTTTTGTTGTCCACAAGGCATTTGAAGAGAGCCCCAACAGTTTGCTTCCCGAGCCAACCTCCAGGCACATTTCTCCCTTGTCATGGTGCAGTTCTTTCAACTGGACAAAACCGTGGCTGCTGCTCAGCACATCCAGCCAAGCACCGTAGTCTATTTAAGTAAAGCTTCATTTCTTTCTTCCTTTTCACAAATGCACAAAGCACAGCCAAATGGCAAAGCCTGCCAAAAAGAGGTTCAACTCCTTGGTGTTCCTCTCCACGGAAATCTTTAGTAAAAGGCGAAAATCTTGTGCGTTATGAAGAAAAACCAAAGTAAGTACTGCCCTCTTGTCGATAGCAGCAGAGACTCTCGTCGTCACAGTCAAAGATCTCACGGTAAGCCTAGGTTGACGTGCAGTGTTCCAAATACGAAGCCACACCCACATTTTAAAGAGGGCATTCCCACAGCCACACCCATTCCCACATTTTAAAGGGGGCAATATTCTCTCACACAGTGTCAGATTGTGGCTGAGGTGGTTTTGTAGCCTTTGGTTTCTTTCAGAAGTTTGTCCAGAAAAGTGGAAGCGATGCTGTGCAGCAGTGTCTGTTGTATGCTCTGAAGCAGTGTGCTGAGAAATGCCAATTGCCCATGATCCCAATCGCCATCGGATGTGGGTGTGGTCTTTTGAATGGGCCTAATCTGATTGTGTGTTCGCCTCACTGATATTTTCCCTTCTTTGTGGAAGAAATGTGTTCCGAAGATTGTTCCATTATTAGCATGCTTAGATTTTAAGCTTTCGTCTGGTTGCTGGGCTGTGTTTGCTTTCTCAGAAAGCTAATGCTAAAGGCACCGAACTCTGGGATTATGCCATCTGTGAACCGTGAACCGGAGTGCTGTGTCTGGGAATGCCGCCCCTCTGTCTGTCTCTTCCAACTCATACTTACCTGGCAGGGGAGATACCACGATCAAGAAGGTGGTTCACCCAGGGTGAGTCTCAACCATTGCACTCCGGTTGTACTGACCCCTGCGAATTCCCCAAATGTGGGAATCTCGACTGCACAATATCTGGTAGTGGGGGACTGCGTTCGCTTTCTCCCCTGATCAATATGTTGTATCAATACCAAGTGATTCCTAGAGGGAGATAGAGCTCAACATGCTGCTGTTCAGCATGCCAATTTGTGTTTTTCTGACACAGAGTCATATCGTGGCTGAGGTCATTTTGTAGCCTTTGGTTTCCAATAGAAAGTGCAAATCAACCCCGTGTATTTTCTTTCTTCTCTTTCTTTGAGTGTTAATTCACACATTTTATAAAATTTAAATCTATATAAAAAGTATATATAGATATAAATATATGTATAAAAAATTATATCTATATCAATATATATGTGTGTGTATGCCTTGTGGACAACAAAACATCGTTCCAATGGAGTCGGCTGTGAGAGAATATTGCCCCCTTTAAAATGTGGGAATGTGTGTGTATGTGGGAATGTGTGTGTGTGTGTGTGTGTGTGTGTGTGTGTGTGTGTGTGTGTGTGTGTGTGTGTGTGTGTGTGTGTGTGTGTGTGTGTGTGTGTGTGTGTGTGTGCGTGTGTGCGCACCTGAACATGAATACACACTCACGGTACCAGTATTTTACTGGACTATTTAACATGTCATGCTACTTTATTCAGGCTAATCCTCCGCAATTTTCCCTTTAGACACAATTTAATAAATGTGCTGCTAATACTTGCATTCAATACAGGCACATTGTTCTTAAGTGATGCTTTGAATGCGTGACTTTTACCTGTGGATGATTTTTACAGAGAACCAGGCCCCCCAAGGCACTGTGCAACCAGCCCCATCATTCATGATTCATGGGTTGAGGGCGGAACCTGGACACGCCCCTAGGTCTGGAGCAGCCACATACCTCGTCCACCAGCCGGACCTGCGTACCCACACTTAAGCACCCCTCTTTCGGGCTGCACACCATGATTGACGAGATCAGAGTTCCGTGCCCCTGGTAGTCCGGCCGGGTTTTCGTGCACCTGGTGTTGCACCTGTTCATTTTTTTTCTTATACTTTTTTTTTCTTTTCTTTTTCCTACAAGCTTCTTCTCTCGTGTCCCTGGTACAGGAATTGGTATTCATCCAACATAGTGATCAGGGGAGAGCGCGAACGCAGTCCCCCACTACCAGAAATTGTGCAGTCGAGATTCCCACATTTGGGGAATTCGCAGGGGTCAGCACAACCGGAGTGCAATGGCTGAGCCTCGCCCTGGGTGAACCACCTTCTTGATCGTGGTATCTCCCCTGCCAGGTAAGTATGAGTTGGAAGAGACAGACACAGGGGCGGCATTCCCAGACACAGCACTCCGGTTCACGGTTCACAGATGGCATAATCCCAGAGTTCGGTGCCTTTAGCATTAGCTTCCCTTGGCGAGCTGTTTCGGCTTCTGAGAAAGCAAACACAGCCCAGCAACCAGACGAAAGCTTAAAATCTAAGCGTGCTAATAATGGAACAATCTTCGGAACACATTTCTTCCACAAAGAAGGGAAAATATCAGTGAGGAGAACACACAATCAGATTAGGCCCATCCAAAAGACCACACCCACATCCGATGGCGATTGGGATCAGGGGCAATTGGCATTTCTCAGCACACTGCTTCAGAGCATACAACAGACACTGCTGCACAGCATCGCTTCCACTTTTCTGGACAAACTGCGAAAGAAACCAAAGGCTACAAAACCACCTCAGCCACAATCTGACACTGTGTGAGAGAATATTGCCCCCTTTAAAATGCGGGAATGGGTGTGGCTGTGGGAATGCCCTCTTTAAAATGTGGGTGTGGCTTCGTATTTGGAACGCGGCACGTCGACCTAGGCTTACCGTGAGATCTTTGACTGTGACGACGAGAGTCTCTGCTGCTATCGACAAGAGGGCGGTACTTACTTTGGTTTCTCTTCATAACGCACAAGTCTTTCGCCTTTTACTAAAGACTTCCGTGGAGAGGAACACCAATGAGTTGAACCTATTTTTGGTAGGCTTTGCCGTTTGGCTGAGCTTTGTGCATTTGTGAAAATAAAGGAATAAATAAAGCTTTACTTAAATAGACTGCGGTGCTTGTCCGGGTGTGCTGAGCAGCAGCCACGGTTTTGCCCAGTCGAAAGAACTGCACCGTGACGAGGGAGAAACGTGCCAGGAGGTTGGCAAGGGAAAGCAAACTGTTGGGGTTCATCGCTTCTCGGCCTTTTGGCTAAGATCAAGTGTAGTATCTGTTCTTATCAGTTTAATATCTGATATATCCTCTATATAAGGATAACTTATTAAGCCGATTTTTAGCAATGGGAGATGAAAAAGGGGCTTGCTCCGTTCACTCCACGCATTGACCCGGTATTGCAGCATTGCCGGGAACGGTGCACCCTTCAAATGCCTTGTGGACAACAAAACATCGTTCCAATGGAGTCGGCTGTGAGAGAATATTGCCCCCTTTAAAATGTGGGAATGTGTGTGTATGTGGGAATGTGTGTGTGTGTGTGTGTGTGTGTGTGTGTGTGTGTGTGTGTGTGTGTGTGTGTGTGTGTGTGTGTGTGTGTGTGTGTGTGTGTGTGTGTGCACGTGCGTGTGTGTGCGTGCGCACCTGAACATGAATACACACTCACGGTACCAGTATTTTACTGGACTATTTAACATGTCATGCTACTTTATTCAGGCTAATCCTCCGCAATTTTCCCTTTAGACACAATTTAATAAATGTGCTGCTAATACTTGCATTCAATACAGGCACATTGTTCTTAAGTGATGCTTTGAATGCGTGACTTTTACCTGTGGATGATTTTTACAGAGAACCAGGCCCCCGAAGGCACTGTGCAACCAGCCCCATCATTCATGATTCATGGGTTGAGGGCGGAACCTGGACACGCCCCTAGGTCTGGAGCAGCCACATACCTCGTCCACCAGCCGGACCTGCGTACCCACACTTAAGCACCCCTCTTTCGGGCTGCACACCATGATTGACGAGATCAGAGTTCCGTGCCCCTGGTAGTCCGGCCGGGTTTTCGTGCACCTGGTGTTGCACCTGTTCATTTTTTTTCTTATACTTTTTTTTTCTTTTCTTTTTCCTACAAGCTTCTTCTCTCGTGTCCCTGGTACAGGAATTGGTATTCATCCAACATAGTGATCAGGGGAGAGCGCGAACGCAGTCCCCCACTACCAGAAATTGTGCAGTCGAGATTCCCACATTTGGGGAATTCGCAGGGGTCAGCACAACCGGAGTGCAATGGCTGAGCCTCGCCCTGGGTGAACCACCTTCTTGATCGTGGTATCTCCCCTGCCAGGTAAGTATGAGTTGGAAGAGACAGACACAGGGGCGGCATTCCCAGACACAGCACTCCGGTTCACGGTTCACAGATGGCATAATCCCAGAGTTCGGTGCCTTTAGCATTAGCTTCCCTTGGCGAGCTGTTTCGGCTTCTGAG
>JACSYO010001773.1:187500-207409 GCA_016806645.1 Ophiodon elongatus | reverse complement strand
GGGACAGTTGGGGAATATTGGGGACAGTTGGGGACTAATGGAGACAGTTGGGGACAGTTGGGGACTATTGGGGACAGTTGGGGACAGTTGGGGACTAATGGGGACAGTTGGGGACTACTGGGGACAGTTGGGGACAGTTTGGGACAGTTGGGGACTATTGGGGACAGTTTGGGACAGTTTGGGACAGTTGGGGACTAATGGGGACAGTTGGGGACTAATGGGGACAGTTGGGGACAGATTGGGACTATTGGGGACAGTTGGGGACTAATGGGGACTATTGGGGACAGTTGGGGACTAATGGGGACAGTTGGGGACAGTTGGGGACTAATGGGGACAGTTGGGGACTAATGGGGACAGTTGGGGACTATTGGGGACAGTTTGGGACAGTTTGGGACAGTTGGAGACTAATGGGGACAGTTGGGGAATATTGGGGACAGTTGGGGACAATTTGGGACAGTTGGGGACTAATGGGGACAGTTGGGGACTAAGACAGTTGGGGACTATTGGGGACAGTTGGGGACTAATGGGGACAGTTGGGGACTACTGGGGACAGTTGGGGACAGTTTGGGACAGTTGGGGACTATTGGGGACAGTTTGGGACAGTTTGGGACAGTTGGGGACTAATGGGGACAGTTGGGGACTAATGGGGACAGTTGGGGACAGTTTGGGACTATTGGGGACAGTTTGGGGACTAATGGGGACTAATGGGGACTATTGGGGACAGTTGGGGACTAATGGGGACAGTTGGGGACAGTTGGGGACTAATGGGGACAGTTGGGGACTAATGGGGACAGTTGGGGACTATTGGGGACAGTTGGGGACTAATGGGGACAGTTGGGGACTAATGGGGACAGTTGGGGACAGTTGGGGACTAATGGGGACAGTTGGGGACTAATGGGGACAGTTGGGGACTATTGGGGACAGTTGGGGACTAATGGGGACAGTTGGGGACAGTTGGGGACTAATGGGGACAGTTGGGGACTAATGGGGACAGTTGGGGACAGTTGGGTACTAATGGGGACAGTTGGGGACTAATGGGGACAGTTGGGGACTATTGGGGACAGTTGGGGACTAATGGGGACAGTTGGGGACAGTTGGGGACTAATGGGGACAGTTGGGGACTAATGGGGACTAATGGGGACAGTTGGGGACTAATGGGGACTAATGGGGACAGTTGTGGACTCTTCCCAGAGGCGGATGAATCCGCTGTGTGGTGAGGTTCGTGAGGGAGCTTCAGACTGACCCATGCCGGTCTTCCCGTCGGGGTAGGTGTACACCTGTCCGTTGGTCTTGATGAGGGTGAGGGAGGAGGAGGAGGAGGAGCAGGAGGAGGAGGAGGAGGGGGTGAGCTGGGTCACGCCCCCCCCCAGCTCCTCCTCCTCGCTGTCCTCGGGGCTGGAGGCGCCGCTCCCCCCGCTGGACTCGCTGCTGCAGCTGCTCCGGTCCTCCTGGTCCAGCATCCCGAAGGAGTCGCGGCGCTTCCTGGATGGACGCTCCACCTGAAGGGGGGGGGGGCGGAGTCAGAGGGGAGTACTTATACACAGGGGAAGTACTTTTACCCAAGTACCCCTTTGAGGTACATCTACATGTGATTTATAATCTTCATATATCAGCAATAAAGATGTGACGCATCTTCTTATTCTGCATCATGAGCTTACTTTTACTTTTGATACTTATTTACTTATAATGCTGTTTTTACTTAAAGTCTACGAGGAACTCTCATTTCGTTTGATTCTGGCGCCCCCTGTGGACTAAAGTGGTAGTGTCTCTGAGCAGAGTCCTCAGAGACAGACACCGCAGCCTGTAGTCTGTTAGAACTCACCACAGCCTGTTAGAACTCACCACAGTCTGTTAGAACTCACCACAGTCTGTTAGAACTCACCACAGTCTGTTAGAACTCACCACAGTCTGTTAGAACTCACCACAGTCTGTTAGAACTCACCACAGTCTGTTAGAACTCACCACAGTCTGTTAGAACTCACCACAGTCTGTTAGAACTCATCACAGTCTGTTAGAACTCACCACAGTCTGTTAGAACTCACCACAGTCTGTTAGAACTCACCACAGTCTGTTAGAACTCACCACAGTCTGTTAGAACTCACCACAGTCTGTTAGAACTCACCACAGCCTGTTAGAACTCACCACAGTCTGTTAGAACTCACCACAGTCTGTTAGAACTCACCACAGCCTGTTAGAACTCACCACAGTCTGTTAGAACTCACCACAGTCTGTTAGAACTCACCACAGTCTGTTAGAACTCACCACAGTCTGTTAGAACTCACCACAGTCTGTTAGAACTCACACACTGTTAGAACTCACCACAGTCTGTTAGAACTCACCACAGCTGTTAGAACTCACCACAGTCTGTTAGAACTCACCACAGTCTGTTAGAACTCACCACAGTCTGTTAGAACTCATCACAGTCTGTTAGAACTCACCACAGTCTGTTAGAACTCACCACAGTCTGTCAGAACTCACCACAGTCTGTTAGAACTCATCACAGTCTGTTAGAACTCATCACAGTCTGTTACAGAACTCACCACAGTCTGTTAGAACTCATCACAGTCTGTTAGAACTCACCACAGTCTGTTAGAACTCACCACAGTCTGTTAGAACTCACCACAGTCTGTTAGAACTCATCACAGTCTGTTAGAACTCATCACAGTCTGTTAGAACTCATCACAGTCTGTTACAGAACTCATCACAGTCTGTTAGAACTCATCACAGTCTGTTAGAACTCACCACAGTCTGTTAGAACTCACCACAGTCTGTTAGAACTCATCACAGTCTGTTAGAACTCATCACAGTCTGTTAGAACTCATCACAGTCTGTTAGAACTCACCACAGTCTGTAACAGAACTCACCACAGTCTGTTAGAACTCATCACAGTCTGTTAGAACTCATCACAGTCTGTTACAGAACTCACCACAGTCTGTTAGAACTCATCACAGTCTGTTACAGAACTCACCACAGTCTGTTAGAACTCACCACAGTCTGTTAGAACTCACCACAGTCTGTTACAGAACTCATCACAGTCTGTTAGAACTCATCACAGTCTGTTAGAACTCATCACAGTCTGTTACAGAACTCATCACAGTCTGTTACAGAACTCATCACAGTCTGTTAGAACTCACCACAGTCTGTTAGAACTCACACAGTCTGTTAGAACTCACCACAGTCTGTTACAGAACTCACCACAGTCTGTTAGAACTCATCACAGTCTGTTAGAACTCATCACAGTCTGTTACAGAACTCACCACAGTCTGTTAGAACTCATCACAGTCTGTTACAGAACTCATCACAGCCTGTTACAGAACTCATCACAGTCTGTTACAGAACTCATCACAGTCTGTTAGAACTCATCACAGCCTGTTAGAGAACTCATCACAGTCTGTTACAGAACTCATCACAGCCTGTTACAGAACTCATCACAGTCTGTTACAGAACTCATCACAGTCTGTTACAGAACTCATCACAGTCTGTTACAGAACTCATCACAGTCTGTTACAGAACTCATCACAGTCTGTTAGAACTCATCACAGTCTGTGACAGAACTCACCGCTGCATCCACCGCTCACTGCGCTGCGCTGAACGTCAACATGGATGAGGAGGATTTGACTGCATTAAAGGATGCTGGGCTGAATACTTGTATGCCGAATTAAAGGGCGCATCGTCCCATTTAAAGGGCTGGTCAGTGAGATCTGTGGCTTTGCCGACAAGAAAGGAACCCTAATATTGAGGGATTTCTCATTGGAGTTCAATTGAAGGAGACAGTGAAAGCTTTTATGAAAGACAACGTTCCAACAAAATTAAGAAATATTCTGCGCGCTATATGTGCGCCGAATGAAAGTTATTCCTGATCTCCTCAATAAAGATGTAAAATAACATTTTAATAAGGTATGTATTTTTATGAATGAGCAGGAGAACTTTAAAGTAGGAGATTCCTCAAAGGAGTCTGGCCTCGCCGCAGCGGAGGGGGGGTTCCCGCCGGACGGAGGGGCCTCTCGACTCACCAGGTCTCTGGGGGTCTCCATGGGTCCGGGGCCGTGGAGGGGCCGCGGGGGGCCGCTCTCTGGAACACTAGAACCCGCAGGAATAATCTCTAAAACCCAGCTGCAGACATATCAACAAAAATATCATGCTCCTAGTGCGCATGCGCTGCACCGCGGCTGCTCTTCTCTCATTGGCTGTCGTCTCTGCTTCGTGTGTGGAGTTCAGATTAGATGGTGTGCTCTCTGGCGGCACCTGCTGGCCAGACCACGGTACTACATGCAGCGGAGGAACGAGTACTTATATTGTACTTTAGTAAGAAACACAATACTACAGTGTGGAAATACTCGAATACAAGTACAAGTACATCAAAATATAGTAAAACATTTTTTTTAAGTACTCATGTTTTGTCCATTAGTCTTCCCAATAAAAAATATAATTATATATAAATAAATAAATAAATAAAAAACAAAATGTAAATACAAAAATTAAAATTACGAAATTATGAAAATATATATATATATATATATATATATATATATACTAATAATAAATATATTATCGAAATACTCAGGTAAAATATAAGTTCCATGAAATTGTACTTAAATATGTTATTTGAGTAAATACATTGTTGTAGCTCGGCCACTTTTATTCAGCAGGGATCAACATAATAAAACCTTTTATTATTAACACACTCAGAGAGTTTTTAAAGGTATTGATTATTGTTTTGAATTCATAGCTCCTCATCTGGGTTGTTTGAGGGATTAGTGGGACAGCTGCTGCCCAAGTGTAATATTTATAATATTTAATAAAAGCCATGTCACGTCTAAACATAACATTTACAGTTATGTGTATCAAAATTATTATTCATATTTTGTGTTTTTGTTAATATGTTATTTTTCAAATAAAAAATACCGTATTTAATATTAAAAAGCAAAAGAAATCCTAAAAGTAGCAGTTGTTGTTGTTGTGGCTCTTCTTCTGGCATCTTTTCATTATTTTATTGCATAAAGTTAAATCTTCCTGCAGATGATCGTATATCATATGATACGTTTATTGTCGTTTGGCCCTCAGGTTACAGAACTCCGTGATCCGGAACATCGAGAGAACAAGTGAGAACCTGAAGTTCTCAGGAGAGAGCTGACAGGGAGCGGCTGCAGAAAGCTGTCAACATTTAAAGGTTACTGCAGATCAAACCTGAGCTCCACCGTGTCCCGACACACCTGTGACAGAGACTCACCTGAGGGCTCTAATCCAGCTGCAGCTCAGACTGGACCAGATCCCTGCTGCTGCGGGACCAGATCCCTGCTGCTCCGGGACCAGATCCCTGCTGCTGCGGGACCAGATCCCTGCTGCTGCGGGACCAGATCCCTGCTGCTCCGGGACCAGATCCCTGCTGCTCCGGGACCAGATCCCTGCTGCTGCGGGACCAGATCCCTGCTGCTCCGGGACCAGATCCCTGCTGCTCAGAAAGACTCTATTTACGTCTGGATCTTTGCAGAAAAGGAGCCTCTGGAGGACTGATGAGTCCAGGACCGTGAGATGACTCAGGTTCTTCGTGCTAACAGGGCGACCCGGGCCGGTCCGGGTTACCGGGTCCACCATGGTGCCGGGGTGCTGGTGCACTACAGCGTCACAGCAGCCGAGCCTCCGGACGGCACCCGGTCTCCACAGAGGCTCAGCGGGAGGCTGGCCTCGTACCTGCAGCAGGTAGGAGACTCACCCCCCATGGACCCCATGGACCCCATGGACCCCCCATGGACCCCATGGTCCCCCCATGGACCCCCCATGGACCCCATGGTCCCCCCATGGACCCCATGGACCCCCCATGGTCCCCATGGACCCCCGCGTTAACTAAACACAGATCCATAAATAATGCGTAGAGGGTTTAAGAGGCAATAACAGATTCATAAGTGACGACTGAAGATGTTTCAGGGGACGAGAACATAATAATTATAGAAGATGTTTTGATTTGATTTACTTCAATGTTTGTTTTTTGATTCCAAAATCAAACAGAGTTATTAATCTTTTAAGAGCAAGAGAAGGACTTTTGCATGACATGAAACATAAAACAATGTTGTTCTTCGAGGTGGAAACAGACACGAACGTCAGAGGACGTTTAGAATTGATTATTAATTATTGCTCAAAGAGCAGAAGAACATTGAGATGACAGATTTGTTTCTGAGCTTTGATTTGTATGAACAAATCCATCTGCTCGTTAATCTCTGAGGCGACACGCCCCCAATCCTCCTGTCGGTCCCTAAAGCAACGAGCGACAATAAACAAACCAAATCAATATTCAGATTCACGAGATAGAAAACATCAAAATATGAGATTTCTTAATGGAGGTTAGCGTGAACAAGTGTCTCCACCCGAATGAGTTGTGGTGACGGAGGAGAGCTGAGAGTCTCACGTCTGACGGACTCCACCCGTTCACCCGTTCACCTGCACAAGCTGGTGTTCATTTTAAATTGTGACGCGTTCTTCAAATCTATATTCTTCTTCTTATTCTATTTCTTCCATCTTTCATCCATCTCCTCCTTCATACGCCAGCTCCTCCAGGGGAACGCTGATATGACCGGTATTGTTTCTGACCTTTAAACTTTTGAATTATTAACTTTTCTTTAATGGGAATATTTTTAATGAATACTTTCAGATACAAACTCCAGTTAAACTTCTAAATGTTCACAGAACCTTCAAATATTACTATGATTCAGCTATTTGAACTGTCAATGTTTACACACTCACAAATACTTATACTTAATACTTAACACTCTTACTAATAC
Source organism: Ophiodon elongatus (assembly GCA_016806645.1). Taxonomy (NCBI): domain Eukaryota; kingdom Metazoa; phylum Chordata; class Actinopteri; order Perciformes; family Hexagrammidae; genus Ophiodon; species Ophiodon elongatus. Next base: position 200,633 of record JACSYO010001773.1, on the reverse strand, counting down.
TGTGACTACTGCTGCTAATATTTATAGTATTACTATAACTGATACTACTACTACTTCTTTGAATGCTACTAATAATACTTCTACTACTACGACTACTCCAACTGCTATTACTACTAAAGCTACTACTGCTACCACTACTACTATTACTACTACTACTACTACTGCTACAACAACTACTGCTACTAAAACTACTACTACTACTACTACTACTACTGCTACTACTACTGCTACTACTACTGCTACTACTACTACTACTGTTACTACTACTACTACTACTACTGTTACTACTACTGCTACTACTACTACTACTACTGTTACTACTACTACTGCTACTACTGCTACTGCTACTGCTACTACTACTACTGCTACTACTGCTGCTACTACTACTACTTACTACTACTGTGCTACTACCTGCTACTACTACTGCTACTACTACTACTGCTACTACTACTACTACTACTACTACTGCTACTGCTACTACTACTACTACTGCTACTACTACTACTACTACTACTGCTACTACTGCTACTGCTACTGCTACTACTACTACTACTACTACTACTACTGCTACTGCTACTACTACTACTACTACTGCTACTACTACTACTACTACTACTGCTACTACTACTGCTACTACTACTGCTACTACTGCTGCTACTGCTACTACTACTACTGCTACTACTACTACTACTACTACTACTACCGCTACTACTACTGCTACTACTACTACTACTGCTACTACTACTACTGCTACCGCTACTACTGCTACTACTACAACTGCTACTGCTACTACTAGTACTACTACTGCTACTACTAGTACGACTGCTACTGCTACTACTGCTAGTACTACTGCTACTGCTACTACTACTGCTACTACTACTGCTACTGCTACTGCTACTACTACTACTACTACTACTACTACTACTGCTGCTGCTACTACTGCTGCTACTACTACTACTGCTGCTACTACTGCTACTACTGCTACTGCTACTACTACTACTGCTACTGCTACTACTACCGCTACTACTACTGCTACTACTACTGCTACTACTACTACTACCGCTACTACTACTGCTACTGCTACTACTGCTGCTACTACTACTACTACTACTACTACTACTACTACTACTGCTACTACTACTACTGCTACTACTACTGCTACTACTACTACTACTACTAGTACTGCTACTGTACTACTACTACTGCTACTACTACTACTCTACTACTACTGCTACTACTACTACTGCTACTACTACTACTACTGCTACTACTACTACGCTACTCTACTACTGCTACTCACTGCTTCTACTGCTACTACTACTACTGCTGCTACTACTACTACTACTGGTACTACTACTGCTACTACTACTACTGCTACTACTACTACTACTGGTACTACTACTGCTACTACTACCACTGCTACTACTACTACTACTACTGCTACTACTACTACTACTACTGCTACTACTACTACTACTACTACTACTGCTGCTACTACTACTACTACTGCTACTACTACTACTACTACTACTACTACTGCTACTGTGACAGTAACATTGTCTAGTTTGGGTTATGTAGATGATGCAGTTTTACTTCCAACTTTTCCAGTTCTACATTTCAACAACAAATATTTTCAGAAGTTCAGTTCAATGCTTTTGGGCTTCAACACATCAGCAGGTAGTTTCCCTTTTATATATTTTCTGTATTTTCTGTATTTTCAGCTATCTTTTAATTTTTTCAAATATTTCAGCTTTCAACGTTTAGCTTTCCAACACATTTTCAGCAGGAAATGCATTTTCTAGTTTTACTTGTTCCGAACAAGAAGCAGTCCAACAATTACAAACCCCTCACATCATGTTTTAAAACTCCTGAATAAATGTTGTATCACCACAACATCATCATCGATCATATCTGATAACTGATCAGCTGCTCGTCCCCTCTGATTGGTGGATGCAGGTTCAGGGTCTGGAGACGGCCAATCAGAGGCTGGAGCTTCAGATCCAGGAGGAGCTGGACAGGAAGTGTCCCGGAGAGCTGAGACAGCTGGACGGATACCTGAGGACGGTGTCCCTGCTGCAGGACCAGGTGAACTCCCCCACATGTAAACAACAACATGTAAACAACAACATGTAAACACACTGAGACCACGAAGGTCAAACAAACCACACGGGAGACACTGATCAACAGTAGAGAGCAGAAAGACATGGACGAAGAAAAGGAGACGAGAATAATAGAATAAAGACCAAATAAATGATTATAAAGACCAAATAAAGGAAAAATAAAGACCAGGTAAAGGCTAAATAAAGACTAAATAAAGACCAGATAAAGACTAAATAAAGACTAAATAAAGACCAGGTAAAGACTAAATAAAGACTAAATAAAGACCAGGTAAAGGCTAAATAAAGACTAAATAAAGACCAGATAAAGACTAAATAAAGACTAAATAAAGACTAAATAAAGAACAGGTAAAGACTAAATAAAGACTAAATAAAGACCAGGTAAAGACTAAATAAAGACCAGGTAAAGACTAAATAAAGACTAAATAAAGACCAGGTAAAGACTAAATAAAGACTAAATAAAGACTAAATAAAGACTAAATAAAGAACAGGTAAAGACTAAATAAAGACTAAATAAAGACCAGGTAAAGACTAAATAAAGACCAGGTAAAGACTAAATAAAGACTAAATAAAGACTAAATAAAGACCAGGTAAAGACTAAATAAAGACCAGGTAAAGGCTAAATAAAGACTAAATAAAGACCAGGTAAAGGCTAAATAAAGACTAAATAAAGACCAGGTAAAGACTAAATAAAGACCAGGTAAAGGCTAAATAAAGACTAAATAAAGACTAAATAAAGACTAAATAAAGACCAGGTAAAGACTAAATAAAGACTAAATAAAGACCAGGTAAAGACTAAATAAAGACCAGGTAAAGACTAAATAAAGACTAAATAAAGACCAGGTAAAGACTAAATAAAGACTAAATAAAGACCAGGTAAAGACTAAATAAAGACTAAATAAAGACCAGGTAAAGACTAAATAAAGACCAGGTAAAGACTAAATAAAGATAATAAAGACCGGTAAAGACTAAATAAAGACTAAATAAAGACCAGGTAAAGACTAAATAAAGACTAAATAAAGACTAAATAAAGACTAAATAAAGAACAGGTAAAGACTAAATAAAGACTAAATAAAGACCAGGTAAAGACTAAATAAAGACCAGGTAAAGACTAAATAAAGACTAAATAAAGACCAGGTAAAGACTAATAAAGACTAAATAAAGACCAGGTAAAGACTAATAAAGACCAAATAAAGACTAAATAAAGACTAAATAAAGACCAGGTAAAGACTAAATAAAGACTAAATAAAGACTAGGTAAAGACTAAATAAAGACCAGGTAAAGACTAAATAAAGACTAAATAAAGACCAGGTAAAGACTAAATAAAGACTAAATAAAGACCAGGTAAAGACTAAATAAAGACCAGGTAAAGACTAAATAAAGACTAAATAAAGACTAAATAAAGACCAGGTAAGACTAAATAAAGACCAGGTAAAGACTAAATAAAGACTAAATAAAGACTAAATAAAGACCAGGTAAAGACTAAATAAAGACTAAATAAAGACTAAATAAAGACTAAATAAAGACCAGGTAAAGACTAAATAAAGACTAAATAAAGACCAGGTAAAGACTAAATAAAGACCAGGTAAAGACTAAATAAAGACTAAATAAAGACCAGGTAAAGACTAAATAAAGACTAAATAAAGACCAGGTAAAGACTAAATAAAGACTAAATAAAGACCAGGTAAAGACTAAATAAAGACTAAATAAAGACTAAATAAAGACCAGGTAAAGACCAGGTAAAGACTAAATAAAGACCAGGTAAAGACTAAATAAAGACTAAATAAAGACCAGGTAAAGACTAAATAAAGACCAGGTAAAGACTAAATAAAGACTAAATAAAGACCAGGTAAAGACTAAATAAAGACTAAATAAAGACCAGGTAAAGACTAAATAAAGACCAGGTAAAGACTAAATAAAGACTAAATAAAGACCAGGTAAAGACTAAATAAAGACTAAATAAAGACCAGGTAAAGACTAAATAAAGACTAAATAAAGACTAAATAAAGACTAAATAAAGACCAGGTAAAGACTAAATAAAGACTAAATAAAGACCAGGTAAAGACTAAATAAAGACCAGGTAAAGACTAAATAAAGACTAAATAAAGACCAGGTAAAGACAAATAAAGACTAAATAAAGACCAGGTAAAGACTAAATAAAGACTAAATAAAGACTAAATAAAGACCAGGTAAAGACTAAATAAAGACTAAATAAAGACTAAGTAAAGGTTAAATAAAGTCTAAATAAAGACTAAATAAAGACTAAATAAAGACTAAATAAAGGCTAAATAAAGACTAAATAAAGTCTAAATAAAGACTAAATAAAGGCTAAATAAAGACTAAATAAAGGCTAAATAAAGGCTAAATAAAGACTAAATAAAGACTAAATAAGGCTAAATAAAGACTAAGTAAAGGCTAAATAAAGACTAAATAAAGGCTAAATAAAGATTAAATAAAGGCTAAATAAAGGCTAAATAAAGACTAAATAAAGACTAAATAAAGACTAAATAAAGAGCAGGTAAAGACTAAATAAAGGCTAAATAAAGACTAAATAAAGACTAAATAAAGGTTAAATAAAGGCTAAATAAAGGCTAAATAAAGACTAAATAAAGGCTAAATAAAGACTAAATAAAGGCTAAATAAAGACTAAATAAAGGCTAAATAAAGACTAAATAAAGACTAAATAAAGACTAAATAAAGGCTAAATAAAGACTAAATAAAGGCTAAATAAAGACTAAATAAAGGCTAAATAAAGACTAAATAAAGACTAAATAAAGGCTAAATAAAGACTAAATAAAGACTAAATAAAGGCTAAATAAAGGCTAAATAAAGACTAAATAAAGACTAAATGAAGACTAAATAAAGGCTAAATAAAGACTAAATAAAGGCTAAATAAAGACTAAATAAAGGCTAAATAAAGACTAAATAAAGACTAAATAAAGACAAAATAAAGGCTAAATAAAGACTAAATAAAGGCTAAATAAAGACTAAATAAAGACTAAATAAAGACTAAATAAAGACTAAATAAAGACTAAATGAAGAGCAGGTAAAGGCTGATGTCACTCAGGTGGAGCGCGTCGGGTTCTGAGCGTCTGTTTGAAGGTCAGACAGGCTGAAACCAGTCGGATAGAAATGAGATCAAACTTCAACATGTTTCATAACCTCAACAGAGGATGAATGTTATCTCTGAACAGGGTCTTGAGCGGGTCAAAGTTTGAGTCCCACACAAGTCATTACGAGCCTTCACCAAACTAACTGCCGGCTGAATGTTCAAGTCTGTTGTCAGTACAAAGTAAAAGTTGATTTTCTATAACTTGAAGAGCAAATCAAGTCTTTCCAAGTCACAAACACTGAAGTCTGAGTGAGGACACAAGTTATTGGTGTTTTACCTCCGACTGCTACTATTATTATTAATACTTCTATAGTGGCAGTAAAACCTGTCTGTCTGTCTGTCTCTGTCTCTCTCTCTCTCTCTCTCTCTCTCTCTCTCTCTCTCTCTGTCTCTCTCTCTCTCTCTCTCTCAGATCAGTGGATGTCTCTCGGCCAGAGCTCAGGTGAAGCTGCAGCTGCTCGGTGCAGAGCTCACCGTCTTTGACCTCAACGTCAGGTAGATCCACACACACACACACACACACACACACACACACACACACACACACACACACACACACGGTCATCCCCTGCTGTGTGCACAGGTGTGAGAAGGAGCGTGAGCGTGGCGGTGGTGTGGAGGCGGAGCTTCAGGACCTGAGGCTGCTGGAGGAGGTGCTGCAGGTCGACGCGCTGCCGGAGCTCCGGACGCTGCTGAGCGACCGGACACAGCAACTGATGGAGCTCCGGATGCGACACCAACAGGTAAGACGAGAAGAAACGCCCCCGGGTCATTCGATCGGACGTCTTCATGGTGTTTCCTGTCTCCCTGTCCAGGACACGCAGGGTCTCCTGGCCCAGGCGGCAGGGGGCGTCACCGTGGAGGTGCAGAGCACGAGGTCCTCAGACCTGATCCGGCAGCTGGAGGGCCTGAGGCAGACGAGTGTGACGCTGCACGACGAGAACCAGAACCAGTTCTGGATCAACGGCCAGGTGAGCCGCACGCTCTTATTTTTAAATATCTGAAACACAAGTTGGTGTTTTCTAAATTTTCTGTAACTACAGTTCTCCTTTTAGTTGGTTTTTGAATGTGTACAAACAACATTTCACCAGGTGTGTTGTGTTCAGGCGTCCATGTTGGGTCCTCCGGCGGTGAGCGTCGACCCTGCGGCGGGGTCGGAGGTCACCCGGGCCGAGCTGGAGGAGCTGAGGAGAACAGCAGCGGCTCTGGAGGAGGAGCTGAGGCGCCTGCAGGCTCTGGTGAGATACACCTGCACTGGAATTAGAAACAGGGAGACCCGACAGTGAAGCTGATATCAATCAGATCACATTACAAACATTAATACCCAGTTTGTGTCTGTCCGTCTAGAACGAGGCGCTCGAGGCCTCCGGTCTGCAGCAGACTGAGAGCTTCCTGCAGACGCTGGAGGCTCTGCAGCGGAGAGCAGACGGTCTGTGCAGAGACCTGGACTCAGTGCTGCAGGCTGCAGCTCGGCAGGCTGCAGACCACCAGGTCCTGCTGGATCTCAGGAGCCGCCTGGAGGCCGAGATACAGGACTACAGCAGGCTGCTGGATGGGCCGAGCCGACGAGGGTACGAGATGATGGCTTTTTATTATCTTTTTGCAAGAAAATTCTCCTTCATGTTAAAATAGCAAAATTACAACAATAATATTCTAAAGCTTGGTATGAATTTTTTTTAATAATGTCTGCGTGCTGGAACTTGTGCCTGTTTGTTGAAATCATAGTTTTGGATGTACTTTTGATATTCAAACCTTCTTGAAGTTAGAAAGGCAGTTTTTGTTATTTTAAAAACGTCATATATATATATATATATATATATATATATATATATATACACACACACACACACACACATGTAATCTATGTCTGTCTCTGTCATGGGTCTTTCCAGGAAAATTGCCAGAACCATAAAGTAAACTGTGACCAAGATTTATTTAAGTTGGTTTGCTTTATTCAGACTTGTGTGATTTAAATAAATAATGTCCAGTCTTCTTCTTCTTCTTCTTCTTCTTCTTCTTCTTCTTCTTGTCTTTATATGTTCTGTTGTTCACAGGGTCTCAAGTCTTCACTCAAACTCTAACATCATATCTTTCTGTGGAACAACCAGTCCCTCTGCCTTCAGGAGAAACATCAAAGGGAACAAAAGAGTCGGTGTTCAGGGAGGAAATCTCAGGATGATAGGGGTTCAGAATGTCCCTAGAGGCCACCTCCACACTGTCAGACAAACACCCGTGAAAGCTCCACTCTCAGAAGCAGTGACCACAGTTCAGTCAATCAAGGTCCACAGCAAACACCCCAAAAGATCCCCAGTGAGCTTGATTAATACTTCATATCTGACTGGATCATTCCAGAAGTCTGAAAACCAGAGAACAGGATCTTTTTCCACGACGAGCAACCGGCAGAGCAGCAGTGTGGAGGATAAAGTGCACCGTAAAGATAGTGATACTGCACAAGGAATCCCCACATTGGTTCCTGACAAACAACCTACCAGGAGTGCTGCTGTTCAGGCAAAAGCAGAAACGTGTCCTTCCAAACAGGCTACAACAGAAGCTGGTTTGCAGACTAAAGAAACTGGGACAAACATTCAAACAGAGATCACCAAAACCATTCTTTGTGCAGAGGCAGAAGTAAAGGAAGGACCATGTTCCGTAGCAAACACAACCACAACTGATCCCAGCATAGGAACTGCTGCAGAGGTAAAGAAAGAGACAGAGACTGTGGTATCACAACAATATAACTGCACCAAGGACTCATTCCAGATTAAGAACCAAGATCCTGCACAGGTTGTGTCTTTGAGTTTGGAGACTTCAACAGAAGCTGATGGGGATGCAGGGGAAGTTGGTGTTACAGCATATGTTGTCTCTGGACCTCCTCTTAGAGCTGAGGACACTCAGGATAAGGTCTCTGGTGAGTTGACCCTGATCAATGACAAGGACATAGAAAGGGAAGTAAAGAGGGGAGAAGATGTAGAAAGTGCATTGTTCAATACATCCAATAGCAAACCAAACAAAGTCATGGAGGATGCGGATATCGAGTCCAGTTGTGCAACTGCTTCATCCGGTAACCCAGACAGCAAGGACAACCATGAAAGCAAAACTGCAAGTACAGAGATTTTAAAGAAAGTGGAATTAGAAACAAACAAAGGGAAGGTTATCACTGGTTTCCATGATGCTCACAAGGTAAAGGTGGATCCCACTGAATTGGACAATGAGATTGTTGATCTAGAGGGTCAAGAAGATTTGTTGAGTACCACAAAGTCAAAAAATTCTGTAAGTCTAACAGATTCTGGTGTGGCTTTGAGTTCTTCTGACCATGACGAGATTCTGAGTCCAATTGACGCTCATGTATTCGTGAGCCCTACAAATCCATTTGCATGCTTGAGTCCAGAAACATGTTTGAGCCCAGTTGAGACGGAGGTGTTAATGACCATGACACATCAAGGATTTTGCCCAGTTGATCCAGAGGACCATGTTCAAAGTCCTGATTCTCTTCTGAGTCCACATGACCCAGAAATGTTTCTCAGCCCAAATGACTCAGACACATGTTTGAGTCCAGTTGACGCTAAGGGGTGTCTGAGTCCAAATGGTGAAGAAGAAGACGAAGATGTAGGCATGAATCTAACTGAGGCAAGAGCACACGTGAGACCAGTCGAGAAATACATTCTCTCTACAAAAGAGGAAGGCCAGTCCCTTTCATTTACCAGAGATCAAGCTTTGCCAGAAGAGGACAGAAATATAAAAGTCAGCATTTCAGTGGGAGATGGGGACAGTTTGTGTTTTAGATCATTTGAAAGTAAAGATGGAAGTAGAGATACTCTGAATGGTACAAACCCCAATTCTGGACCATCCAGTCGAGGGGTTGGCCTCCAGCTGAGCAGCAGTCTTGGAGGCTTTGAGTTTGGAGGTCCAGCTGGTCGTAGTATCATAGCAGACAAAGAGGAAGAGCTTCGTTTTGGAGGCCTGCATCGTAAAAGTGCAAGAGATGAGAGAAGGCTCAGAGACAGGTCCAAAGACACAAGTGGTATTGCAGATAACAAGGATGTCCAGAATCTAAGTGGCAGTCCAGGAGGCAGGTATGGCTCAGAAGACCGGAAAGAGACTTCCATTATGCACAGTGAGGTAATGGGACAGAAAAACAGTGATCAAGTGTTTGTTAAGTCAGATAGCTTTGGAAGTGTCCCTGCTAATGGAGGAACTATCTTTAGCAGTCAGTCAGGAGGTATTGGTATGGTTAGTGATCTGACAGCCAGTTGTGGTGGCACGACTGCTAATTCATCACCTACAATCAATAGTAATACAGAGGCTGAGGTACAGGGAAGATTCAGGCGTGGCAGTGGAGACTGGATGGTTTATGGCGGCAGTCTGGGGCATACAAGCGCGACATCACCCGGCACAAGGTGCAAAGAAAGTCCATCTGGAGCCACGCCACCCGGAACAAATCGACCAGAAACGGGGAGGTTCGGCAGCAAAGGAAGTGGGGAGTGGATGGTTTATGGCGGAAGTCTTAGGCGCAAGAGGAGCCTGGATGGTGGAATTAGCTTACCCAGTGAAGGGGAAGACGATGGGCCATCAGTGTTCACAAACCCTGCAACAAGCCCAGGAGAAACAGGGAGATTCAACAGTAGAGGGAGTGCAGAGTGGATGGTTTATGGAGGCAGTCTCGGACGTAAGAGCAGCTTGCCCGGAACAGGGAGTGAAGAAAGCCCGACAGCAGTCACGCTCCCTGCAACAAGCCCGCCAGACACAAGGAGGTTTATTAGGGGAGGAAGTGGAGAGCGAATGGTTCACAGCGGCAGTCTTAAACGCAGTGATAGCTTACCCATCACGGGGAGCAGAGAAAGCCAGTCAGCGGCCATGCACCTGCCAACAAGCCCTCCTGAAACAGGAAGGTTTGGTAGCCGAGGGAGTGGAGAGTGGAGGGTCTATGGTGGGAGCACTGGACGTATAAGCAGGGTGACCACTAGTGATAGTTTACCCAATGCCATGAGCAAAGAAAGCCTGTCAGTGGCCAAGCAACTAGCAACAAGCCCACCAGGAGCACCAAGAGCACAGAGGTTTGGCAGTGGAGATAGTGGAGAGTGGAGAGTTTATGGTGGGACCAGTGCTGGTTATGCAGACAGGGTCAGTGTCAGCACCAACTATGGTCAAGTCATCAGTCCGCCAAGTAGCTACACTAGCAGCGGACCAAGACTCGGTAGTGTCGGTAGCGGTGGTAGCGTTGTTAGGCGCAGCAGCAGCGTAGGTAGTGGTGGAAGGTTAAGAAGCTCAGGTAGTGGCAGCAAGCTCAGCAGCTCACCTGGATGCCACATGACTAGCAGCTCTGGGAGATTCAGTAGCACTGGCAGCGGCGAATCAAAGCCTGTTTACAGCTCGGCTAGCGGAGGTAGTAGCACTGTGGGGACCGCTGGGCGATCGGGTGGAGGGAGGACAACCAGCAGCCAAAGAGCCCCGAGTCCAGGGGGGAAAATGAGCGCGGGGAGCGGCGGGTGGCTGAGCAGCTCGGCGGCTGGCGGGAGCGGCTCTAAACTCAGCAGCACGGGAAGGAGGGTCATCAGCAGCAGCGACCGGCCAATCAGGAGCACCGGCAGCGGAGCCGGAGGCAACAAGGAGAGAATCAGCGTTTGTAAGATGGCGGCACTGTCGATCTCTGCAGCGGGGAGGGAGAGGAGTCAGGACCGACAACAACAAGCTCAGTGGTCCAAAGAACAAGAACAACAAGCTGCAGGTGAGAACAGCACACCAAACACAAAAACACCACGTTCCCCTGAGATGCAATTAATGACAATATTAATAATAATGCTTTCATTTATAAAGCACCTTTTAAAAAGAATATCATGACCAGGAAAAATGGCAGTATTGCTTGTTTGTTTGAAGGCCTAAAAATGACGAATGTTTATGTTTTTCTGCATGAAATAAAAAGTAGTAATAGAATATTTATGATGAAGCATCTAGTTGCTTTAAAAAGGTTTTTTTTTTAAATTATTATTACAGTATATAAAAGTAAAGAATAATCCTTCTCTTGCAGCTACTTCTCCTCTCCTCCAGCGATGGCTGACTTCAGGTGTCGGGGTCACGAGTGCCGAACCTCATGGTTATGATGACATCATGCGTCTCTGATTGGATAACTGGGGAGGAACTGAGTGACATCACGCTTAAAGGGACAGTTCACTCCATATGAAAAAATACATATTTCTCCTCTTACCTGCAGTGCTATTAATCAATCCAGATTGTTTTGGTGTGAGTTGCCTTGTTTGTTTACCTTCTCTCCAACATGATGGAACTAAAACACCAACACATATATAATAATAATAATAATAATAATAATAGTTAATCTGTAAAGTAACTGAAAGTAACATAAAATGAAAAACATTCCAGTAAAGTACTTTAAAACTGTACTTCAATAAAGTTCTTAGTAAATGTCCTTAGTTGTTTTCCAACATACAGCATAAAATGACCAACATGCATTTCAGTTTTATTTATTTTTAATCTGTAATGTATAAAGATTTAATCAATAGAACAAACATTCAGGTGAAAATCCCAAACACTAGTTTAAAGCTTTATTGACTATTTTCTGAGCTGCTCAGCTGATGTGTACATTTTGAATCATGTGTTGTTACCTTTTAGTTTCTCTGGGTTTGAATTTGGTTCATAACAACGAGAGAACCAGAACCAGACCTGAGCTCTGGTCAGACCCTGCTGGTGATCGGGAACACTACCACTTTAGTCCAGAGGGGGCGCCAGAACTATTACGAAAGGAAAGTTTCTTGTAGCTTTAAACTTTGAAAGCAGTTTCCTCTGTGATGTTCGATGTCTCTGATTCTCATCATGTCATCAGGCTCTGTTTTTACTCTCCAGATCTAATTATTACATTTTAATCACAAAATAAAGACGATCAATAATCCGACTCCTGTAATACGTTTTTTTTTTTTTTTTACTGTTTTATTTGGTCAAGCTGGAGCTTATTTATAATTATTAACTAATTATTTTCATTATGGATGAATCTGCTGATTCATTTCACCATTAATCGATTGATGAAAGACACCTCAACAGTATTACTAATACATTAACATTATTACTAACAAATCAACATTATTACTAATAAATTAACATTATTACGAACAAATTAACATTATTACTAATACATTGATAATATTAACATTATTACTAATACATTAACATTATTAAAATGATTGCATCTTGAATCAGCAAATGGTTTTACATTCATTCATTATATGTCAATCCACTAATTGATTAATTTATTAATTTATTAATTGATTAATGGTTTGTCGTACAAACTGTTGTGGAGTTTAATTTATAACTAAATATCAGATTTGATAAACTCTTCATGTGTTTTCATGCAACAATATTCAAATTACCTGAAGCTGTCAGAGTAGGAGTATAAAGAAAAGTACAAGTACCTCAAACTTGTGAGTAACTGTACCTGCTTCCTACCACTGGTCAGATGTGAGAAACATGTTTACCTTTATTTAAATAATTAGTTGATTCATATTTTTTGTGTTGTGTTCAGATTCATATGAACTAAGTGATGAATTGTAGTGAAGCGTTTGACCAGCAGGAGGCAGCAGAGTCACAAAGAAACCAAAATATAGTCTCAGCTGGAGGAAAGACCTGAACTGCTGTTCATTAAGGATGAAGATGATGATGCTGATGGTGATGATGGTGATGATGGTGATGATGATGGTCATGGTAATGATGGTGATGGTGGTGATGGTGATGATGGTGATGATGATGATGGTGATGATGGTGATGGTGGTGGTGATGATGATGATGATGGTGGTGATGATGATGATGATGATGATGGTGGTGATGGTGATGATGATGATGGTGGTGGTGATGATGATGGTGATGGTGATGATGATGGTGATGATGGTGATGATGGTGAT
>JACSYO010001773.1:50000-182500 GCA_016806645.1 Ophiodon elongatus | reverse complement strand
AACTCTCAGCAGTTGTGGAGCCGTCGTCTTCCTCCTTAAGTCGACCACTATCTCTCTGGTCTTGGCTACGTTCAGAAGCAGGTGTTTTCTACCCGCCCACTCCACAAAGTCATCTACTACTGCCCTGTACTCTTCCTTCCGTCCATCCTTAATACACCCGACCACTGCAGAGTCATCAGAGAACGTCTGCAGATGGCTTGACCCCGAGTTGTACTGGAAGTACAGGGCTGGCTCAGGTTTGCCCTGGTCCATTCTTTCCAGCCCCTTGATATGCTGCTATAGGCCTAGACTGCTGGGGGACAACTTAGGATACACTGAGCTCCTCTCTCCTTTTCTCTCTCTCCTTCTGTATGAATTCATGTTCTATCAATCAAAGCTTAACTACTTTCACCTGTGGTCACAATGTGAGAAAAGAAAAGTTATTGACAGATTTCACTGAAATCTGGTAAAAAAATGAATGAAGTTTGGCGTAAAAATATCAATAAAATAAACAAAAAAACACAAAGCATTCATGTGTTTTCTCGTGACCCTCTGCTCTCGGTTGAAGGACAATAACCTGACAGGTGCATCACATGGTTGTTCATCTGAGGATTCAGAGACATTGAACACATCTTTTATGATCAATATAGTGAAGCTTTGCTGGAAAAGGTTGGAACATGAACAGACAAACACAAAGGGTTAAAGTTGGAAGAACACTGATGTCTAAAATATGAATGTATTATATGTATATATGGTATGTTAACAGGGGCGTCCACATACCTTTGGCCACATAGCAGACGATATATCACGCCTTCTGTTTTAATAAACAGAAGTTTGTATTTTCGCTTATGAGACAATTCATTAAAATCAGGAGATAAAACAATGGGGTTTGGTGGAAAGTTCTCATATTCTAAAGCAGAGTGTCTTTGAACATCCTTCTTATTTTCCTTCTGGGTGCAGCTGCAGATGAAGACACAATAATTTGTTTCCTTAACCGTCGTTAACCACAGAGAGAAGTGGAAGAACCGGAACACGTTGGCATGAACAGTTTCTCCAACAAAAGAATCATCAGAGAGCAGAAACTTGGCTGCAGATGAATAGAAGCAGAGAGAAAGTTCCTGTCAGTGTTTCATGTTCTCTGATGTGAGTTTGTGGAGAATTATGTACCTGTCTCAGATTAAGCAATACTTAATTATCTCGGTCGATGTGGTAAAGAGATCATCTGTAATTAGACTAACCAGGTACCTCTGTCAACGTGACGTTCACAGGGATCTGAACCCATCAGCTAACTGTCTGAAGCTAATTACATTACAACTAAATGTAATTCAAGACTTTTCACTTTCTCAGATAGGAACCGACTTTAAGAAAAAAGGCGGGAACACAAAATAGGACTGTATCTCAAGTTCCTTTGTGTACCATGATGGACCTTTTACCGCACTAAACGGACCAATCTGCCTACTTCTGCTTATGAAGAATAAACATTAGAAATAATTACAACAAAAAGCAAATCTACATCCCCAACCATGACTCTGAAATATCAATAAGTTATAGAATCTAGGGTCCATGTTTGTTTTGGTACAAGAACACGTGACGGTTGGCTTTCTCCAGGATTTGCGTGGTCGTCTATGTCCAGAGCTCCTCAGGAAATATCAAACTGTTGTAGCTCTGCTATCAAAATATTTCCATATAATCCATCAAAGTAAACGTAAACGTGGCCTCTGAAAATCAGCATACGTTTGAAACCACAACTTAATTGTACAAAACTATTGAATCATTTTCAAATGTTCTTTCTAGGACACTTTTGAAAAGCTTCAAAGAATCAAAGAATCTGTTTAAAAGTTTCAGGACACAAACTTTTCCTCCTGTCGTCTAGTTTGAATTTTGAATTGTCAAAAATGAATCTTCTCTCTGAAGGTCTGCTTTACAGATGTCGGTCATAGAGAGGCATCAGGACTACAAACGGGTTCACCACCAGGTGTCTGTTCCCGTGAGTCAAAGGAAAGGCGCTCCAGGTGAGACTGGATGTTTCCTTGTTTGGTAACAAGGTGCAGCAGGAGGCTGAGGAGCACGTTGGAACACGACCTTCACCCTGAAGGTTTTACTGGTTCTGACCTGTATCCAGATACAACTGTAAATAAAAAGAGGAGAAGAAGAAGAAGGTTTACGAGAAGCCCAGAGGGGATTAAAGGAAACTCCCAAAGAATTCAGGCTCCGTCACACCCTGAAGAGGAGGAGGAAGCTCATCTTCATCTTCATCACCAGCTCATATCTCATATTTATATCATGTTCTATGACTTTAATCTCCTCAACTCAAACCTGCTGCTGTAAGAACATAGAAGTACTATTCTGAGGTACTTGTACGCTGACAGCTGCCGAATGAGTACTTTTACTTGACGTCTGTTTTGATACTTTTGTACTTTAGAATGAAGAACTTCTGATTGAGGTTTTGCTTCTTGTTCTAAAGTAAAGTATCTGTAACATGCAGAGACACCCAGCTCATCCAGCTCTGGGGCTGGAGCCGATGCCAGCTGACATTCGGTGAAGGCAGGGTTCACGTGGACTCATCACAGGCCTCATATAGATCTCACATTCACACCTACAGGCAAATTAGTCTCCAGCTAATCTGAGCTGCCTGTATTTGGACTCTGGGAGGAACTGGAGAACCTGGAGGGAACCCATGCTGCCACAGGGAGAATGTGCAAACTCCACACAGAAGGACCACCTGGGAGTGGGGATTGAACCCAGAACCTCTTGCTTTGAGGTGACAGTGTTAGCCACTACACCACTATGCAGCCCCTCTGTTATATCATAGATTATTCATTTTAATCCACATTTAACAAAGTGGTTGCTTTTAAGAATAATTAATAAAGTATTGCGGTTTTCATTTCATTACTGGACTTCTACTTCAAACTTGTTGACCTTTTAGTTATTTAGGTGTGTTGGAGAGACACACCTTGTTTACCTGCAGGCCATAAGCCCCGTCCTCTCAGGTTACAACCGTTATGAAAGGAAGGTGCTGCAGGCGGAGGATTTACCTGAATGCTGACAGTAGCTGTCAGTCATTAAATGCAGCGGACGGCAACTTCCTGTTAGTGTGCTCTGGAGCTGCTGATGATTTGTGGGATCCAATTTTTTCTGAGCACGTTGATGAGCATGTTTAGAAAAGGCTCTTTTGCAGAACATCACTGTGAGATATAAAGGTGTAATAAAGGGTGTCAAACATACGGCACAGAGGCCAGACCCGGCTCGCCAAAGGATCCGATCCGTGCCACTGGGGGACTTTGTAAAGTGTGAAAATGGCAGAGAAGTCATTAAGTCGTGACACTCGAAAACACCCAATTGCTGGTGGCGAAGAGCCACTAGGCTCCCTATGACCCAATGAATGGCCACATGGTATATGAAAAACCACTGTACCGGATAATGACCCGATTTTATTGGCCGGGCATCGGGGGGGGGATGCGCGCCGTGGGTGTGCATCCTGCCCGGAGTGTCAATTGGTAAACTACCCGACCATTCTGAGGGCGCCTTTGCGCCCTCTGACATTAGTGGAGGTGCCGTTGGACCTCATCGGGCAATTTCAGTGGATTACGCAACACGATATCCCGAGGCAGTGCCACTGCACAACATTTCTTTAAAGAGCGTTGTGCAGAATCTGTTTCAGGTCATCTCCCTGACTGACCAGGGCACCTCGTGGACGGAGCAGAGCCAGTTGGTGTTTGAGAGGGTAAAACAGGTACGGGGGGGTTGACCGCGAGGGAGGCCAGGTACACCACGGTAGAGAAGGAGTGCCTGGCCATCCAGTGGGCCATCCCTGCGTTACTACCTCCTGGGACGTCGTTCACCCTCTGTCCGAACCACGCTACGCTCCAGTGGCTTCATGAAGGATAACAACGCCCGGATCACTTCGAGGTATCTGGCTCTACAGCCTTTTAACTTCAAAGTGATCCATGGGTCGGGGGTGCAGATGACTGTGACCGACTTCCTCTCAAGGGGGAGAGTAGGTTAGGCCGGATGGCTCCCCGGCCTAAGTCGGGCGGTGGAGGTATGTGGTGGCGGGGCGTGGTTGGGCTCAGCTGCAGAGGCACAGAGTGGGGGAGTGGTTCAGGGAACGGTGCCGGGAAGAGGCTTAATTGGCCTCAGCTGAACCCGATCATGTGATTGTGTCTCTCCCCTTATGAACTCCAGTAGGGCCGGAGGAGCGGGGGAAGCCCAGATGACGAGCAAGACACGGCAGGTGCGCTCGCGGGCTTGAAACAGTAGAGCAACAATAAAAACGTTGAGAAACTGGACTGTGCGAGTATCATTTGTGCTGAGGGAAGCTCATGGGGTAACAGGAGCTTGTTACATATGTCTGTATTTTTCGTCCTTTCGAAGTTGGATAACTAAAGTTTACAGGCCTCTTGAACAAACATCCTGCAGGAATTCTAAATATCATAAATAAAGTGGGTGTTGTACATTCCTGTCAGTTTGCCCTGCAGCCTGAGAGCTTCGGCTGCTCACGATGGGAAAAAAGCCTGCAGCACAATACCACACGGTAATACCCACTCTGACGTACGCTCAAGTCATTCAAATAAATGCTTGGGATCTCTCCAGGATGCGTTTCTGGAGCTACCCAGTTTGTAATAGCTGTTATTGTTTCTCTTTGATAAAAAGTAGAAAGTAAAAGTTTATGTAGATAAATATTTTTGGGAAAGAAGTTAAGCTCCGTTAGCTCTGTTAGCTCAGTTAGCTCCGTTATCTCCATGACCTCCAATAGCTCCATTAGCCCCATTAGATCCATTAGATCCATTACCTCTGTCAGCTCAATTAGCTCAATTAGCTCCGTTAGCTCCGTTACCTCCTTTAGCTCCTTTAGCTCCATTAGCTTCGTTAGCTCAATTAACATTAGAGGTTCAAAACAGATCGATATGTGACATTTGACAGTCTGAACATTAAAGAACCTGATTTTATTTGTTGAATATTCAGGAACACAGGATCACAGGAACAAGACCGACGGGGGAAAAACAGTCAAAGAAAACAGACGAACCGACAAGGAGGGATAAGACCAACAGGGTTTAAATACACAGGGGAGGTGCAGGTAATTAGACACAGGAAGATTTAATTTAGAACAGGCAACAATCACGAAAACAGGAAGTGAAGTGACACCAGGAAACACGAGACAGGGAACCATCAAAGTAAAACAGGAAACCCGCGCTTAACTAACCCGACACTGTGACAGTACCCCCCCCCCCTCACCCTCAAGGGACGGATTCCAGTTGGCCCTTCAGACAGTGGTCCAAGGTGGGCAGAGGGGAGCCGGAGGAGGAACCGGGGGCTGGGCCGGAGGGCGACCGCCAGCCGGACAGACGGACTCACTCAGGGGACCGGGGCTCCGGAGAGCGGGAGTCAGGAGAGCGGAAGCCCAGAGTCGGCCGAGCCGCCGAAGGAAAACAGGAGTCCGCAGCCCGGAGGTAAACCCACGGTCACATGACTTCACGTTAGTCTATAGAGGAACTCCACCACGGTCACATGACTTCATTTTAGTCTATAGAGGAACTCCACCACGGTCACATGACTTCACGTTAGTCTATAGAGGAACTCCACCACGGTCACATGACTTCATGTTAGTCTATAGAGGAACTCCACCACGGTCACATGACCTCATGTTAGTCTATAGTGGAACTCCACCACCAGACTGTACACTGCTTCCCCAACAACAAGTCATGGATCACCAGTGACCTGAAAGTTCTTCTTAATAAGAAGAAATCTGCCTTCAGGTCTGGGGACAGGGACGAGATCAGGAGAGTCCAGCACGACCTGAAGGACAAGCTCAGGAAGTGTAAGGACTCCTCCAGGAGGAAGCTGGAGGTCAAACTCCAGCAGAACAACGTGAAGGAGGTGTGGACCGGGATGAAGCAGATAACTGGCTTCAAGGTTGGAGGAAGACAACCAGGGGCTCTCTAGAGAGGGCCAATGAGCTAAACTCTTTCTTCAACCGGTTTAGTGCACAGCTCTCATCTGTCTCCTCCACACACTACACCTCCCAAACACCTCTGATGCCTCCCTCCCACCCCCCTCCGTCCCCCCTGGTGAGCTGCATGGACACAGAGCCCTCAACTTCAAAGGGCTGGTTCCACAAATGACAACATTACCCACCTACCCCCCTCTCTGTGACGACTGGCCAGATTAGGAGACAGCTGTGCAGGAGAGGCTGTTCTTGCCCCATCTCCACCGTCTCCTGGATCACTGACTACCTGTCCATCGTCTCCTGCATCACTGACTACCTGTCCATCGTCTCCTGGATCACTGACTACCTGACAGGCAGACCACAGTTTGTCCGACTGGGCAATGTGCTGTCTGATACGGTGGTCAGTGATACAGGAGCTCCACAAGGAACTGTTCTGTCTCCCTTCCTGTTCACCCTGTACACCACCGACTTCCAGTACAACTCGGGGTCAAGCCATCTGCAGAAGTTCTCTGATGACTCTGCAGTGGTTGGGTGTATTAAGGATGGACGGGAGGAGGAGTACAGGGCAGTAGTAGATGACTTTGTGGAGTGGACGGGTAGAAAACACCTGCTTCTGAACGTAGCCAAGACCAGAGAGATAGTGGTCGACTTCGATGAGGACGACGAGGAAGACGACGGCTCCACAACCGCTGAGAGTTCTGGGAGAGGATGTGGACATGGTGGAGGATGTGGACATGGTGGAGGATGTGGACATGGTGGAGGATGTGGACATGGTGGAGGATGTGGACATGGTGGAGGACGTGGACATGGTGGAGGACGTGGACATGGTGGAGGACGTGGACATGGTGGAGGACGTGGACATGGTGGAGGACGTGGACATGGTGGAGGAGTACAAGTTCCTGGGTGTCTCTGTCGACAACAGACTGAACTGGAAGACCAACATCAACGCTGTGTACAAGAAGGGGATGAGTCAACTCTTTTTCTTGAAGAAACTTTGACCTTTCAATGTGTGCAGCAAGATGTTGGAGATTCTACAGTCTGTTGTTGCCAGTGTACTTCTCAGTAGTCTGCTGGGGGAGCAGCATTGGAGCCGGAGACATCTATCTATTTATCATCTATCTATCTATCTATCTATCTATCTATCTATCTATCTATCTATCTATCTATCTATCTATCTATCTTCATGTTAGTCTATAAAGGAATTGTATAAAACCTTTTAATATCTAATTCTGCAGTTTATAACAAATTATTCAGCTCCAACTCATTCTGTAAATGAAATGTATTGTAGTCATCATTTTTCTTGTTATTGTTATCCTTATTTTTGTCGTTATTATCATTATTATTATTTCAATAATTAACAAAATAAAATAATGTACAGTAATGTGCAGTTCATCGTCTTACTTCTTCCAGCTTGTTCACGGAAACGATTTCTACGCCGAGAATTAATTTAATGATTTAGTTTGTTTTTCTTTCACTAAAACACTTAACAGCAACTTGAAGTATAATAATCTCTGATAACCTCTGCGGTTTCCATTAATCCTCCACAGGAGGAGAACATCAGCAGGACTTTACCCGACTCTTTATGACTCCAGGTGGATTTGTTTCATTGATCTGAGTCTTTGTCCGTTCTGTTGGCTGAACAAACAAGTGGTTAACTCTCTAAACCAGAAGGAATTCACAGTCAGCTGCTGCCAAGAGTTTGTCAGCTCATGAACCCCGTAATTAATATTATTATTATGATTGTGAAGAAGGTTGACGGTTGAGCTCCAGATGAATGTGTCAGGACTCGTTTCTGACGAGGCCTCATTATGTAGCAGGTGATGGGTTGACTCGGACACACCCGTTAACCTTTTCATCTGAGAGAAAGAACAACAGGTGTCTCCTCCCAGACTTGGCACGAGCTAGCCCTCCTCCTCCTCCTCCTCCTCCTCCTCCTCCCGAACTCTCCTAACAGTATAAAACAAAGAGCCGCTCTCTTCCCTCTTCACTCGCTTCTCTCTGGCTTAAGTAGAGTCTCCTCATCACCACTCAACATGTCTAGCTACAAGTTCAGCTCCAGCTCCAAGAGCTCCTACGGTGGAGGCGGAGGCGGCGGCGGAGGTCGAGGTTACAGCAGTGGCTCCATGTACGGTGGAGCTGGAGGCGGCTCTGTTCAGATCTCCCGCAGCTCCTCACTGTTTGCCGGCGGTGGAGGTGGAGGTGGAGGTGGAGGTGGCTATGGCTTCAGCTACGGTAGCGGAGGAGGTGGAGGAGGTGGGTTTAGCTTCGGTGCTGGTGGTGGTGGTGGTTATGGCGGTGGCGGCGGTGCAGACATCTCTACCAATGAGAAGGCCACCATGCAGAACCTGAACGACCGTCTGGCCTCCTACCTGGAGAAGGTCCGCATGCTGGAGACGGCCAACGGGGAGCTGGAGCTGAAGATCAGACAGTTCCTGGAGAGCAAGACGTCGCCCTCCTCCAGAGACTACAGCGCCTACTTCGCCATCATCGCAGATCTGCAGGGAAAGGTAGGCTCACCTGGGACTCTCAGTCATGTGACCCCCAAACAGGAAGCTGTATGTTCACACTGCTGCAGATTTGATCCTCCAGTGAGAAGTTAAACATGAACACTGTAGTTTGTGATTCAACTTTAAAACCAGCAACCTTTTACTGTTCAGTGATATAGTTAAAGTAGTACTAGTAGTACACAGAAGTACCAGAACACAGGGTGTGACATCCTGCAAATACCAACGAGTTTAACGAGACACTAATAAGTAACAGCTGACATCAAGGAGATAAGAGACGTTTGTTTGACAGTCGGCTGCAAATCTGCTTCATCTTTTCCTCTTAAAGTTGGTCTACTTTAAAAGATAAATAAATAAAAATTCATCTTTTATCTTCCAGATCCAGAACGCCACCAAAATCAACGGGGGCATCTACCTCTCCATCGACAACGCCAAGCTGGCCGCCGAAGACTTCAGGCTCAAGTCAGTGAACAAATTCATTAGATCTGAAGTTCTAAGTTTCACATCCTTTAGCAGCTTCGGAAACGAACGCTTTGTCTTGTGAACAGGTTCGAGAACGAGATGGCCATGCGTCAGTCAGTGGAGGCCGACATCGCCGGTCTGAGGAGAGTCCTGGATGAGCTGACCATGAGCCGGTCCGACCTGGAGATTCAGATCGAGGGTCTGAGGGAGGAGCTGATCTTCCTCAAGAAGAACCACGAGGAGGAGCTGCTGTCCATGCGCACTCAGATGAGCGGCAATGTGAACGTGGAGGTGGACGCCGGGCCGCAGCAGGACCTCAGTAAGGTCATAGATGAGGTCAGGGAGCAGTACGAAGCATCCGCCGCCAAGAGCCGCAAAGAGCTGGAGGCCTGGTTCCAGACCAAGGTAAGACGTGAGCCGCTACATGAAACATCTCAGCAGCTATTATGGAATGGATGGAGATGACATGCTTGGTGCTTTGTGTCCTCTACGCAGTCAGAAGCACTGAACCAAGAAGTCGCTGTCAGCACTGAGGTCATCCAGACGTCCAAAACAGAGCTCACGGATCTGAAGCGGACTCTGCAGAGCCTGGAGATCGAGCTGCAGTCCCAGCTCAGCATGGTGAGCGTCTCTCTCTCTTCACGTCTTCTCTTTACGTCCTCGAGGTCAGAAAGTAACCGAGCTGCTCTCCTCTGTCTCTCTGTAGAAAGGGTCTCTTGAAGCCCAACTGGCCGACACCCAGAACCGCTACTCCATGCAGCTGTCGGGGTACCAGATGCAGGTGACGTCCATGGAGGAGCAACTTACCCAGCTGAGGGCCGACCTGGAGAGACAGGGACAGGAGTACCAGATGCTGCTGGACATCAAGACCAGACTGGAGATGGAGATCGCCGAGTACAGGAGGCTTCTGGACGGAGAGGGAGGCGGAGGCGGCGGTGGCGGTGGAGGTGGCGGCTACAGCATCAGCAGAAGCAGCAGCAGCAAAATCAGCAGCAGCGGTGGCGGCGGCGTTAGCGTGAGCGGTAGCGGCAGCGGGTGAGACAACCAGGGTCGTTTACAGGATAAACGTCTAACAACAAGAAAGTCAGACATTAAAACAAGACATGCCACAAAACTGTAAATGGACTGTATTTGTATAGATCTATTCTAGTCTTCTGACCACTCAAAGCTCTTTAACACTACTTGTCCTCATTCACACCCATTCATACACTGATGGGAGGAGTTACCATACACCTGCCCATCAGGACTAACTAACATTCATACAACACTCACACGCCGTAGAACAGCTACGTGAGAAATTTGGGGTTAAGTGTCTTACCCAACGACACATCAACATGGGCTAGCGGAGCCGGGGATCAAAACAACGATCCTCTGATTGAAGGACGACCTTCTTAGCCACTGACCCACAGTCCGCCTTGTCACAGGAGCAATGTTTTACTTTTTACTGCGTTTCGATTAACAGGAAGAAAATCAAACTTATTTTTAGGGTCGAAAAATCCAAATCTTTTGGGGTTAAATATTTTATTCATGATATTCTTATTTTCTCCATCTTTATCTTCATCACAGGTCAGTTTAACTGTCGGCTGAGAATCAAGTTGTTTTGCACTAACTTCTAACGTTTTATTGCAAAAAAAATTCACAGATTTCACAAAACTGGATGATGCAAATTGTGAGCTAAATGCTAAAATGAACCCAAAATACAAAATGAAGAGGACAAAAATAAACGCGATATTTCCAAACAAAAATGGCTGTATAGGTCGTCTGTCTATATTTACACTTATTAATGGGCGGCGACCTGTAGTAATAATAGAATAGATCGGTCATGTGTGAGGTTTGCTCTCCAATGACTACAGTTTGTGGGAATGTGGAGAAAGATTGGTGCAGAATATTAAATTTGTATATTTAGCCCTGATTCTGTTTCTCTCTCCTGCAGCTCGTCCTCCACCACCACCAGCAAAACCATCACCAAAGTCATCACGGTCACAGAGAAGATGGTGGACGGGAAGATGGTGAGCTCGACGCAGGAGGTCGTCCAGTAGATCCGGCGAGCTCCAGCAGGAGGCACTCTCACAGAAACAAACACGCTAATAAAAGCCTTCAAAATAAAACCTCATCTGTTGTGTCGCTGCAGTTCCTCTAGTGGCCACCAGGGGCTGCTGCAAATACACCGTCTAATGAGTCCTGGTGGACATTTTGAAAATGATTAATTCATGAAGAGAGCGCTGGAGAGCTTAAAGACGAGTTTATTTTAAGTGAGAGAAGATTTCTAAAATATTGCTTCACAATAAAAGCTTTCATCAGTAAAAGTAACACAGCAATAACAAACAGAACCAAACATCATGTCCCACTAAGAATCGGTTCCTTTCTCTGTTCCAGTGCGTATAAATATACAAAGAGTGCAGATAAATGTACCTTTAAAGGTAAACGGCACTATTTAGAAAAAATATTGTCTCGAGTTAAAACCCAGATTCCAAAAAAGACACGCTGTGTAAAATGTAAATAAAACAGAATTCAATAACTTTCTAATCCTTTTCTACATAAACTTAAAATAGCACAAAGACAAAATGTGTTTTATGTTTTATCTTATGAACTTCATAGATTTCTTTGATAAATAAATCCTTAATCTGGATGTAAAACACTTAAATTAATTAAGTTAGCTAGTTAGGAACTTTGTTGTCCACTATGTGGAGAATTGATTATAAGACACCATTCAATTTTAATAAAAACAGCCTGTTACAAAGGTTTAATATGGAAATTCTGCAAACAAAATACAAAAATGCAAATTCAGCCAGAGGTGAGAAGGCGGTGCAAGAGACAAATAGTTTCATAATTCAACTGAGGAGGATTTCATGTAACGCAACATGTCATGTGACGAGGAACAACCAATCATGTAAATATCAGTCAATATGAGGACAAAAAATTAAGCTAAAGCTACTGTAGTACTGAGATGTAGTACAGTATAAAGTACTATATGTACCTCTGAGATGTAGTACAGTATAAAGTACTATATGTACCTCTGAGATGTAGTACAGTATAAAGTACTATATTTACCTCTGAGATGTAGTACATTAAAAAGTACAACAAATACCTCCGATATGTAGTACTGTAGAGGTAGAAAGTAGCAAAAATTGGAAAAATGGAAATACTCAAGTCCAAGTACCTCCAAAGTGTAAATTGGTACAGTACCAGGCACATTGTATCATTTTAAAAACATGAACAATCAGAGGATTCATGTCCAGGTAGGACTTGGAGAAACTAACCCATGCTTTGATCCATCCTCATCTGAATTTCACCTCTATCAGTTAGTTTTGTCAACATGATTATAAGTAAATTGGAGATATTGTCACTGGATCTTTTTTGTTATTAAGAGGACGCTATTGAAATTCTAAGGACGCATATTGGGCGCATATTTGGGGTACTTGTCATGCTCGAAAACTCACCAAATTTGGCACACTTGTCAAGCTTGGTGAAAATAGCTGTTTGATATATGTGTCATATTGTGTATTAAAAACTGTCTCTCTAGCACCCCCTAGAAGTTGGACAGGCGACGCCCCTCAGCCAGTATGTCCTATTTAGTTGAAATTTGACACACATGTCCATCTCAGACCCTAAACTTCGCCTTCCCAAATGTTCTGCAATTTTTAATTTTATGAAAAACAAATTTTTGGAAACTCCTCTGACACGCTGGGTCTGATTCATACCAAAGTTGCTGTGGATCATTATTTGGATCTATATCATCAAACGCTAACCAAATCTTGTTGATATCTCACTGTGTTTAGAAGATATTGACCAATGAACTTCTGAGGGGCGTGGCTTGTACATCAATGCTTATAACTTCAAAACCATTTGGCCTAGTGTCACCAAACTTGCAGCATATGTGCACATTGCATCTTGTAACATCTCCAGAAATATGTATGCCAATTAACCACAAGGGGGTGCTACAGTAATTTGACTATTTGGGGCTTTTTTGTGTTTTCAGCCTTTGTATTTTAACGAACTCCTCCTACAGAGTTTAGGCGATCGACTTCAAATTTGGTCAGGATGGTTTTTAGACCTTTGTGATGAAAAGAAATCAAAATCGTCAGTTTTCTCTCAACGGCCTTGACGTGGCATGGTGCCCATTTCACACCCATTTTGTGCGGTTAGAGAAAGTTGTTGTAACTCCAAGGTACATCATCTGATCCACCCAAAATTTCTCATGCATGATGCCGGTCCAGGCCTGAGTACATGTCCATGAAGAAATCTTTACAATGTCATAGCGCCACCTACTGGCCAAAGGAAATGACACGTTTTATACTTTGATGTACTCCTCCAAGCCAGTTGACCAGATTGACCTCACATTTGGTATGGAAAGCCTTAACGCATTGTTCATGCATCATCATGAATATTGTGAGTTTTCATTAAACTCCGTTGCCGTGGTGGCGCATGATTTCCACGTAAAAGGAAGCTGATTGTTAAGTGGCTTAGGATGCTCAAAACCTCATTCAACTTTGCACATGTGTCATAGGTGATAGAAATAATTATTTCATGTGGGTATTTGGCTTGGCCGTTAAAAATCGCCTGAATAGCGCCCCTACAAACTTTCAAAAGGGCAGCCCCAGCTCTACATTTGCCCTACATATATGAAATTTGTGAGATACATGTATCACATAGAGACTTAAAAAACAGTCTCTTGGCACCATGCTCTAAACCGTACCGTAAGTCAGCCATTTGTATTTTTGTGGGATTTTTTCATTATTTTTTCCCCTTTTCTAAGTGCTTTACTTTTACCATATCCTCCTAGGGAGTTCGTCAGATCCACTTCAAATTTGGTCAGTATGATCTAAAGACCTTTGTGAATAAAATTGATCAAAAGCTATAAGTTTCACGGAACGGCGTGACCGCGGCGTGGCGGACATTATACCTGAATCCTCATTAAACCAGCTCAAGTAACTCCACTGGACTTCCTCGAATCTGCCCCAAACTTGTCATGCTTGATAACAGTAAGGGCCTGAGAATATCGACGAGCCTATTTTCACTTATAGTCAAAGTGCCAACCAACTGGCGAAAGGAAATCAGCGTTACGTGACAAACGGCATCAGATTTACATGACATTTACATGACGTGGTCTACACTTCACATAGAGAGACCTGATGCATGATGTTGAGCATGTCGTCTAGCGCCACACAGCGGATACAGGAACTGGTGAAGTATTTGCAAAGCGTAATATCCTGCCTCACGCACTCCACGCGGGAAAAAAAAAAGTCTGACTGGCGGTCGAACGTTCTTGGCCGAGCAAGCCGGCGTCTCGCCAACGCCTCCGACGCGCCCAGAGGTGCGAGGACCTGTTCATCGCTGCTCGCAGCTTTAATTTTATTATTGCATTTCATATTGTAATATCAGTGGTTTCCAACAATTTGAGCCTCCTAACAAATGAAGCTAAAGCATAAGTTCAGTCAGAAGACCATACTTTTGCAAGCCCGTATTTATTTCTCATACATCTGCCAATCACTTCTCACACATGCTCACTCATTTACTTGCTGTCATTGTTCGGGGCTGTCAATCAGACGCCAGCTGTCGAGATCAGCTGATGCGTCCTCATACCATTGTCCCGTTATGTGTTGGCTGCTACTACTTGACCTCGCCTTGGCTAGGTCTCACCATAAAATAGGCTAATCTCAGTGCGTTTCTTCCTAGTTCAATAAAGGTTATTTACATATATTGCATCTTGACCTATTATAACACCAGTCATAGCATCATAGTCCTTGTGGCTTTATTCTGTCATG
Organism: Ophiodon elongatus; assembly: GCA_016806645.1. Taxonomy (NCBI): domain Eukaryota; kingdom Metazoa; phylum Chordata; class Actinopteri; order Perciformes; family Hexagrammidae; genus Ophiodon; species Ophiodon elongatus. The sequence goes on along the minus strand of JACSYO010001773.1, from coordinate 167,843 downwards.
TGATATCACATTCAATACAGCTGCAGTACTTGATCGATCAAGCGTAATCGCATACGCTGCAGCAGCATTGGGCATCTGTTAGCGCAATCACATACGTTGCAGCAGCATTCGGCATCCGTTAGTGGAATTGCATACGTTGCGGCAGCAGCATTGTAACAGCACTTAAAACTCTTATTTTAATCTGCTTTAACCTGCAATGCTAGTAAATATATTTTTGTTTTGTTCGTCACTGTTAGGTCATCTCTCTTGAGTACATTGTATTGGACTACTGTAATTCACTTTTCACCGGGGTCACTGCCAAGAACATCAAAAAACTACAATACATTCAAAACAGCGCTGCCAGGATCCTGATGAGAGTCCGTAAACATGAGCACATAACCCCCATCCTACACTCACTACACTGGCTCCCTGTCTCATTCCGGATTGACTACAAAGTCCTACTACTCACCCATAAATGCATAAACGGACATGCACCTCCCTACCTACAGGAACTCATCACTCCCCAAACCTCCACCCGCACCCTGAGGTCTACAAACAGATCGCTCCTTCGGGTCCCCAACACCAAGCTCCACACCATGGGGGACCGGGTCTTTTGCTTGGCAGCACCGCGGCTTTGGAACAGTCTCCCTGATAGTCTGTTTTAACTATGTTTTTAACTATAGTCTGTTTTAACTATGTTTTTAAATATAGTCTGTTTTTAACTATGTTTTTAACTATAGTCTGTTTTAACTATGTTTTTAAATATAGTCTGTTTTAACTATGTTTTAACTATATACTATGTACTGGCTCTGTGCACTCTGAGATTCTTATGAATGAAGAGTGCGTTATAAATTAAATTTATTATTATTATTATCATTTGCTTCTATTCGTTTTACCATGTTAAGCGCCTGAGTACTTTTTTTTTAAGCGCTGTAAAATTTGGATTATTGGGTATCTTTTAGCGAAATCGCATAAGTTGCAGCATTGGGCATCCGTTATTGGAATTGCATACATTGCAGCAGCATAGGATATTGTTAGCAGAATTACATACGTTGCAGCAGCATCGTGGGGAATATCATGTCAGTTCCATATAGAATTTCCTTTTGACCTTCTCCATGCCTAAGCATAGATAAATTGAGTCTTCAGACTCGACTCAAACTTCTTCTAGTGTGTCTTAAATCCCTTGTAAGTCATGTTTCAACTGGAGTTTTTGCTACTATTATTACATGCTACCATATTGATATCGTATCATTAAGCATCTAAAGTCTCCAAAATCATGGTTGCGCACATCTGATGCATGCATATACTGGTAGTGGTGTGTCGGCTAAATGGCCTTTTAGCTGCTCACCGTTCCTCTTATCTGTGATTTCCAGTCAAAGATGACTCGTAAGATGTGATTAATAGCTAGACCAGCTTGACATTGGCTGACGTACTCTGACGTACTATGGTCAGCGTATTGCCTCACTTCCGGTTGCCTGCGTGTTCTGTTGTCCGATAGCTTACTTTCACAGCTCCAGCTAAACCGAGTTAATTGTGTGATATTGTGTGATATTCTTCAGTACAAGCGGCTAAATCACCTGCTGTGCATCTTAAACACTAATATCACCTTCTTGTAGCGGCTTCTCGCTTAATCCTACAGTTTTATTTACACTTTGTTTGGTTTCTCTAACGGTAGCCACCGTACTCTAGCTCAGCAGCTAGCGATGGCTTCCCTCTCTCCCTCTCCTTCTCCCCCTTGCTCAGTGTGTCACATGCTCAGCCAGTCCTCTGCCTCCCTTAATGATAACGGTACATGTAATACGTGTAGTTTGTTTGTAGGGTGGAGGCGAGGCTCAGTGAGTTAGAGGCACGGCTCCGCACCATGGAAGCTCAGTCTTAGCCAGTAGTTAGCTACAGTAGTTAGCTACAGTAGTTAGCCACAGTAGTTAGCTACAGTAGTTAGCTACAGTGTTAGCTACAGTAGTTAGCCACAGTAGTTAGCTACAGTAGTTAGCTACAGTCGTTAGCTACAGTCTTGCAGTGTTCACAGTATTAGATGTTCTAAGTATACTATTAGCCACGTATTAGCTCAGTGTGCCCAGTTAGCCACAGTAGTTAGCTACAGTAGTTAGCTACAGTCGTTAGCCACAGTAGTTAGCCACAGTAGTTAGCCTGCCCACCCCCATAGTCGGTGCGGGCCAACCAGCCGTAGCTCCAGCTAGCTGTTCCCCGGCAGCCCCCGAGCAGCCGGGAGGCTGGGTAACTGTCCGAAGGAAGCAGAAGTCAACGCAGAAGCACACGGTGCACCACCAACCTCTTCACGTCTCTAACCGGTTCTCCCCACTCGGCGAGACACCCGCTGAGGAACCGACTCTGGTTATGGGTAGCTCCATAGTCAGAAACGTGAAGATAGCGAAGCCAGGGGCCAGTCACATGCATTCCGGGGGCCAGAGCGGGCGACGTTGAGTCCTATTTAAAACTGCTGGCTAAGGATAAACGTAAATACAGTAAGATTGTAATACACGTCGGCGGTAATGACTCCCGAATCCGACACTCGGAGGTCACTAAAGTTAATGTGGCATCGGTGTGTTCATACGCCAAAACAATGTCGGACTCCGTAGTTTTCTCTGGCCCTCTCCCAAATTTGGTCAATGATGAGATGTATAGCCGCATGTCATCATTCAACCGCTGGTTGTCGAGGTGGTGTCCAGCAAACTGTGGGCTTCGTTGATAATTGGGAGACTTTCTGGGGAAACCTGATCTGATTAGGAGAGACGGCATTCATCCCACGTTGGATGGAGCGGATCTCATTTCTGCAAATCTGACCAACTTTGTTTGGGGACCTAATCCATGACAACCCAGAGTTCAGACCAGGAAGCAGAAGCAGAGTTGTAGTCTTACACCCTTCTCTGCACTTCCATTAGAGCAGTTACCCACCCAAAACTATATAGGGACTGTGTCTGCCCCACGGCCACTTAAATTAATTAAATCTAAAGCAACCAGAAGAGGAGTTGTACAAAATAATCTCATAAAAGTTAACACCACCAACGCAACAGTGCAGCAAAATAGGAGAATTAAATGTGGACTTTTAAATATCAGATCTTTGTCATCTAAAGCTGTTTTAGTAAATGATTTAATATCTGACAATCACATTGATCTATTCTGTCTTACTGAAACCTGGCTGTGTCATGAAGAATATGTCAGCCTAAATGAATCAACTCCTCCAAGTCACATTAATACTCACATTCCTCGAGGCACCGGCTGAGGAGGTGGAGTAGCAGCTATCTTTGACTCGGGCCTATTAATGAACCCTAAACCTAAATTAAACTACAACTCATTTGAAAGCCTTGTTCTTAGTCTTTCACATCCAACCTGGAAAACAATACAGCCAATTCTATTTGTTATAGTGTACCAGGCCCCTGGTCCGTATTCTGAATTTATATCTGAGTTTTTATCAAGTTTAGTTCTTAAAACAGATAAAGTTATTATTGTAGGTGACTTTAATATTCATGTGGATGTTGATAATGATAGCCTTAGTACTGCGTTTATCTCATTATTAGATTCAATCGGGTTTTGTCAGAGTGTACAGAAACCCACTCACTGTTTTAACCACACCCTCGACCTTGTTCTTGTATATGGCATTAAAATAGAACACTTAATAGTTTTTCCACAGAACCCTCTTTTATCAGACCATTACCTAATAACTTTAGAGTTTATACTACCAGAGTGTACACCGTTAGGCAAAAGTTTCTACACCAGATGTCTATCTGACAGCTGTAGCTAAATTTAAAGAAGCGATTCCATCTGTATTTAATTCAATGCCATGTCTCAATATAACGGAGGACTCCTGTACTAACTTTGGTCCGTCCCAGATTGATCATCTCGTCGATAGTGCTACAGGCTCACTGAGATTGACACAAGACTCTATAGCCCCTCTAAAAAAGAAGATAATAAAGCAGAGGAGGTTCGCTCCATGGTATAACCCTGAAACCCGCAAAATAAAACAAACATTGCGAAAGCTTGAAAGGATATGGCGTTCCACCAATTTAGAAGAATATCGGTTAGTTTGGCGAGATAGTCTGAAAACATATAAGAAGGCCCTCCGTAATGCCAGAGCAGCCTATTACTCACTAACAATAGAGAAAAATAAGAACAACCCCAGATTTCTCTTCAGCACTGTAGCCAGGCTGACACAGAGTCACAGCTCTGTTGAGCCGTGTATTCCTATAGACCTCAGTAGTAATGACTTCATGAGCTTCTTCAATGATAAGATTCTAACTATTAGAGACAAGATTAATGGTCTCTTGCCCTCAACCAGTGCCGATCTATCCTTGGAGGCAGCTATAAGCCCTGATATATGTATGGACGGCTTCTCTCACATCGACTTTAAAAAATTGTCTTCAACAATTTCCTCTTCTAAATCTTCTACCTGTCTCTTGGACCCCGTCCCGACGAGGCTGCTTAAAGAAGTTTTACCTTTGATTGGCACCTGTCTGCTGGATATTGTCAATCTGTCTTTACAAACAGGCCATGTACCACAGTCCTTCATAGTATTACCTTTAGTTAGTACCTCTACTAGATATTATCAATCTGTCTTTACTAACAGACCATGTACCACAGTCTTTTAAAGTAGCTGTGATCAAGCCTCTTCTCAAGAAGCCCACTCTTGATCCAGAGGTGTTGGCTAACTATAGACCGATCTCTAACCTTCCCTTCCTCTCTAAGATCCTTGAGAAAGTAGTTGCAAATCAGTTATGTGACTTTCTACAGAACAATAGTTTATTTGAGGATTTTCAGTCAGGATTTAGAAAACACCACAGCACAGAGACAGCACTGGTGGACATTACTAATGACCTTCTATTGCATCAGATAAAGGACTTGTCTCTGTTCTTGTCTTGTTAGACCTTAGTGCTGCTTTCGACACCATTGACCATCACATCCTATTACAGAGATTAGAACATTTGATTGGCATTAAAGGCACCGCACTAGGCTGGTTTGAGTCCTATTTATCGGATCGATCTCAATTTGTATATGTAAACGATGAATCCTCGATGACCACCAATGTCAGTCACAGAGTTCCACAAGGTTCTGTGCTTGGACCAATCTTATTCACCTTATATATGCTTCCTCTGGGCAATATTATCAGAAGACACTCCATAGACTTTCATTGTTATGCTGATGATACTCAATTATATATATCGATCAAGCCAGACGAAAGCAACCAGCTTGCTAAACTTCAAGCATGTCTCAAAGATATAAACACATGGATGACCTGCAACTTCCTGATGTTAAACTCAGACAAAACTGAAGTTATTTTATTAGGCCCAGAACACCTCCGGAATCAACTATCTAATGATGTGGTTTCTCTTGATGGCATTGCCCTGGCATCCAGGACCACCATAAAGAATCTCAGAGTTGTCTTTGATCAGGACTTGTCCTTTAACTCTCACGTAAAACAAATCTCAAGGACTGCCTTTTTTCATCTACGTAACATTTCAAAAATTAGACACATCCTGTCTCAAAGCGATGCAGAAAAATTAGTTCACGCATTTGTTACTTCTAGACTGGACTACTGTAACTCCTTATTATCAGGCTGCTTTAATAAGTCTCTTAAATCTCTCCAGTTGATCCAGAATGCTGCAGCTCGTGTACTAACAAAAACTAAGAGAAGAGATCATATTACTCCTGTATTAGCTTCTCTTCACTGGCTCCCTGTAAAATCCAGAGTCAAATTTAAAATCCTTCCCCTCACCTACAAAGCCTTAATTGGTGAGGCACCATCATATCTTAAGGATCTCATAGTACCATATTTCCCCACTAGAGAGCTGCGCTCACTAAATGCAGGGCTGCTTGTGGTTCCTAGAGTCTTAAAAAGTAGGATGGGAGCCAGAGCCTTCAGTTATCAAGCTCCTCTTCTATGGAACCAGCTTCCGCTTTCAGTCCGGGGGGCAGACACAGTGACCACATTTAAGAGTAGACTTAAGACTTTCCTCTTTGATAGCGCTTATAGTTAGGGCTGGCTCAGGTTTGCCCTGGTCCATTCTTTCCAGCCCCTTGATATGCTGCTATAGGCTTAGACTGCTGGGGGACAACTTAGGATACACTGAGCTCCTCTATCCTTTTCTCTCTCTCTTTCTGTATGAATTCATGTTCTATAAATGCACATTACTAACTCTACTTCTTCCCTCGGAGTCTTTGTGCTTTCTCGCCTCGCAGGTTTCCACGAATCGTGGTTGCATCTGGACCCTGGTCCTGCCTCCTGGTTCCTTCCGTGGAACTGCTGACGCATATTCTTTTCTATTTTATGTGAATTCAACGTGTTGTAACTCTCTTATGCTGTTCATTCTGTACACATGACATCTATTTTCGTACTCTGTCCATCCTGGGAGAGGGATCCTCCTCTGCTGCTCTCCTGAAGGTTTCTTCCATTTTTCTCCCTGTTGATAGGGTTTTTGGGGGAGTTTTTCCTGAGTCGATGAGAGGTTCTGGGACAGAGGATGTCAGTGTGTACAGATTGTAAAGCCCTCTGAGGCAAATTTGTAATTTGTGATTTTGGGCTATACAAAAATAAATTGAATTGAATTGAATTGAATATATAATTCAGCTAATCATGTATTCAGCTAATTATTCACATCCAGGTATTCTATTACTATATATTCATCTATTTTCCCATTTACTTAAAACCATTTTGCTAATAACTACTGCAATCGTGCCATTGTCATCATTTTCCATGCATTGCCCATATTATCTTATGCGGTGTCATATCAATCTTATCGGGTGAGTGGCGTTATATCGTCATATCTGGTAAGTAGCGCCACATCCTAATTTTACTAGTGGTTCATGTTCTCGTATTTCCATAATTTTGTTAGGTTATCTGCTACATTGTCGTCGCTCATAATCATCATCGTTTTCAAATAAACGTCACGTATATCGAAGTAGGTGTCGGATCCATTCCATTACCAATCCTCAGGTCACTGCTGATCTCTTTTGGGTAAATCCGTTCAATGTCTTACGAGTGACATATGATTCATTGAAAGGAGTAGGTTATGGTGACTTACTGCTGGCAAATCTATAAAATGTCTGGCAGTCATTACGTACACTAGCCACGTGGCCTCAGCTCAAACTGTTGCATTTGAGTCACTGCTGACCATTAGCCATTGCTGGCTGGAGCCATACATTGCAAGCTGGGCGTTGCCGTCTTCAAGCCATCGCTGGCTAAGATATAAAATAAAATAAAAGCTCTCATAAATGCTCTGGTGAGTACTGACCTAGTCATTTAGTTCACGTTTACTCATTCATGGTGAATCAGATTCTAAACACTTAACCTCCAGTTCTGTCATGCTCCTCGTTATGCCTCATCTCTTTGCAGCTTATGCTAGCATTGATCATTCGTGACCAGTTTCATTCCGGCTTGGTAAGTAAACATTCTTTTGGGGGAGTTATTGGGCTGTGGTCTATTTTTCCTTTTAGGGATCTATCTTGTTGCTGATGAGGGCAGACGGCCCTCAATTACAAATCTCCCTGTAGAGTCCAAGCACCGAAGACTTTGAGACTTTATCATAACATATCATCTGTTAACAATAAACAATCATCCTTTCTTTATTCAACTGGTCTCTCCTGATTGAACTGTCACGTGTTATTGTACCAAAACAAACATGGACCCTAGATTCTATAACTTATTGATATTTCAGAGTCATGGTTGGGGATCTAGATTTGCTTTTTGTTGTCCACAAACTCACATCAGAGAACATGAAACACTGACAGGAACTTTCTCTCTGCTTCTATTCAGCTGCAGCCAAGTTTCTGCTCTCTGATGATTCTTTTGTTGGAGAAACTGTTCATGCCAACGTGTTCCGGTTCTTCCACTTCTCTCTGTGGTTAACGACGGTTAAGGAAACAAATTCTTGTGTTTTCATCTGCAGCTGCACCCAGAAGGAAAATAAGAAGGATGTTCAAAGACACTCTGCTTTAGAATATGAGAACTTTCCACCAAACCCCATTGTTTTATCTCCTGATTTTAATGAATTGTTTCATAAGCGAAAATACAAACTTCTGTTTATTAAAACAGAAGGCGTGATATATCGTCTGCTATGTGGCCAAAAGTATGTGGACGCCCCTGTTAACATACCATATATATATATATATAATACATTAATATTTTAGACATCAGTGTTCTTCCAACTTTAACCCTTTGTGTTTGTCTGTTCATGTTCCAACCTTTTCCAGCAAAGCTTCACTATATTGATCATAAAAGATGTGTTCAATGTCTCTGAATCCTCAGATGAACAACCATGTGATGCACCTGTCAGGTTATTGTCCTTCAACCGAGAGCAGAGGGTCACGAGAAAACACATGAATGCTTTGTGTTTTTTTGTTTATTTTATTGATATTTTTACGCCAAACTTCATTCATTTTTTTACCAGATTTCAGTGAAATCTGTCAATAACTTTTCTTTTCTCACATTGTGACCACAGGTGAAAGTAGTTAAGCTTTGATTGATAGAACATGAATTCATACAGAAGGAGAGAGAGAAAAGGAGAGAGGAGCTCAGTGTATCCTAAGTTGTCCCCCAGCAGTCTAGGCCTATAGCAGCATATCAAGGGGCTGGAAAGAATGGACCAGGGCAAACCTGAGCCAGCCCTGTACTTCCAGTACAACTCGGGGTCAAGCCATCTGCAGACGTTCTCTGATGACTCTGCAGTGGTCGGGTGTATTAAGGATGGACGGAAGGAAGAGTACAGGGCAGTAGTAGATGACTTTGTGGAGTGGGCGGGTAGAAAACACCTGCTTCTGAACGTAGCCAAGACCAGAGAGATAGTGGTCGACTTAAGGAGGAAGACGACGGCTCCACAACTGCTGAGAGTTCTGGGAGAGGATGTGGACATGGTGGAGGACGTGGACATGGTGGAGGACGTGGACATGGTGGAGGATGTGGACATGGTGGAGGACGTGGACATGGTGGAGGACGTGGACATGGTGGAGGACGTGGACATGGTGGAGGACGTGGACATGGTGGAGGAGTACAAGTTCCTGGGTGTCTCTGTCGACAACGGACTGAACTGGAAGACCAACATCAACGCTGTGTACAAGAAGGGGATGAGTCGACTCTTTTTCTTGAAGAAACTTTGAGTCTCATGATGGTTTAACTGGATCTGTTTCTGCATGCAGGTTCTCACTCAACCTGAAAACACTTTTGTATTCAGATGATTTGATGAATGTCATTTGTGAGGAATCTGAAGTGGCTCATGTTGTGTTTGGTCCAGGTCCAGGTCCAGGTCCAGATCCAGGTCCAGGTCCAGATCCAGGTCCAGGTGCAGGTCCAGATCCAGGTCCAGGTCCAGGTCCAGGTCCAGGCGGGGCCCGGCATCAAAGCTCTGATCCACTGTGAGAAAAAAACTCCAACAACCGACTTTAGTCTACAGATCTATGCAGGGATTAGAAAATAATTATTGTATTAGTGTAAGTGTGTGTGTGTGTGTGTGTGTGTGTGTGTGTGTGTGTGTGTGTGTGTGTGTGAGTGTGTGAGTGAGGGTGTGTGAGGGTGTGTGTGTGTTACCTCCATACTTCACATATTGATGGCTCCGTTCCAGCAGGCGTCTGAATACCAGTGTCAACACTGTCAGGTTTATACATGCATGAACACACACACACACACACACACACACACACACACACACACACACACACACACACACTTACACTAATACAATAATTATTTTCTAATCCCTGCATAGATCTGTAGACTAAAGTCGGTTGTTGGAGTTTTTTTCTCACAGTGGATCAGAGCTTTGATGCCGGGCCCCGCCTGGACCTGGACCTGGACCTGGACCTGGACCTGGACCTGGACCTGGTCCTAAAATATGAATGTATGCTTGAGCGTATTATATATCTATGGTATGTTAACAGGGGCGTCCACATACTCTTGGCCACATAGCAGACGATATATCACGCCTTCTGTTTTAATAAAGTTTGTATTTTCGCTTATGAAACAATTCATTAAAATCAGGAGATAAAACAATGGGGTTTGGTGGAAAGTTCTCATATTCTAAAGCAGAGTGTCTTTGAACATCCTTCTTATTTTCCTTCTGGGTGCAGCTGCAGATGAAAACACAATAATTTGTTTCCTTAACCGTCGCAGGTTAACCACAGAGAGAAGTGGAAGAACCGGAACACGTTGGCATGAACAGTTTCTCCAACAAAAGAATCATCAGAGAGCAGAAACTTGGCTGCAGCTGAATAGAAGCAGAGAGAAAGTTCCTGTCAGTGTTTCATGTTCTCTGATGTGAGTTTGTGGACAACAAAAAGCAAATCTAGATCCCCAACCATGACTCTGAAATATCAATAAGTTATAGAATCTAGGGTCCATGTTTGTTTTGGTACAAGAACACGTGACAGACAGACACACAAAGACACAAACACACACACACACACACACACACGCACACACACACACACACACACACACACACACACACACACACACACCATGTTTTATATTTACTTGTATTACATTTCTTAAACTTAAAGCTGCTTCCATGTTTATTATTTTAAGAATAGAATGTGTTGTTTCTCTGGTGATGAACATGATACTGAAGGAAGTAAGAGATGGAATGCGGGACGTTTACGTGTTGCAGAGTATTTGTACACGGTAGTATTCACTAGTTTTACTCACATGAACTATCTGAGCTCATATTCCTTCTGTAAAGAGGAAATCAGAGATGAAAGAGAATCTAAGTGTAGAAATGTAAAATCATAATACAGATAGTGATGAACAGTCTCTTGTTATTTTTCATTCATCAAAGAGCTTTAGTTCATGAGAAAATACAAAAAATATTTTTTGTCAAAATTGGCATTTTTTTTATTTACCTAAGTTTAATTAAATCTGTCAGAAACCTTTTATATTATGTCTAAACATGAAAATGGTTAATCTTTGAGTAATAAAACATGTTCATAAGTTTAGTATGACAGTAGTCATTATTACCAACTCCACCATGATCACATGACTTCACGTTAGTCTATAGAGGAACTCCACCACGGTCACATGACTTCATGTTAGCCTATAGAGGAACTCCACCACGGTCACATGACTTCATGTTAGTCTATAGAGGAACTCCACCACGGTCACATGACTTCACGTTAGTCTATAGAGGAACTCCACCACGGTCACATGACTTCATGTTAGTCTATAGAGGAACTCCACCACGGTCACATGACTTCATGTTAGTCTATAAAGGAACTCCACCACGGTCACATGACTTCACGTTAGTCTATAGAGGAACTCCACCACGGTCACATGACTTCACGTTAGTCTATAGAGGAACTCCACCACGGTCACATGACTTCATGTTAGCCTATAGAGGAACTCCACCACGGTCACATGACTTCATGTTAGTCTATAAAGGAACTCCACCACGGTCACATGACCTCATGTTAGTCTATAAAGGAACTCCACCACGGTCACATGACCTCATGTTAGTCTATAAAGGAACTCCACCATGGTCACATGACCTCATGTTAGCCTATAGAGGAACTCCACCACGGTCACATGACTTCATGTTAGTCTATAAAGGAACTCCACCACGGTCACATGACCTCATGTTAGTCTATAGTGGAACTCCACCACCAGACTGTACACTGCTTCCCCAACAACAAGTCATGGATCACCAGTGACCTGAAAGTTCTTCTTAATAAGAAGAAATCTGCCTTCAGGTCTGGGGACAGGGACGAGATCAGGAGAGTCCAGCACGACCTGAAGGACAAGCTCAGGAAGTGTAAGGACTCCTCCAGGAGGAAGCTGGAGGTCAAACTCCAGCAGAACAACGTGAAGGAGGTGTGGACCGGGATGAAGCAGATAACTGGCTTCAAGGTTGGAGGAAGACAACCAGGGGCTCTCTAGAGAGGGCCAATGAGCTAAACTCTTTCTTCAACCGGTTTAGTGCACAGCTCTCATCTGTCTCCTCCACACACTACACCTCCCAAACACCTCTGATGCCTCCCTCCCACCCCCCTCCGTCCCCCCTGGTGAGCTGCATGGACACAGAGCCCTCAACTTCAAAGGGCTGGTTCCACAAATGACACCACAACCCCCCCAGCCTCTCTGTGACGACTGGCCAGGTTAGGAGACAGCTGGAGAGACTCCACCAATTCAAGGCTGCAGGACCTGACGCCATCAGCCCCAGGGTCCTGAAGACCTGCTTCATCAGCCCCAGGGTCCTGAAGACCTGCCCCATCAGCCCCAGGGTCCTGAAGACCTGCTTCATCCAGCTGTCTGAAGTCCTGCAACACCTCTTCAACCTGAGCCTGAAGCAGGAGGAAGTCCCGGTGCTGTGGAAGACGTCGTGCCTGGTTCCTGTCCCAAAGAAGACGACCCCATCTCGCCTCAACGACTAACGACCAGTTGCCCTCACAGCTCATGTGATGAAGGTGCAGGAGAGGCTGGTCTTGGCCCATCTCCATCGTCTCCTGCATCACTGACTACCTGTCCATCGTCTCCTGGATCACTGACTACCTGACAGGCAGACCACAGTTTGTCTGACTGGGCAATGTGCTGTCTGATACGGTGGTCAGTGATACAGGAGCTCCACAGGGAACTGTTCTGTCTCCCTTCCTGTTCACCCTGTACACCATTGACTTCAATTCAATTCAATTCAATTCAATTTATTTTTGTATAGCCCAAAATCACAAATTACAAATTTGCCTCAGAGGGCTTTACAATCTGCACACAATGACATCCTCTGTCCCAGAACCTCTCATTGACTCAGGAAAATCTCCCCCCAAAAAAACAAAAACCCTTTCAACATTAAGAAAAATGGAAGAAACCTTCAGGTGAGCAACAGAGGAGGATCCCTCTCCCAGGATGGACAGAGTAAAAAAATATATGTCATGTGTATAGAATGAACAGCATAACAGAGTTACAACACGTTCAATTCACATGACAGAAATGATTCATGTAATAGTAGCAGTAGGTGTCGAGGAGGACCACAGCAGGACGCAGGACCAGGGTCCAGATGCAACCACGATCCATAGAAACCTGCGAGGCGAGAAGGCACAAAGACTTCGGGGATGGAGCAGAGTTAGTAATGTGCATTAATGGTGCATGAATTTATACAGAAGGAAAAATAGAAAAGAATGTGCGTCTGTAGGGTCACGGCAGGAACCAGGAGGCAGGACCAGGAGGCAGGAGGCAGGACCAGGGTCCAGATGCAACCACGATCTGTGGAAACCTGTGAGGCGAGAAAGCACAAAGACTCCGAGGGAAGAAGTAGAGTTAGTAATGTGCATTGATAGAACATGAATTCATACAGAAGGAGAGAGAGAAAAGGAGAGAGGAGCTCAGTGTATCCTAAGTTGTCCCCCAGCAGTCTAGGCCTATAGCAGCATATCAAGGGGCTGAAAAGAATGGACCAGGGCAAACCTGAGCCAGCCCTGTACTTCCAGTACAACTCGGGGTCAAGCCATCTGCAGACGTTCTCTGATGACGCTACAGTGGTCGGGTGTATTAAGGATGGACGGAAGGAAGAGTACAGGGCAGTAGTAGATGACTTTGTGGAGTGGGCGGGTAGAAAACACCTGCTTCTGAACGTAGCCAAGACCAGAGAGATAGTGGTCGACTTAAGGAGGAAGACGACGGCTCCACAACTGCTGAGAGTTCTGGGAGAGGATGTGGACATGGTGGAGGACGTGGACATGGTGGAGGACGTGGACATGGTGGAGGACGTGGACATGGTGGAGGATGTGGACATGGTGGAGGACGTGGACATGGTGGAGGACGTGGACATGGTGGAGGACGTGGACATGGTGGAGGACGTGGACATGGTGGAGGAGTACAAGTTCCTGGGTGTCTCTGTCGACAACAGACTGAACTGGAAGACCAACATCAACGCTGTGTACAAGAAGGGGATGAGTCAACTCTTTTTCTTGAAGAAACTTTGACCCTTCAATGTGTGCAGCAAGATGTTGGAGATGTTCTACAGTCTGTTGTTGCCAGTGTACTTCTCAGTAGTCTGCTGGGGGAGCAGCATTGGAGCCGGAGACATCTATCTACCTATCTATCTATCTATCTATCTATCTATCTATCTATCTATCTATCTATCTATCTATCTATCTATCTATCTATCTATCTATCTATCTATCTATCTATCTATCTATCTATCTATCTATCTATCTATCTTCATGTTAGTCTATGAAGGAATTGTATAAAACCTTTCAATATCTAATTCTGCAGTTTATAACAAATTATTCAGCTCCAGCTCATTCTATAAATGAAATGTATTGTAATTATAATTTTTCTTGTTATTGTTATCCTTATTTTTATTTTTTTGTTATTATCATTATTATTATTTCAATAATTAATACAAAATAAAATAATGTACAGTAATGTGCAGTTCATCGTCTTACTTCTTCCAGCTTGTTCACAGAAACGATTTCTACGTCGAGAATTAATTTAATGATTTAGTTTGTTTTTCTTTCACTAAAACACTTAACAGCAACTTGAAGTACAATAATCTCTGATAACCTCTGCGGTTTCCATTAATCCTCCACAGGAGGAGAACATCAGCAGGACTTTACCCGACTCTTTATGACTCCAGGTGGATTTGTTTCATTGATCTGAGTCTTTGTCCGTTCTGTTGGCTGAACAAACAAGTGGTTAACTCTCTAAACCAGAAGGAATTCACAGTCAGCTGCTGCCAAGAGTTTGTCAGCTCATGAACCCCGTAATTAATATTATTATTGTGATTGTGAAGAAGGTTGATGGTTGAGCTCCAGATGAATGTGTCAGGACTCGTTTCTGACGAGGCCTCATTGTGTAGCAGGTGATGGGTTGACTCGGACACACCCGTTAACCTTTTCATCTGAGAGAAAGAACAACAGGTGTCTCCTCCCAGACTTGGCACGAGCTAGCCCTCCTCCTCCTCCTCCTCCTCCTCCTCCTCCCGAACTCTCCTAACAGTATAAAACAAAGAGCCGCTCTCTTCCCTCTTCACTCGCTTCTCTCTGGCTTAAGTAGAGTCTCCTCATCACCACTCAACATGTCTAGCTACAAGTTCAGCTCCAGCTCCAAGAGCTCCTACGGTGGAGGCGGAGGCGGCGGCGGAGGTCGAGGTTACAGCAGTGGCTCCATGTACGGTGGAGCTGGAGGCGGCTCTGTTCAGATCTCCCGCAGCTCCTCACTGTTTGCCGGCGGTGGAGGTGGAGGTGGAGGTGGAGGTGGCTATGGCTTCAGCTACGGTAGCGGAGGAGGTGGAGGAGGTGGGTTTAGCTTCGGTGCTGGTGGTGGTGGTGGTTATGGCGGTGGCGGCGGTGCAGACATCTCTACCAATGAGAAGGCCACCATGCAGAACCTGAACGACCGTCTGGCCTCCTACCTGGAGAAGGTCCGCATGCTGGAGACGGCCAACGGGGAGCTGGAGCTGAAGATCAGACAGTTCCTGGAGAGCAAGACGTCGCCCTCCTCCAGAGACTACAGCGCCTACTTCGCCATCATCGCAGATCTGCAGGGAAAGGTAGGCTCACCTGGGACTCTCAGTCATGTGACCCCCAAACAGGAAGCTGTATGTTCACACTGCTGCAGATTTGATCCTCCAGTGAGAAGTTAAACATGAACACTGTAGTTTGTGATTCAACTTTAAAACCAGCAACCTTTTACTGTTCAGTGATATAGTTAAAGTAGTACTAGTAGTACACAGAAGTACCAGAACACAGGGTGTGACATCCTGCAAATACCAACGAGTTTAACGAGACACTAATAAGTAACAGCTGACATCAAGGAGATAAGAGACGTTTGTTTGACAGTCGGCTGCAAATCTGCTTCATCTTTTCCTCTTAAAGTCTTCAGTTCAGACTAAATGTGTTTCTGTCACAGTGCCAGCTGCTCTGAAAATCAGACAAAGTCTCAAACTAAAAGGGAGACGTTGACGTTCTAGATGAGCTGGTTTCCTTCCGTTGCATTAGTTTGTCTACTTTAAAAGATAAATAAAGATTCATATCCTCTTTTATCTTCCAGATCCAGAACGCCACCAAAATCAACGGGGGCATCTACCTCTCCATCGACAACGCCAAGCTGGCCGCCGAAGACTTCAGGCTCAAGTCAGTGAACAAATTCATTAGATCTGAAGTTCTAAGTTTCACATCCTTTAGCAGCTTCGGAAACGAACGCTTTGTCTTGTGAACAGGTTCGAGAACGAGATGGCCATGCGTCAGTCGGTGGAGGCCGACATCGCCGGTCTGAGGAGAGTCCTGGACGAGCTGACCATGAGCCGGTCCGACCTGGAGATGCAGATCGAGGGTCTGAAGGAGGAGCTGATCTTCCTCAAGAAGAACCACGAGGAGGAGCTGCTGTCCATGCGCACTCAGATGAGCGGCAATGTGAACGTGGAGGTGGACGCCGGGCCGGCACAGGACCTCAGTAAGGTCATAGATGAGGTCAGGGAGCAGTACGAAGCATCCGCCGCCAAGAGCCGCAAAGAGCTGGAGGCCTGGTTCCAGACCAAGGTAAGACGTGAGCCGCTACATGAAACATCTCAGCAGCTATTATGGGATGGATGGAGATGACATGCTTGGTGCTTTGTGTCCTCTACGCAGTCAGAAGCACTGAACCAAGAAGTCGCTGTCAGCACTGAGGTCATCCAGACGTCCAAAACAGAGCTCACGGATCTGAAGCGGACTCTGCAGAGCCTGGAGATCGAGCTGCAGTCCCAGCTCAGCATGGTGAGCGTCTCTCTCTCTTCACGTCTTCTCTTTACGTCCTCGAGGTCAGAAAGTAACCGAGCTGCTCTCCTCTGTCTCTCTGTAGAAAGGGTCTCTTGAAGCCCAACTGGCCGACACCCAGAACCGCTACTCCATGCAGCTGTCGGGGTACCAGATGCAGGTGACGTCCATGGAGGAGCAACTTACCCAGCTGAGAGCCGACCTGGAGAGACAGGGACAGGAGTACCAGATGCTGCTGGACATCAAGACCAGACTGGAGATGGAGATCGCCGAGTACAGGAGGCTGCTGGACGGAGAGGGAGGCGGTGGTGGTGGCGGCGGCGGCGGTGGCGGCTACAGCATCAGCAGAAGCAGCAGCAGCAAAATCAGCAGCAGCAGTGGCGGCGGCGGCAGCGTTAGCGTGAGCGGTAGCGGCAGCGGGTGAGACAACCAGGGTCGTTTACAGGATAAACGTCTGACAACAAGAAAGTCAGACATTAAAACAAGACATGCCACAAAACTGTAAATGGACTGTATTTGTATAGATCTATTCTAGTCTTCTGACCACTCAAAGCTCTTTAACACTTGTCTTCATTCACACCCATTCATACACTGATGGGAGGAGCTACCATACACCTGCCCATCAGGACTAACTAACATTCATATAACACTCACACGCCGTAGAACAGCTACGTGAGAAATTTGGGGTTAAGTGTCTTACCCAACGACACATCAACATGGGCTAGCTGAGCCGGGGATCAAACCAACGATCCTCTGATTGAAGGACGACCCACTTTTCCACTGAGCCACAGTCCGCCTTGTCAAATCATAATTTTTTTTACTTTTTACTGCGTTTTGATTAACAGGAAGATAATCAAACTTATTTTAATTTTTTTTCTCTCTCTCTCCTGCAGCTCGTCCTCCACCACCACTAGCAAAACCATCACCAAAGTCATCACGGTCACAGAGAAGATGGTGGACGGGAAGATGGTGAGCTCGACGCAGGAGGAGGTCGTCCAGTAGATCCGGCGAGCTCCAGCAGGAGGCGCTCTCACAGAAACAAACACGCTAATAAAAGTCTGCTGACGGCCTTCAAAATAAATCCTCATCTGTTGTGTCTTCTGTTCAAATGAATTGTCTGATGCTGCAGTTCCTCTAGTGGCCACCAGGGGCCGCTGCAAGTACACCGTCTAATGAGTCCTGGTGGACATTTTGAAAATTATTCATTCATGAAGAGAGCGCTGGAGAGCTTAAAGATGAGTTTATTTTGGAAGAAGTGAGTTAAGATTTCTGAAATATTGTTTCACAATAAAAGCTTTCATCAGTAAAAGTAACACAGCAACAACAAACAGAACTAAACATCATGTCCCACTAAGAATCGGTTCCTTTTTACAAAGGGAGTGCAGATAAATGTACCTTTAAATGTAAACATCACTATATAGACAAAATATTGTCTTGAGTTAAAACCCAGATTCCAAAAAGGACACGCTGTGTAAAATTTCAATGAAACAGAATTCAATAACTTTCTAATCCTTTTCTACATAAACTTAAAATAGCACAAAGACAAAATGTGTTTTATGTTTTATCTTATGAACTTCATTGATTCTTTTGATAAATAAATGCTTATTCTGAATGTAAAACACTTAAATAAGTTAGCTAGTTAGAAACTTTGTTGTCAGCTCTGTGGATAATTGTCTTTGGCTTTAACATGAGTTCCAAATAAAACATCATTTAATTATATAATAATATAAAACAGCCTGTTACAAAGGTTTAATATGCAAATTCTGCAAACAAAAAAATGCATAGTCAGCCAGAGCTGAGAAGGCGGTGCAAGAGACAAATAGTTTCATTATTCAACTGAGGAGGATTTCATGTAACGCAACATGTCATGTGACGAGGAACAACCAATCATGTGAATATCAGTCTACGATCAATATGAGGACAAAAAGCTAAGCTAAAGCTACTGTAGTACTGAGATGTAGTTCAGTATAAAGTACACTATTTACCTCTGAGATGTAGTACAGCATAAAGTACACTATTTACGTCTGAGATATAGTACAGTATAAAGTACACTATTTACCTCTGAGATATAGTACAGTATAAAGTACACTATTTACCTCTGAGATGTAGTACAGTATAAAGTACAATATTTACCTCTGAGATGTAGTAAAATAAAAAGTACAACAAATTCCTCAGATATGTGTATATGCGATATATATATGTAGTACTGTAGAGGTAGAAAGTAGCAAAAAATGGAAATACTCAAGTCCAAGTACCTCCAAAGTTTACATTAGTGCAGTACTTGAGTGAATGTACTCTCCACCACTATTTGACACACAACAGATGACAACTGATCCTCATAAAGACAGAAGTCACCTGACCAATAAAACTCCTGCAGTCCCAGTTAATCTTCCATTTTAAAGCAGAAACATTAAAGGGAGCCAGGTAACCATGGGCGAGACCCATGAAAATGGTAAAAACATCTGTCAAATAATCTAAACTGATTGTTTGCACAGTAATATCTTGGACTTCATTAAATCAAAATGTAAACGATCATGTGAACAAAATGCCAAAATGGAGGAAGCTGTAAAAACACACGGATGAAATTCACTGGCACTTAATTATTGTATTTTTCTGGTGTGAACAAACTACATTTCTAACAGAAATAGACTCCCGTGGAATCGGGCCTTTTATTATTAATAAAAGTATGTTTTTTGTTCTATTAATGTGCGTTATGTCTGTTTGACTGTACACTTTATGGCTCTAGGTCTGTTTTCAGCTCTCAGTTCCAGAGAAGGGAAATCTTTCTGCTACAACAATATGTTCAAAGGTTTGCAGGTTATCATCGGCCCCTTCCTGCTTCAGCATGAAAACACCCCGAAGGCGCTATGAACACCTCCGAAGCTGCACATTAGTCAAAAATATGTGTATGTTTATGGCAGAAAATGTGTAGAAAAGTTGAATCTGTGGATCGACATACAGATCGTGCTTTAAAGTCACATGATGCGAGTAGCAGATTATTTGCAATGGTTTATTTGATAAGGGGACAATGCACATTAATAAAAACATTTCTGTAAATGCGCCAAGAGGGTATTTTTCATCTGTAGTCACAAGAGGAAGATGTTACAAAACAAACCTAAAAACAGAAATAAGATTAAATATACAAGGTTATACAATATTGACGCTTTACAATGCGTGCACAAACAATGAATGTAGTGAGAATATTAATATACGAGGTATCATCATTCAGGAGACTCTCATTGTCAAGTATTAACAAGACATGCAACACAGAGGCTCACAAATTCAACACACACAAAGCAAATAAAATGAGGGATACTATGTAAAATTAGAATGGACTAAAGACAAGATTATGCTGCATTGTTAGACACTAAAGAAACATCCATGTCAGAGGCACAGAACATAAAAGCATGCAGAGTATGTGAAATATATAAAGCAGTCAGACACAGCTAAACAACAATAAAAGACATGCAGGTAGATGATGGTCGACCGGCAAAGTCAAGACAGACAGACAGCTGGCGACAGACAGACAGACAGACAGACAGACAGACAGCTGGCGACAGACAGACAGACAGACAGACAGACAGACAGACAGACAGACAGACAGACAGACAGACAGCTGACGACAGACAGACAGACAGCTGACGACAGACAGACAGACAGCTGACGACAGACAGACAGAGGGAAAGTTCAACACGAACAGATGGAGGACAGTAAGGAGCAGTTACATTCTAGTGCTGACAGAGCTGGGTACTAACTAACCATTTCTTTAATTGAGCTTTAAATGAACTGTATGTTTGTAGTCCTCTAACAGTCCCTGGAATGGAGTTCCAGTCTAGTGCAGCTTGTACAGAAAATGCTGACTGACTGAAAGCACTTTTCCTGAGTGGGATAATACAATCCCCTCCTGCTGCACCTCTTGTGAGCCGGTATCCAGTAGTTCGTGTGTTAACAAATTGTTTGAGCGGAGGAGAGGTCAAGCCATGTATAATCTTGTACATGAGACAGACATGCACATATTTAATCATGTTCTCCCAACTAAACAAGTTATATTTTGTTAGTATAGGATGAGAGCGAACAGATTTTTTATCAAGGATTTTGAGTGTACGTTTATACAATGACTGTAGTGGTTTCAGAGTAGTGGTGCTAGCCTGTGACCAGGTTGTTAAACAGTAAGTGATATGGGAAACAACCATAGAAAGCATGTATGTCTTAGCTGCCTCTGTTGACATGTAGTTTCGTGTGAACCTGAAGTTTGATAGATTAAATCTGACCCGATTACAGACCTTTTTCACCTGAGATTTGAATGATAATTTGGAATCAAAAACTACTCCAAGATACTTTTTATTCAGGTACAACCTGTAGCCTCTCTCCAGATACAAAAACATCCGGCTCTACACTACCAGAGTTTGTTTTGGAAAAAAACATACAAACTGTTTTGGATACATTGAGTTGTAAACAGCATTGCTTTAACCATGCAGTTACATGAACCATGGAGTTAGTGAGTTCATTTGCAACTTGTCCCATTTTGCTACCATGCAAGTAAATTACAGTGTCATCTGCATACATTTGGATATTGGTATCAGGACATGCTGATGGCAGATCATTGATATATAAAGAAAATAGCAATGGGCCCAGGACAGATCCTTGTGGGACGCCTGTGGATAAATGAAGGGCAGTAGATTGATAATTCTGTATTTGGACATACTGTGATCTATTTTTCAAATACGATTCAATCCATTTAAGTGTACCTGAGGAGAAATTGTAACTGGGCAACTTGGACAAAAGAACACTATGATTAACAATGTCAAATGCCTTCTTGAGATCAAGAAATACAACTCCAACAACACCCCCTTTGTCCAATAGAAATTTGATTTTTTTCTGTGAGGAAACAGGTGGCTGTCTCAGTAGAATAATTGGCTCTGAAGCCGAATTGCATTGGATGAAGGGCAAAAGGACTGTTATTCAAATGGCACATCATTTGCTCAGCTACCAACTTCTCTGCAACCTTTGATACTGTTGGCAGGATACTGATGGGTTTGTAACTAGAGGTAGAAAGGGGATCTCCATTTTTAAATACTGGAACAACAGCAGCCGACTTCCAAACACTGGGAAATATGCTCTGAGAGAATGAGAGGTTAATGATTTTGCTGATGGGATCTGTTAGTGTGTTGCTAAGTTCTTTGAGCATAACTGCATCCATACTAAATATATCTTTTGTTTTGGATGGTTTAAGAGAAGTGATTATTCTCGTCAGATGGGAGGTCAGGTGAACGTGGAGGTGGACGCCGCTCCTCAGCAGGACCTGTCTGGCGTCATGGCCGGAATCAGAGAACACTACGAGACCGTCGCCAACAAGAACCGCAAAGACCTGGAGGTGTGGTTCCAGGCCAAGGTGAGCAATAGAAACCCTCTTAATTGGGATAAGCTGAGATCAGAGCAAACCCCGCCTCTAAATGTATCCTTCTGTAAGCCTCAATGGCTTCATACAAGGTCATTTTCAAAATCATTATTAAGAGACACACCTGAAGTTAAATGACCTACCTCTACCTGGAGAAAATAGCTTGAACATGTATTTCCTGAGAAAAGTTGGGTGTTACCCCATTCACTTCTGTACATTCAGGAGTTTTCTAGCAGCTTCTAGAGGCTGTTAGTGAAACTGCAAGCAAAGACCATCTTACATAAGGCAGTATAATAAATAAAAAAATAAATTGTATGACTTTAGTAAACGTATTTAAGTTACAGGACAAAATCATGAGATATAATGTGAACATTTATTGTATCAACTTACTATATCAAACTGAAATGTATTAAGTTAAATAAGTCCTTTAAGTCCTATTTAGTAAATTCAATAAGTACAGAGAGTAATAAAAACATGGCAGTGTGTGAATTAAAAGTGAAAAACAGCAGTGTCATCTGCATACATGTTAATTTATGAGCAGATTTACCTCAGATTTTACCTCAGTGTTTATTCATGTTTTATTCTTTGTTTCTTTGTTGTTTTTGCAGTCTGATGATCTCAATAAGGAAGTCGCCGTGAGCACAGAGACTCTCCAGTCATCACGCTCAGAGGTCACAGAGGTCCAACGCTCGATGCAGAACCTGCAAATCGAGCTCCAAGCACAGCTGAGCATGGTTAGTTTCTACCGTCTATCGTGGTCTTTTTTCATGTGAATCAACGCAGCAGATCATCACCTTACCTGTGAAACCCCTCACTCTGTTTCTTCTCCACTTCAGAAAGCGTCCCTGGAAGGAACCCTCGCTGACTCCCAGAGCCGCTACTCCAACATGCTGGCAGGTTACCAGAGGCAGGTGTCCGCTCTGGAGGGCCAGCTCACCCAGCTGAGGGCCGACCTGGAGCGCCAGGGACAAGAGTACCAGATGCTGCTGGACATCAAGACCAGACTGGAGATGGAGATCTCCGAGTACAGGAGGCTTCTGGACGGGGAGCTGTACAGGTGAAAGGACCGGCCCATACGAGGACCATACTGGGAGATGGATAGATTAAACATATATATCAAACATATCAAGCAGATAAAGCAAAACAACATGCAAAATTAACATAACTTTTTCTTCTGCAGGGAAATTGATCAAAAGTTAATATTTATACTTTTCTAGTAACTCATCATTATCATGGAAGCCAATTTTGAGCAAAGTAGATGAAATGTTGGTGTAACAAAAAATAAAACCTTCATGGCAAATGTTAATTAAAAGATATTACGTCAAGAATCGTGATGAAATAATCAAAATTATGAGATTTACCAAAACAAATAGAATTCGGTTTAAATGATTTCAGAACACATAAACTCCACAATGACAACAAATAACAGGTTTTACATAACAAATAAGACGACAATTATATATTTTGCAACTAAATGAAGTGTGAAGATCTCAGCAGTCTGTAGAGGGGTTGAAACTGGTAGAAAACCAGCGAAACCTGTGAGAATAATAATCCTGAAAATTCAATTCAATTCAATTGAATTCAATTTATTTTTGTATAGCCCAAAATCACAAATTACAAATTTGCCTCAGAGGGCTTTACAATCTGTACACACTGACATCCTCTGTCCCAGAACCTCTCATCGACTCAGGAAAAACTCCCCCAAAAAAACCCTTTCAACAGGGAGAAAAATGGAAGAAACCTTCAGGAGAGCAGCAGAGGAGGATCCCTCTCCCAGGATGGACAGAGTACAAATAGATGTCATGTGTACAGAATGAACAGCATAACAGAGTTACAACACGTTGAGTTCACATAAAATAGAAAAGAATGTGCATCAGCAGTTCCACGGAAGGAACCAGGAGGCAGGACCAGGGTCCAGATGCAACCACGATTCGTGGAAACCTGCAAGGCGAGAAAGCACAAAGACTCCGAGGGAAGAAGTAGAGTTAGTAATGTGCATTTATAGAACATGAATTCATACAGAAGGAGAGAGAAAAGGATAGAGGAGCTCAGTGTATCCTAAGTTGTCCCCCAGCAGTCTAGGCATATAGCAGCATATCAAGGGGCTGGAAAGAATGGACCAGGGCAAACCTGAGCCAGCCCTAACTATAAGCGCTATCAAAGAGGAAAGTCTTAAGTCTACTCTTAAATGTGGTCACTGTGTCTGCCCCTCGGACTGAAAGTGGAAGCTGGTTCCATAGAAGAGGAGCTTGATAACTGAAGGCTCTGGCTCCCATCCTACTTTTTAAGACTCTAGGAACCACAAGCAGCCCCGCATTTAGTGAGCGCAGCTCTCTAGTGGGGAAATATGGTACTATGAGATCCTTAAGATATGATGGTGCCTCACCAATTAAGGCTTTGTAGGTGAGGGGAAGGATTTTAAATTTGACTCTGGATTTTACAGGGAGCCAGTGAAGAGAAGCTAATACAGGAGTAATATGATCTCTTCTCTTAGTTTTTGTTAGTACACGAACTGCAGCATTCTGGATCAACTGGAGAGATTTAAGAGACTTATTAGAGCAGCCTGATAATAAGGAGTTACAGTAGTCCAGTCTAGAAGTAACAAATGCGTGAACTAATTTTTCTGCATCGCTTTGAGACAGGATGTGTCTAATTTTTGAAATGTTACGTAGGTGAAAAAAGGCAGTCCTTGAGATTTGTTTTACGTGAGAGTTAAAGGACAAGTCCTGATCAAAGACAACTCCGAGATTCTTTATGGTGGTCCTGGATGCCAGGGCAATGCCATCTAGAGAAACCACATCATTAGATAGTTGATTCCGGAGGTGTTCTGGGCCTAATAAAATAACTTCAGTTTTGTCTGAGTTTAACATCAGGAAGTTGCAGGTCATCCATGTTTTTATATCTTTGAGACATGCTTGAAGTTTAGCAAGCTGGTTGGTTTCATCTGGCTTGATCGATATATATATAATTGAGTATCATCAGCATAACAATGAAAGTCTATGGAGTGTTTTCTGATAATATTGCCCAAAGGAAGCATATATAAGGTGAATAAGATTGGTCCAAGCACAGAACCTTGTGGAACTCTGTGACTGACATTGGTGGTCATCGAGGGTTCATCGTTTACATATACAAATTGAGATCGATCCGATAAATAGGACTCAAACCAGCCTAGTGCGGTGCCTTTAATGCCAATCAAATGTTCTAATCTCTGTAATAGGATGTGATGGTCAATGGTGTCGAATGCAGCACTAAGGTCCAACAAGACAAGAACAGAGACAAGTCCTTTATCTGATGCAATTAGGAGGTCATTAGTAATTTTCACCAGTGCTGTCTCTGTGCTGTTGTGTTTTCTAAATCCTGACTGAAAATCCTCAAATAAACTATTGTTCTGTAGAAAGTCACATAACTGATTTGCAACTACTTTCTCAAGGATCTTAGAGAGGAAGGGAAGGTTAGAGATTGGTCTATAGTTAGCCAACACCTCTGGATCAAGAGTGGGCTTCTTGAGAAGAGGCTTGATCACAGCTACTTTAAAAGACTGTGGTACATGGCCTGTTAGTAAAGACAGATTGATAATATCTAGTAGACAGGTGCCAATCAAAGGTAAAACTTCTTTAAGCAGCCTCGTCGGGACGGGGTCCAAGAGACAGGTAGAAGATTTAGAAGAGGAAATTGTTGAAGACAATTTTTTAAAGTCGATGAGAGAGAAGCCGTCCATACATATATCAGGGTTTATAGCTGCCTCCAAGGATAGATCGGCACTGGTTGAGGGCAAGAGACCATTAATCTTGTCTCTAATAGTTAGAATCTTATCATTGAAGAAGCTCATGAAATCATTACTACTGAGGTCTATAGGAATACACGGCTCGACAGAGCTGTGACTCTCTGTCAGCCTGGCTACAGTGCTGAAGAGAAATCTGGGGTTGTTCTTATTTTTCTCTATTGTTAGTGAGTAATAGGCTGCTCTGGCATTACGGAGGGCCTTCTTATATGTTTTCAGACTATCTCGCCAAACTAACCGAGATTCTTCTAAATTGGTGGAACGCCATATCCTTTCAAGCTTTCGCAATGTTTGTTTTATTTTGCGGGTTTCATGGTTATACCATGGAGCGAACCTCCTCTGCTTTATTATCTTCTTTTTTAGAGGGGCTATAGAGTCTAGTGTCAATCTCAGTGAGCCTGTAGCACTATCGACGAGATGATCAATCTGGGACGGACCAAAGTTAGTACAGGAGTCCTCCGTTATATTGAGACATGGCATTGAATTAAATAACAATGGAATCGCTTCTTTAAATTTAGCTACAGCTGTCAGATAGACATCTGGTGTAGAAACTTTTGCCTAACGGTGTACACTCTGGTAGTATAAACTCGAAAGTTATTAGGTAATGATCTGATAAAAGAGGGTTCTGTGGAAAAACTATTAAGTGTTCTATTTTAATGCCATATGCAAGAACAAGGTGGAGGGTGTGGTTAAAACAGTGAGTGGGTTTCTGTACACTCTGACAGAAGCCGATTGAATCTAATAATGAGATAAACGCAGTACTAAGGCTATCATTATCAACATCCACATGAATATTAAAGTCACCTACAATAATAACTTTATCTGTTTTAAGAACTAAACTTGATAAAAACTCTGAAAAATCAGATAGAAATTCAGAACACAGACCAGGGGCCCGGTACACTATAACAAATATAATTGGCTGTATTGTTTTCCAGGTTGGATGTGAAAGACTAAGAACAAGGCTTTCAAATGAGTTGTCGTTCAATTTAGGTTTAGGGTTCATTAATAGGCCCGAGTCAAAGATAGCTGCTACTCCACCTCCTCAGCCGGTGCCTCGAGGAATGTGAGTATTAATGTGACTTGGAGGAGTTGATTCATTTAGGCTGACATATTCTTCATGACACAGCCAGGTTTCAGTAAGACAGAATAGATCAATGTGATTGTCAGATATTAAATCATTTACTAAAACAGCTTTAGATGACAAAGATCTGATATTTAAGAGTCCACATTTAATTATCCTGTTTTGCTGCACTGTTGCGTTGGTGGTGTTAACTTTTATGAGATTAAAAATTATGTCTAAGAGACAGATGAGACAAACCAGACAGTCAAAGGGTCAAAGGTCAAAAGTACAATGGACATGGTCAAAAGACAATTAAATTATGGCATCATATAAAAATCTATGGGGCTGCACGGTGGTGTAGTGGCTAGCACTATCACCTCACAGCAAGAGGGGTCTGGGTTCGTCTCCCGGTCTGGGCGGTCCTTCTGTGTGGAGTTTGCATGTTCTCCCCGTGGCAGTGTGGGTTCCCTCCAGGTTCTCCGGCTTCCTCCCACAGTCCAAAGACATGCAGCTCAGGTTAATTGGACTCTAAAATCCCCATAGGTGTGAATGTGGGCGTGAATGGTTGTCTGTCTCTATATGTCTGCCCTGCGATGAACTGGCGACCTGTCCAGGGTGTACCCTGCCTTCGCCCGATGTCAGCTGGGATTGGCTCCAGCGTCCCGCGACCCTAAAAAGGATAAGCGGTTCGGATGATAGATGGATGGATGGATAAAAATCTATGAATAACAAATGAAAAAGCAGAAATATTGAAATAGAAATAAGTTTAAGGAGCACAAAGTATCAATATAGACACGTGCACATGTATGTATGAGTATCAATAGTGCATGAAACAGTGCTCAAAGCTAACAGGACTGTTTGTGTGTCTTCCTGCAGCCCGTCGACCACCACCAAGAGTAAAGTGATGATCATCACCAAAGAGTACATTGATGATGAAGAGGTCACCTCTGACTCTGAAAAGTGAGCCGTTCTCACGAATACACAATAAAATACTTCTGATGAACGGAAACGTGTGTGTCTGTGTTTTCTGTGTATTAGTACCTTTAATCACCACTTGACTTATTTTACATTGTAAATATTTATTTATCTTTATTTATTATAACAAATGATTAGGGACAACACATTCTCACCCCGATGCATCGATTACCATAGCTTGGTCAGTGCTCCCGAGCTTCAAACTGTGACGCTCTGCGTTCCCTTCTAGTGTCACTTATTAATGACGTGTCAATATACACTCGTTTCATGCACACTGTCTTTTCAAAAATAAACTTCTATCTTCATAGGAAGCTAGGTTTAGGAAACCAAACCACTTACCTCATGGTTCACGGGTTACCAGGCAGAATTGCAAAGTGCTTAAAAAGTGGCCACATGGTAGCACTATTGGGACCATGTTTGGGGACCTTGAGGGCAAAATTATAGAGACACCCAATGGATGATGTAGAGACATTCTCATGATATGTTTCATGTAAACATGATATTGTATCCGTAGTTCTTCTAGTGAATGGATGATGTAGAGACGTTCTGATGTGATATGTTTCATATAAACATGATATTGTATCTGTAGTTCTTCTAGTGAATGGATGATGTAGAGACGTTCTCATGTGATATGTTTCATATAAACATGATATTATATATGCAGTTCTTCTAGTGAATGACGATGTAGAGACGTTCTCTATCTTATGTTTCATATAAACATGATATTGTATATGTAGTTCTTCTAGTGAATGGATGATGTTGAGACCTTCTTATGTGTGATATGTTTATGATATGTTGAAGATATTTAATTAATAGACTGACTGGTGTGTCACAGCAATTTACTGATCAGAGACGTTACTGTTGAGAACCAGTAAAACACAATAAAAGTCATTAAATGTTAAACTGATGTCAAGTGTTGTGTTGGTGAAGACCGCCATCTTGTGGCAAAGGTGAGAAACTGCAGCTCCACCTCTTCAATGTGTGCTGTACTAAGAACCAGTATGTTACTACTTACTTATTAAAGTAAGAATATCAGTATTAAATACACATATGCTCGCGGGTCACTTAGACCCGTGACCATTGGGAGGCTTGGGGATACATACACATATGCACGCGGGTCAGAGTGACCCACGTGCATATGTGTGTGTATCCCCAAGCTTCCCGTTGCCTCGGGTCACAATGACCCGCATATCCCTCCTCAACCCTCCCGCTATCCTCGGGTCACTCTGACCCGCTTGCATAACTGTGTGTGTATATCCCCAAGCCTCCCGATGGGCTCGGGTCAAAGTGACCCTGTGTATGTATTCCCAACCCTCCTGTTTCCTCAGGTCGAAATGACCCTCATGCATATGTGTGTGTAGTGTTAGATCCGAGCGATAAGCCCCTTTCACATTACTATCTAAATAACCAACTCTCCGTTAAATGGGTCCGGATCTCCGTAGATGTTTGGAGATCTGTTTAAGCTGGTGGTCGAGGAAACTCGCAGTGGGGAATGAGAATCTCCGTCAGCCAATTCCTGCCCACGATCATGGTCCTCTGATCCGTGAGCAGTGACAAAGTTCTCCGATGTTTGTCCTGGACGATGTCCCAGTGTCCTCAGCTGAGGACCGGACAGTGTCCCGCGTCGAATCTCTCATGATGTCTCGAGTCATCTCTTTTTATTCTCTTCAGCTGTGCCATTCCCCCCTCCATCTTATCCTCGCACCCTGCACCCAGTTGCTCAATGACATAATTTATTGTAACAGTTTAACACACACACATTTTGACTTAGAAAAAGAAGACCTTGATTACTTTACTTTTATTACACAACCTGGTCCTTCCTGAGCCGATCGTATGAGGAAACATTTCACAGTTTCCATCTGTTCAGTGCTTTCAGTCAACAGAAACAGCATTACATATTACCTTTTGGTTATTAAATCACAATACACAAATGGGATGGACAAGACCAAGGTTGTGGTGCGAGGCTGTAGCTAGTCTGTGGGACGCTGAGAGTGGCAGGGTGATCTTCCGTGCCACGATGCCACTCAAACTCTTTCACATGTACTCTCGACTGCTATGCTTCGATGACCGCGAGACGAGACGTGCCACAGAAAAATAAAACTCAATAAAACTCAGGGCCTAAAGTGACAGTGGACGAGCAACTAGTTCCGTTCAGAGGTAGTAGTAGTAGCAGTAGTATTAGAGGTATTAGTAGCAGTAGTAGCAGTAGGAGCAGTAGTAGTCTTTTGTCACCTGCTATACTGTCCATTTATATGGTCAGTTGCTGCTAAGAAGGACATAAATAAACTACAACTGGTTCAAAACCGAGCTGCCAGATTAGCACTCCAGTGTTCAATAAGAACTAATGCAGCATATATGCACTCTCGCCTGTCATGGTTCTCAGTGGAAATTCAACTTCACTATAGCCTTCTCTTGTTTTTCCAAAAGGTAGTATTTAATCAGACACCTGACTATTTCTTCAATCAGTTACAATATACGTAATATATGTATAATATATGTAACAGACATAACCATCACACAAGGAATGCTATAGCTTAGGTCACTTGATACCTCAAACCCCAAGAACAAACCTCCTCAAACGTACAGTTATTTTTCGTTCAATTACTTGGAATTTACTACTTCCTCATATAACTCATACAGGTAATAATCTGTCATTTAAAAGACAATTAAAGGCGCACCTCAGGACATTAACCACTTGACGTTTTCCATTGCTTTTTAGTCATCTGATTTTTCTTTGTATAAATTATGGATGCACTGCACAATATACATCCTAGTCCTCGACTGCACTAGGTTTCTGACTGTACTATTTTTATTTTAATTTTATTGTTTTGTTTGTACTATTTTTAACTGTTTGTTTCACGTTATGTTTTGCACGTTTTTGTACGTATTATATTTTGTCCTTTCTGTGGACCCCAGGAAGATTAGCGGCCACTAAGGCGTCAACTAATGGGGATCCATTTAATAAAGAACAAAGTTAATAAAGTGGCGGTAATAGTAGCAGTAGTAGCGGTAGCACTAATAACACCAACACTAATACCACCGACACTATTAACACCACCACCACCGCTGGAGCCGATCCCAGCTGACATTGGGTGAAGGCAGGGTTCACCTGGACAGGTCTCCAGTTTATGTCAGGCCTCATATAGAGCTCACATTCACACCTACAGACAATTTAGAGAGTCTCCAGTTAACCTGAGTTGCATGTCTTTGGACTGTGGGAGGAAACTGGAGAACCCGGAGGGAACCCATGATGCCACGGGGAGAACATGCAAACTCCACACAGATGGACCGCCCGGGATCGGGGTTTGAACCCAGAACCTGTTGCTTTTAGGTGACAGTGCTAGCCACTACACCACCGTGCAGCCCCTCTGTTATATCATAGATTCTTAATTTAAATCCACATTTAACAAAGTGGTTGCTTTTAAGAATAATTAATAAAGTATTGAGGTTTTCATTTAATTCTTTTACTTCCACTTCACACTTGTTGGCCTTTTAGTTCGTTAGGTGTGTTGGAGAGACACACCTTGTTTACCTGCAGGCCATAAGCCCCGCCCTCTCAGGTTACAACCGCTATGTAAGGAAGGTGCTGCAGGCGGAGGATTTACCTGAATGCTGACAGTAGCTGTCAGTCATTAAACGCAGCGGACGCCAACTTCCTGTCAGTGTGCTCTGGAGCTGCTGATGATTTGTGGGATTGAATTTTTTCTTGATGAGCATGATCAGAAAAGAAAAACCTTGTTGATTCTTTAGAACATCACTGTGAGATATAAAGGTGTAATAAAGGGTGTCAAACATACGGCACAAGGGCCAGATCCGGCTCGCCAAAGGGTCCGATCCGGGCCACTGGGGGACTTTGCAAAGTGTGAAAATTGCAGAGAAGTCATTAATTCCTTTTAAGAGTAGAACGCCCTATGTTGGATACGTTACTTTAGAATAAGCTGCTCTTCATGCAGGAGACGAGCGGGAAAATGTGGACAGAGTGTTTTACTTTGTCTTCTCAGAACCTCTCAGTGCTCAAGGAAGATCATAATCAGCAAAAATAACTTACAGAGACGACTGAGAACAGAGAAGATACGTTTGAGAGACAGTGAAGGCTGTTCTTCTGTTTTGTAAATGTTTTCATTAATTGTGAACATTTTCAGAATGTACTTCTTAACTCTTAAAGAAAGAGAAACAGCTTATTGGAGATGTTTGAATATAATGAAAATGACAAGGTAGGCTAAAGGATACCATGTGGACATATGCTACAAATTTGCTGATGATAGGCCAAGTATTCTGGAAGTTAAGTGTATTAATGTATTAAGTCACGCCCCTTAGAAGTTCATTGGGCCATATCTTCTATACACAATGAGATATAAACAAAATTACGATAGCTTTTGATGACATTGATCAAATAATGATCGTAAGAAAATTCTGTAGCAATCAGACCCAGCGCATAGGAGGAGTTTGCAGAAATGTGTTTTTCACCAATTTCAAAATGTCGGAAAATCAAAGTAGACGGATCTTAATACTCTGAGCAGACTGAACTGGATATTTGTGTCGAATTTCAAGTCAATCGGTCATAGATGGGTGTGGCCTTTGAGACATTTCTTTATACCCAAATGCAAGACCCCTAAAATATATATATATAGCTAACCGCTAACACACTTTGTATTTAATCCACTAAACAAACAAAGTATCAAAATGTACATATGTTTTATTGACGAGAACTCAGCTCTACTGGACGCTGCAGTGACTCTCTATCGCCTCTCCAGGTTACAAGTGGTATTACAAGACGGGCTGGGGCTAGCTGGTTAGCATGCTAATTTAGTAGATAAGCTTTTCACATTCATGTTTGTTAACTTATTGAATGATTTTAACAAAAAAGGCACATGTTGAACCTTTAAACTGTCTTCTCAGACAGAACTTTGTGGTGAACTTTTGGTGCAACCTTCTGACCTCCACAGTCCGCCGCCTTGTTTTCTGAGTTCCTGACATTTCCTCCTATAAACACTCGGTGTGTGCTCCTGTTTCTGGACTGAATGGTCTCTTCATGCGTGATCACCATTAAAACACTTTAAAATGAGTAAAGATGTAAACATCCTCTGAGAGTGAAGTCTGAGTTCTCCTGATTTAACTCTCTGACTCACCCTGCATTATAAAGGGAACTGTCTTTTTATTTGTTCATTTAAAACATTTGTGTTTTTTGTCCTTTCAAAGCTGGATAACTTAAGTTTACACACCTCTTGAACAAACGTCCTGCTACTGAGAACAGAGAAGATACGTTTGAGAGACATCCCAGGCTGTTCTTCTGTTTTGTAAATATTTTCATTAATTGTGAACATTTTCAGAATGTACTTCTTAAAGAAAGAGAGCTTATTGTTATTTAAAGTTTGTATCAGGATGCAACCTCTGGTTGGTCTCTTTGTTAAAGCTGCATTCTCTCTCCTGACCACCAGGGGGCGACTCCTCTGGTTGTATAGAAGTCAAAGCTTCATGTGTTAAAGCTGCATTCTCTCTGCTGACCACCAGGGGGCGACTCCTCTGGTTGTATAGAAGTCAAAGCTTCATGTGTTAAAGCTGCATTCTCTCTCCTGACCACATTTACAGTCACAATAACCAGCAGCAGGACGTGACTATGCAAAATCCAACCAAACTGAAACTCTGAGAGCCGGTCAGACTAACACCAACAATTAAAGCTGCAAGCAGCGATGTACGGGCCCTAGTGTATGACGGGGGTGCTGGCGGGATGCCGGCTCACGCGGCTGAGAATGTCTGCGACCATCAGACAACGCGCCCATGAGTTAGACGTTTTCTTCCTGCATGGAGTGACGCTTTGCAAACAGTCCACAACTTTCTGTATCCACTGTGGGGCGCTAGACAACATGAGTCAACATGCATTATGTTTCTCTATATCAACTGTAGACAACATCAAGTAAATGTCATGTGAATCGGATGCCATTTGTCACATCACACTGACTTCCTGTTGCCAGTAGGTGGCGCTATGACTGAGTGAAAATAGGCTTGTAGACATTCTCAGGCCATGACTGTTATCAAGCATGCAAAGTTTGGGACAGATTTGAGAAAGTCCAGAGGATTTATATGAGCATGTTGTTTAATGGCGAATCAAGTAAAATGGTTGCCAATGGTACGCCATTCCGTCAAATGTAAAGCTTTTGACTTTTAATCACTAAGGTCTTTGGATTGTACTGACCAAATATGAAGTGGATCTGACTAAATCCCTAGGAGGAGTTCGTTAAAGTATAGCGCCTAGAAATAGGCAAAAATGAACGAAAAACACACAAATCTAAATGGACGACTTCCAGTACGGTTTAGAGCATGTTTCCAAGAGACTTATTTTTAAGTTTACACGTGTTACATATGCCTACCAAGTTTCATACATGTAGGTCAAACGTAGCGTTGGGGCCATTTAATAATATTTGTAGGGGGCGCTATTGAGCCCTCTTCCCAATCTCAAACACCACAACCACATCGGTAAACTACATTTTTTACTTTAAATGTGTGTGCGAAGTTTGGTTATGTTTGGAGCATTTTTCATCCCTCAAAAAGACCTTCGCAATTCATGGCAAAGAATGCGTCACCACGGCTACGCCATTACGTCAAATATAAATCTTTTGATAACTTTTAATCACTAAGGTCTTTAGATTGTACTAACCAAATTTGAAGTGGATCTGATAAAATCCCTAGGAAGAGTTCGTTAAAGTATAGCGCCTAGAAATAGGCAAGAATGAACACAAAAATCAAAATGGCCATGATTCCAAGAGTTTTTTTTTAAGTCTTCATGACTTACATGTACCTAACACATTTCACATATGTAGGGGAAACGTAGCACTGTGGCTGCTCTTTTAAAAATTTGTAGTGGGTACTATTGAGGTAATTTATGACAACAAAGGCCAAAACGCAAATCAAATATTTATTTCCATCACCTTTGACATGTCTGGAAAGTTCCATGAGGTTTTGACCATCCCAATCTACAGAGAAATCAGCTTCTTCTTTCATGGCGAATGATGCGTTGCCACGGCAACAGCGTTCAACGAGAACGTACAATATTCCTCATAAAGTATCATCAATGTGTTAAGGCTTTATTTACCAAATTTGAGACTGATCTGGTCAACTGGCTAGGAGCAGTACATCAAAGTATAAAACGTGTCATTTCCTTTTGCCAGTAGGTGGCACTATGACTATTTTAACCTTTTTTAATGGAATTGTGTTCATGCATGAACTAGTATCATGGATGAGAAATTTGGGGCAGATTGGATAACGTACCTTGGAGTTACAACAACTCCCTCTTTTTTGACGAAATGCATGAAATGGGGGTGTAATGGCCGCCACGCCACGTCAAGGTTGTTGCATGAACACGTACCGTTTTGATAACTTTTCATCAGAAAGGTCTTCAGATCATTCTGACCAAATTACTAGTTTATGGCAAACATTTTGTAGGAGGAGTTCGTTAAAGTACAACGCCTGAAAACGATAAAAAATGACTAAAAATGCAGAAATTGGGTGATTAACTGCAGCGCCCCCTAGTGTTTGAATATAATGAAAATCACAGGGTACGTTAAAGGATACCATGTGGAGATATGCTACAAATTTGGTTGATGATAGGTCAAGTGTTTTTGAAGTTATGTGTATTAATGTACTAAGCTACGCCCTTTAGAATTTTATTGGTCCTTATCTTCTATATACAATGATATATAAACAAGCTTTTGATTACTTTTGATGACATTGATCAAATAATGATCGCCAGAACATTCTGTAGCAATCAGACCCAGCGTTTAGGAGGAGTTCGCAGAAATATGTTTTTCACCAAATTCAAAATGGTGGAAAATCAAAGTAGGCAGAGCTTAATACTCTTTTTTGTTGAGCAGACGGAACTGGACATTTGTGTCGAATTTCAAGTCAATCGGTCATAGATGGGTGTGGCCTTTGAGACATTTCTTTATACCCAAATGCGAGACCCCTAAAATATAAAAAAATTCACTATTCCTGATATGCATGTCAAATTCGGGGAGTTTAGGGATATGATAAAGCCCCCAAAAAGGCAATTCAATTGGCAGAAGAACAAGAATAAGAAAAAGAAGAAACACTACAGTTTCAATAGGGCCTTCGCTAGCCCGACGTTGTCGGTGCTCGGGCCCTAAAAACATCTTCAGGTTTAATTCATGTTCTCTATCCGAGAGACTCCTGGTGCTGAAATTTGCTTTGCAGCTAACCGCTAACACACTTTGGATTTAATCCACTAAACAAACAAAGTATCAAAACGTACAGATGTTTTATTGACGAGAACTCAGCTGTACTTCTGGTCCTCTGAGGACCGACTGGACGCTGCAGTGACTCTCTATCGCCTCTCCAGGTTACAAGTGGTATTACAAGACGGGCCGGGGCTAGCTGGTTAGCATGCTAATTTAGTAGATAAGCTTTTCACATTCATGTTTGTTAACTTATTGAATGATTTTAACAAAAAAGGTACATGTTGAACCTTTAAACTGTC
Source organism: Ophiodon elongatus (assembly GCA_016806645.1). Taxonomy (NCBI): domain Eukaryota; kingdom Metazoa; phylum Chordata; class Actinopteri; order Perciformes; family Hexagrammidae; genus Ophiodon; species Ophiodon elongatus. Next base: position 131,473 of record JACSYO010001773.1, on the reverse strand, counting down.
TTCTCAGACAGAAGTGTAGTGAACTTTTGGTGCAACCTTCTGACCTCCACAGCACGCCGCAATGTTTTCTGAGTTTCTGACATTTCCTCCAATAAACACTCGGTGTGTGCTCCTGTTTCTAGACTGAATGGTCTTTTGATGCGTGATCACCATTAAAACACTTTTAAAATGAGTAAAGATCTAAAAATCGCCTGAAAAGTGAAGTCTGAGTGCTCCTGATTTAACTCTCCGAGTCACCCTGCAGTATAAAGGGAATGATGTATTCTTATTTGTTCATTTAAAACCCAGCTGTCTGTATTTTTCCTCCTTTCAAAGTTGGATAACTTAAGTTTACACTCCTTTTGAACAAACGTTCTGCAGGTTTTCTAAATCTCATAAATAAAATGGGTGTTGTACATTCCTGTCAGTTTCCCCTGCAGCCTGAGAGCTTCGGCTGCTCACGATGGGAACAAGCCTGCAGCACAATACCACGCGGTAACACCCACTCTGACATACGTTTAAATCATTAAACTAAATGCTTGTCTAAGATCGCTCCAGGATGCGTTTCTGTGCACACGGAGAATCTATTGATGGAGCACCCAGTTTGTAATAACTGTTATTATTTAATAACACATTAAGACTTAAATACTGATCATTAAACACAAGTTGAATGACTAAATTAAAACTAAATATATATGTCAGTACAAATTTAAACAACAGTGTTGGAAAATGTGTTTCTCTTTGATAAAAAGTAGAAATGTTTGTGTACATAAATATTTTGGGGGAGAAGTTAACCACAACTCCCGAGGTTCATTTCTGTAAAACTGATTAGTTTATCTGCAGCTAAAATCTGTTCACTTTTAATTGAGCTTTAAATTTTGATTGAATTCAGCAACTCTGATGTTACATTTTCTAAACAACTGCAACATTGAAGCGAGATGTTCAGGAACATTGTTAGCTCCGTTAGTTCCATGACTTCCTGTAGCTCCATTAGCCGCATTAGATCCATCCATTATCCGAACCGCTTATCACCGGGTCACGGGGTGCCGGAGCTGATACCAGCTGACATTGGGCAAAGGCAGGATACACCTGGACAGGTCGCCAGTTCATCACAGGGCAGACATATAGAGACAGACAACCATTCACACCTATGGACAATTTAGAGTCCAATTAACTTGAGCTGCATGTCTTTGGACTGTGGGAGGAAGCCAGAGAACCCAGAGGAAACCCACGCTGCCACGGGGAGAACATGCAAACTCCACACAGACGGACCACCCAGACCGGGAGCCCAGACCCTCTTGCTGTGAAGTGACAGTGCTAGCCACTACACCACCGTGCAGCACGCATTAGATCCATTATATCCATTATATCCATTTGATCCATTACCTCTATTAGCTCAATTAGCTCTGTTAGCTCCATTAACATTAACGGTTCATCACAGATCGATATGTGATATTTGACAGTCTGAACATTAAAGACCCTGAAAATAAACTTCTTGAACACATTTCCTGCCACCGGTTTGATTATTTCTGTTTTATGGTTTTCTTGCTGGTGTGAAGTCGGTGGGACTCAGTCAGACACAATGATATCACATTTCCGTGAACCAAACAGAATAACTCAGAAACCAGATGGTTTCTGGGATGAACGCCAAACGAAAATGTTGTGGAGATGCTCGATGTGAACCAGAATAAATATGAATGTATATTAACAGTAATGTTAGCGTAGCCTAGCACCGATTGATCTAAACTCCATTCAGAAAACAAGCATTTTTTAAGTTGTTTGCTTGTCATCTTGCAGACAAAGAGTCAATTCAGACTGTTTACTTATCTGCATTGTTATCTAATTGTTTCTGCATAATTTTGATTAGATTATTGCGATTAAATCACATTTTATTTTAGGCGATTCCGAGACCCCTGAATCTGACGTTCTCTTCCCGGCTTCTCCTAGATATCCTGTCCATGAAAGTCAGAAACAGGACCGGTGATGAAGGGCAGCCCTGGTGAAGGCCAACACCCACCGGGATACGAACACAGCTCCTACTGCAACACCCACCGGGACACGAACACATCTCCTACTGCTACACCCACCGGGATACGAACACAGCTCCTACTGCTACACCCACCGGGATACGAACACAGCTCCTACTGCAACACCCACCGGGACACGAACACATCTCCTACTGCTACACCCACCGGGATACGAACACAGCTCCTACTGCTACACCCACCGAGATACGAACACAGCTCCTACTGCGACACCCACCGGGATACGAACACAGCTCCTACTGCGACACCCACCGGGATACGAACACAGCTCCTACTGCGGTCGTACAGAGACCGGATGGCCCGTTGTAATGGGTCCAGCACCTCATACTCCCGCAGCACCCCCCACAAAGATGGGGCGACTGTGGCTTGGTGTTGAACAGGGTCGTCCTTCAATCAGAAGATCGGTGGTTTGAGCCCCGGCTCCGCTAGCACATGTCGATGTGTCCTAGGGCAAGACACTTTTTGCTGCCGTAGCTGTGCCTACAGTGTGTGAATGTTGTATGAATGCTAGCTACTCCTGATGGCCAGGTGGTACCTTAACCCCCCCATCAGTGTATCAGTGTATGAATGGGTGAATGATGTCATGTAGTGTTAAAAGAGCTTTGAGTGGTTGGAAGACTAGAAAAGCGCTATACAAGTACAGGTCCACTTACAAAGAACCCCAAGGGACCTGGTAGAAAGCCTACTCCAAGTCCACGAAACACATGTAGACTGGTTAGGCAAACTCCCAGAACCCCTCCAGTAGTCTGAGAGGGTAAAGAGCTGGTCCACTGTTCCACGACCGGGATGGAATCCGCACTGCTCCTCTTGAATCTGAGGTTCCACAATCGGTCGGAGCTCCTTTCCAGCACCCTGACATAAGCTTTCCCCGGGAGGCTGAGTAGTGTGGTACCCTGATGGAGAGGCTGAGTAGTGTGATACCCCGATAGAGAGCACACTCTCCGGTCCCCCTTTTTGAAAATGGGAACCACCACCCCGGTCTACAGTCCATGGGCTCTGTTGCCCCCATGAGACATGAAGAGGCGTGTTAGCCAACACAGCCCAACAACATCCAGCTCCTTCAGCCTCTCAGGGAGGATCTCATCCCCCCGGCGCCACCAAGGAGCTGTTTGACTCCCTTAGTGGCCTCCGCCAGGGATATGGGTGCAACCCCCCAAGTCTTCAGGTGCTGCCTCCTCTCCAGAGGACATGTTGGTTGGGTTTAAGAGTTCCTCAAAGTGCTCTTTCCACCACCCCCACCCCGTCCTCCCCTCCCCCCCACCGCTGAGAAATGCCTGGGGTAAGACTTGCTTTCCCTTCCTGAGCCTTCAGATGGTTTTGCCAGAACCTCCTTGAGGCCAACCAAATTATTATTATTATTTTATTATTTTTAATTAATACAAAAAATAATGATGTACAGTAATGTGCAGTTCATCGTCTTACTTGTTCCAGCTTGTTCATAGAAATGATTTCTACGTCGAGAATGAATTTAATGATTTAGTTTGTTTTTCTTTCACTAAAACACTGCTCTGATAACCTCTGTGGTTTCCATTAATCCTCCACAGGAGGAGAACATCAGCAGGACTTTACCCGACTCTTTGTGACTCCATGTGGATTTGTTTCATTGATCTGAGCCTTTGTCCGTTCTCTTGGCTGAACAAAAAAAAAAATTATTAACTCTCTAAACCAGAAGGACTTCACCGTCAGCTGCTGCCAAGAGTTTGTCAGCTCATGGAACCCGTAATTAATATTATTATTATTATTGAGGAAGAAGGTTGATGGTTGAGCTTCAGATGAATGTGTCAGGACTCGTTTCTGACGAGTCCTCATTATGTGGCAGTTGATGGGTGGACTCGGACACACCCGTTAACCTCTTCATCTGAGAGAAAGAACAACAGGTGTCTCCTCCCAGACTTGGCACAAGCTCGCACTAGTCCTCCTCCTCCTCCTCTTCTTCCTCCTCATCCTCCTAACAGTATAAAAAAAGAGCCGCTCTCTTCCCTCTTCACTCTCTTCTCTCTGGCCGAAGCAGAGCCTCCTCATCACCACTCAACATGAGCAATTACGGCTACAGCTCCAGCTCCAAGAGCTCCTACGGTGGAGGCGGAGGCAGCGGAGGTCGAGGTTACAGCGGTAGCATGCACGGTGGATCTGGCAAAGTTCAGATCTCCAGCGTCCGCTCCTCACTGTTTGCCAGCGGTGCAGGTGGTGGAGGTGGTGGAGGTGGAGGTGGAGGTGGAGGTGGCTATGGCTTCAGCTACGGTAGCGGAGGAGGTGGAGGTTCAGGGTTTAGCTTCGGTGGCGGCGGCGGCGGTGGCGGCGGCGGCGGTGGCGGCGCAGACATCTCTACCAATGAGAAGGCCACCATGCAGAACCTGAACGACCGCCTGGCCTCCTACCTGGAGAAGGTCCGCATGCTGGAGACGGCCAACGGGGAGCTGGAGCTCAAGATCAGACAGTTCCTGGAGAGCAAGACGTCGCCCTCCTCCAGAGACTACAGCGCCTACTTTGCCATCATCGCAGATCTGCAGGGAAAGGTAGGCTCACCTGGGACTCTCAGTCATGTGACCCCCAAACAGGAAGCTGTATGTTCACGCTGCTGCAGATTTGATCCTCCAGTGAGAAGTTAAACATGAACACTGTAGTTTGTGATTCAACTTTAAAACCAGCAGCTTTTTACTGTTCAGTGTTATAGTTAAAGTAGTACTAGTAGTACACAGAAGTACCAGAACACAGGGTGTGACATCTTGCAAATACCAACGACTGTAACAAGACACTAATAAGTAACAGCTGACATCAAGGAGATAAGAGACGTTTGTTTGACAGTCGGCCGCAAATCTGCTTCATCTTTTCCTCTTAAAGTCTTCAGTTCAGACTAAATGTGCCAGCTGCTCTGAAAATCAGACAAAGTCTCAAACTAAAAGGGAGACGTTGACGTTCTAGATGAGCTGGTTTATTTCCGTTGCATTAGTTTGTCTACTTTAAAAGATAAATAAATAAAGATTCATCTCCTCTTTTATCTTCCAGATCCAGGACGCCACCAAAATCAACGGGGGCATCTACCTCTCCATCGACAACGCCAAGCTGGCCACCGACGACTTCAGGCTCAAGTCAGTGAACAAATTCATTAGATCTGAAGTTCTAAGTTTCACATCCTTTAGCAGCTTCGGAAACGAACGCTTTGTCTTGTGAGCAGGTTCGAGAACGAGTTGGCCATGCGTCAGTCGGTGGAGGCCGACATTGCCGGTCTGAGGAGAGTCCTGGATGAGCTGACCATGAGCCGGTCCGACCAAGAGATGCAGATCGAGGGCCTAAAGGAGGAGCTGATCTACCTCAAGAAGAACCACGAGGAGGAGCTGCTGTCCATGCGCACTCAGATGAGCGGCAATGTGAACGTGGAGGTGGACGCCGGGCCGCAGCAGGACCTCAGTAAGATCATAGATGAGGTCAGGGAGCAGTACGAAGCATCCGCCGCCAAGAGCCGCAAAGAGCTGGAGGCCTGGTTCCAGACCAAGGTAAGACGTGAGCCGCTACATGAAACATCTCAGCAGCTATTATGGGATGGATGGAGATGACATGCTTGGTGCTTTGTGTCCTCTACGCAGTCAGAAGCACTGAACCAAGAAGTCGCTGTCAGCACTGAGGTCATCCAGACGTCCAAAACAGAGCTCACGGATCTGAAGCGGACTCTGCAGAGCCTGGAGATCGAGCTGCAGTCCCAGCTCAGCATGGTGAGCGTCTCTCTCTCTTCCCGTCTTCTCTTTAGGTCCTCGAGGTCAGAAACTAACTGAGCCGCTCTCCTCTGTCTCTCTGTAGAAAGGGTCTCTTGAAGCCCAACTGGCCGACACCCAGAACCGCTACTCCATGCAGCTGTCGGGGTACCAGATGCAAGTGACGTCCATGGAGGAGCAACTTACCCAGCTGAGGGCCGACCTGGAGAGACAGGGACAGGAGTACCAGATGCTGCTGGACATCAAGACCAGACTGGAGATGGAGATCGCCGAGTACAGGAGGCTGCTGGACGGAGAGGGAGGCGGAGGTGGTGGCGGCGGCATCAGCAGCAGCAGCAGCAGCAGCAGCTACGCTATCAGCAGCAGCGGCGGCGGTAGCGGCGACGGCGTCGGTGATGGTGACGGCGACGGGTAAGACAACCACAGAAAAGTCTTTGACAATAAAACCAGACTCATGAGACATAACTGACACATAAGTAATTTTTATTGCGTTTTGATCGATATGATGATATCAAACTCATCTTTAGGGTTGAAAAATCCAAATATTTTGGGGTTAAATATTTGATTCATGAACTTCATCACAGGTCACTTTAATTGTCGGCTGAGAATCAAGTTGTTTTGCATGAACTTCTGAGGTTTCATTGCAACAACTGAATCAAATTGTGAGCTTAATAGTGACGATGAAATTAAAGTAAAGAATTTAAACTTCAGGTGAAAAAAGAAACGTATAATTAAGGGGACAAAAATAAATGCAATCTTTATTATAGGCCGTCTGATCAAGCTGCTTATTTTGTTTGTGAATCTCAAATGTGGGAATGTGGAGAAAGATTTGTGCAGAATATTAAATTAGGATATTTAGCCCTGATTCTCTCTCTCTCCTGCAGCTCCACCAGCACAAGCACCAGCATCAGCAAAACCACCACCAAAGTCATCCAGATCATAGAGGAGATCGTGGACGGGAAGGTGGTGAGCTCGACGTCGCAGGTCGTCGAGTAGATCCAGCAAGCTCCAGCAGGAGGCGCTCTTACAGAAACAAACACGCTAATAAAAGTCTGCTGACGGCCTTCAAAATAAATCCTCATCTGTTGTGTCTTCTGTTCAAATGAATTGTCTGATGCTGCAGTTCCTCTAGTGGCCACCAGGGGCCGCTGCAAATACACCGTCTAATGAGTCCTGGTGGACATTTTGAAAATGATTCATTCATGAAGAGAGCGCTGGAGAGCTTAAAGATGAGTTTATTTTGGAAGAAGTGAGAGAAGATTTCTAAAATATTGTTTCACAATAAAAGCTGTACAGGTGAAAGGACTGGCCCATACGAGGACCATACTGGGAGATTGATAGATTAAACATATATATCAAACATATCAAGCCAACAAAACAACATGCAAAATTAATATAGCAACTTTTTGTTCTGCAGGGAAAATGATCAAAAGTTAATATTTATCAGTTTTTTGGAATAAAATGTGAAATCATTATGATGGAAGCCAATTTTGAGCATAGTAGATGAAATGTTGGTGTAACAAAAAAATAAAACCTTCATCGCAAATGTTAATTAAAAGATATTACGTCAAGAATCGTGATGAAATAATCAAAATTATGAGATTTACCAAAATAAATAGAATTCTCTTTCATGATTTTGGAACACATAAACTCCATAATGACAACAAATAACAGGTTTTACATAACAAATAAGATGGCAATTATATATTTTGCAACTAAATGAAGTGTGAAGACCCCAGCAGTCTGTAGAGTTGAAACTGGTAGAAAACCAGTGAAACCAGTGAGAATAAAATCCTGAAAACGATGTCGAAAAGACAGATGAGACAAACCAGACAGTCAAAGGGTCAAAGGTCAAAAGTATTTATTTCTCATCTGTGAGCAAGACAATTAAATTATGGCATCATATAAAAATCTATGAATAACAAATGAAAACGCAGAAATATTGAAATAGAAATAAGTTTAAGGAGCACAAAGTATCAATATAGACACGTGCACATGTATGTATGAGTATCAATAGTGCATGAAACAGTGCTCAAAGCTAACAGGACTGTTTGTGTGTCTTCCTGCAGCCCGTCGACCACCACCAAGAGTAAAGTGATGATCATCACCAAAGAGTACATTGATGATGAAGAGGTCACCTCTGACTCTGAAAAGTGAGCCGTTCTGTGTTTTCTGTGTATTAGTACCTTTAATCACCACTTGACTTATTTTACATAGTAAATATTTATTTATCTTTATTTATTATAACAAATGATTAGGGACAACACATTCTCCCCCCAATGCATCGTTTACCATAGCTTGGTCAGTGCTCCCGAGCTTCAAACTACACTCGTTTCATATAAACTTGTCAGGATCCCTGTCTGACCCATTGGCCTGCCTCCAGACATCTCCCATGGCCACAGCCCTAATTGATGCACAGCTGCGGGCAATCTAGCTCGTTCCACCAGCAGTATATCAACCCTGGTCCTGCAGGCTAGGGTTGTCAGTCCGTATCGTCTTCTGCCTGGTGCACATTGTCGCTCTGCCTACCTCCAGTGTCGAGCCACGGGACTTCACACTGTCGATCTGCCTACTTCCAGTGTCCAGCCACGGGACATCACACCGTCGATCTGTCTGCCTCCAGTGTCGAGCCACGGGACATCACACTGTCGATCTGTCTGCCTCCAGTGTCGAGCCACGGGACATCACACTGTCGATCTGTCTGCCTCCAGTGTCGAGCCACGGGACATCACACTGTCGATCTGCCAGCCCTCCGGTGTCGGACCACGGGACGGCACACCTTCGATTCGGCCGCTTCCTGTGTAGGACCACGGGCTCCACACATTCCTGTCCTCTCATTGGGGTTGAAATAAATCTGTATACCGGACACTGTCTCTGTGGTATTGCTATTGGGTCCTAGCCTTGAACTCCCGTGACAAAACTGTCTTTTCAAAAATAAACTTCTGTCTTCATAGGAAGCTAGGTTTAGGAAACCAAACCACTTACCTGATGGTTCACGGGTTACCAGGCAGAATTGCAAAGTGCTTAAAGTGGCCACATGGTGGCGCTATTGGGACCTTGAGGGCAAAATTATAGAGACCCTGTGTACAAAGTTGTATTTCTTTAGAATTTATAGATATTGAGATACTATATGAAGAAGGTACGGTGGCCTCCAGAATTATTGGCACCCTTTAGTAAAATGGAACAAAACGAGATACGATCCTCATCTTTCATTCAAAATATTCACAAAAATCTAACCTTTAACTGAAGTAACATAATTGAAAGAAACATTAAATTATTATCATGAAACAAATATTTTTCTCAAAAATATATATACCACAATTATTGGCACCCCTTCATTTAATATTTTTTGCAGCCTCCCTTTGCGAAGATAACAGCTCTGACTCTACTCCTATAATGCGTGATGAGGTTGAACACATGGCACTGGATCTGAGACCATGCCTCCATCACAATCTCTCCACATCCTTCAGATTCTGAGGTCGACGCTTGTGGACTCTCTTCTTCAGCTCATCCCACAGATCTTCTCTGGGGTTTAGGTCAGGGGACTGTGATGGCCATGCAAAACCTTTATTCTGTGGTCGGTGAACCATTTTTGTGTAGATTTTGAGGTGAGCTTCGGATCATTGTCCTGCTGGAGGTCCAACCACGGCCCATTTGAAGCTTCCTGGTAGAGGCTTTTAGTATTAGTATCATTTAATATCTACTGATATTTGATGGAGTCCATGAGACCATGTATCCTAACAAGATGTCCAGGGCCTTTGGAAGAAAAACAGCCCCACAACATCAAAGATCCGCCTTCATACTTCACAGTGGGTATGAGCTGCTTCTCTGTACGTCTTTCTGTCTACGCCAAACCACCTTTGATGTTTGTTGCCAAAAAGCTCTATTTTGGTGTCATCTGACCATAGAACCCGGTCCCATTGAAAGTCCCAGTAACGTTTAGCAAACTGGAGGCGCTTTAGTTTGTTGTTTTACAGCAGAGGCTTTTTTCTGGCAACCCTCCCAAACAACTTGTGGTGATGTAGGTGGCGTCTGATGGTAGTTTTGGAGAATTTCTGACCCCAAGACTCAACTAACCTCTCAATTCTCCAGCTGTTTGCCAGTGGAACCATCCTCCTCACGGTGCGTGGGGTCAATGTACACACACGTCCTCTTCCTGGCTGATTCTTAACATTTCCTGTCGCTTTAAACTTCTTAATTATTGCCCTGATAGTGGAAATGGGTATTTTCAACTGTTTAGAGATTTTATTATATCTATTTTCTGATTTGTGCAGCTCAACAACTTTTCGTTGCACATTGTCACTGTGTTCTCGGGTCTTTCCCATAGTGATGAATGACTAAGGGAATTTGGCCTGTGTCACCTCATATTTATACCCCAGTGAAACAGGAAGTCATGGTTGACCACTTAAGAGTTCCTAATCAAACAGGTGAACTTAAAAATGTAAAATATGACTCTAATTATACTTCAGTTAGATTTTAATCATGAGATTTTCTAAGGGTGCCCATAATTGTGGCACATATGTTTTGGAGAAAAATATTTATATAATGTAAAAAAAAGAATTATTCTTTCAATAATTTCACTTCAATGAAAAGGTAAGATTTTTGTGAATATTTTGAGTGAAAGACCAAGAGGTTAAACAGCCATGACATATTTTCACAGCTTGTTTTGCTCATATTCACTAAGGGTGCCAATAATTCTGGAGGGTATTGTATTCTGAGAAGAATTCCGGGGAGACAAAGGACTTCTTGGACCGAAAGTTATAATAAAGCATATTTAATAAAGTGAAAAGCGTTGTGATAACAGAGTAAAAATCTCAGCTTATGGATCATAGGCCACGGCAGTCCATAGGCCCAAACAGTTGCCTTTAAAAAAAGCATCCTGAGAGAGTTAACTGTCTGTGCTGGTGACCTAAGAGAGCGCCGAACTGACCAGTACATGTGATTATATAGTTCAATGAAAATGTGCATCGTCGCCTCTCATTGGCTCAGTTTTACAACATATGGTTCGGCTAAAGTTTCACATGGCTAGAATCAGCATTCGTATTGGTCGCTCCGGTCCATGGCTCCTGATGTCATCACTCCCCCTCACACAGTTCATCAAAGCAACCTCCCTCCTGGAGTCGTTTTATTGCTCTTCGTGTGTCTGTAGGAGAATTCAGTGTCTTCATCCCCCTCCGTATCTCATTCCATGCATACCTGCTAATGTCTAAGTTAGAAACTCAATGTGGCTTTCTTCTATGTCACGCATACTCCTTCCCATAAGGCTCACTATTCCTTATCAATTATCCTTTTTAAGTATTGTAATTTATACATAGACATTCTTTATTAATTACCCTTTTTAAGTCATTTTATTTTATTACAACCTAACAGTAATCATTCCTTATTTACATGTGTAAGTCATTTTATTTTATTACAACCTAACAAGGGCACTGTATCAGCATTCACATTTTACATTTATCCTTCTGGGGGACAAAAGTTAAGGTTTTTCATAATTTGTGGATCTCCAGTAAAAGTTATAACACTTCTCAATGATTTGATGGACTTTTTCTGAAGGATGCTCCAAGACTGCAGGATGTCACATAAGTCACATAATAAAATAAAGTATACAACGACAATTATGTGCCATAGATTCTCTTTGCAAGGGAATAAAATATTGAATGTGCTAAACTTTCTTCATCTAAATGCAGACATTGAGTTTTTGATGCCTTGGAATAGCTTTCCTGTATTGTATTGTGTGTTTGTGGGAGTGAAAGTGTGTGTGGCGTGCACATGAGTCTCTGACCGGGGGATCTGCGGTGGGTCCGGGAAGAGATCAAGTCATGCAACGCATCAAAAGTCCACAGTGCTTGGAGCACATGCGATGTGGATGATGTGGAAACATCTCTGGATTCAGCTGCTCGTGCCTTATACAACTTCTAGGACGCAATGATTTAAATAAGGGATATTCAAGTGAGACAGACGTCTCTTTCCCATATAAGTCTATGGGGGAAATAATTTTTAGGGCCCCATCGTGTCATGTGACGGAATTCGGATTTGTAATTCCACCGTTTGGCCACGTGTAAAACTTGCATCTAAACATATTGCTCTTTCTGGGGGCTTGGTGTGTACTTTTTTTAGTAGGAAACTGTTAGGTTGTAATAAAATAAAATGACTTACACTTGTAAATAAGGAATGTCTATGTATAAATTACGATACTTAAAAAGGATAATTAATAAGGAATAGTGAGCCTTATGGGAAGGAGTATGCGTGACATAGAAGAAAGCCACATTGAGTTTCTTACTGACTTAGTTCACGTATGCATGGATTGAGATAGAGAGAGGGAGATGGATAATGAAGTCTCCTAGAGGAACACAAAGGGCAATAAAACAACTCCACTCGAGGGGGGTTGTTCTGCTGAACTCTACGTGAGGGGGCAGAGATGACATCAAGAGCCATAAAGCCTGGAGGAGGCGATGCACCGACGTGACCAATCCGAATGCTGATTCTAGCCATGTGAAACTTTAGCCGAATATATGTTGTAGAACTGAGCCAATGAGAGGCGACGATGCACATTTTCATTGGACTATATAATCAAATGTACTGGTCAGTTCGAGGCTCTCTTAGGTCAATGCACACAGACAGTTAACTCTCGCAGGCAACTGTTGAGGGCCTGTGGCCTGCCATTGGCCTATGATCCATCAGCTGAGAATTATGCACTGTATTACCAACTTTTATTAAATAGATTTTTATTATAACCAACTGAATCCAGAAATTCTCTTCCAAGTCCGCCCAAAGATTTTGAATACATAACAAAACCCTGAATTACAGAGCCCCAAATCACCGGCAGAAGAAAATATCTGCTCCGTCTCTGAAAAACAAAAAAACAAATCAGAAATCCAAGTCAACGTCAGGCACATTGTATCATTTTAAAAACATGAACAATCAAAGGATTCATGTCCAGGTAGGACTTGGAGAAACTAACCCATGTTTTGATCCATCCTCATCTGAATTCCACCTCTATCATTTAGTTTTGTCAATATGATTATAAGTAAATTGGAGATATTGTCACTGGATCTTTTTTGTTCTTAACTCTCTGGGATCGACGGACACGCCGGCGCATTTTCGCGTTGTTTACTCGCTGTTTAAATTAATTGCTCTGCGATAATACGGCACAGAGATATGGTTAAGATGTCTACGGAACCGTATACTCTCCACTTCCGTGTCCTAATTTTCACAACATCGTACTGACTCACACAGCGCGCCAGGAGCATCGACGTGTCGTGTGATTTGTATGTGTCGAGCTCCGCCTCTCACCGTCATTTGTGGATTCATGTGTCCATCAACATCTTTGTATGAAACTAACCAATGGACACTCAGTAAATCATGAAGGACCTACCCACCACCTCACGCTACAGAAACACTGCAGTTTTCATTCAGTCGGCATCGAGAGCTCAGAGAGAAGAGAGGAAGTACGAAGAGAAAGTTTACAGTTAGCGACGTACTTTCAGCGATATAGTAAATATTTAGTTTGAAAACAAAAACGGTTGTAATGTTCATGTTTCATTTGCACACATCCCATGAAACTTGATCTGTAGTATGAAATAATTACTCAGTCCAATTTGATCTCAGTCCCTCTAACAGCTGGTGGAAGTAGTGTGACAGACATCACTTCTACTCAAAAAAACATATTACAAAATTTGGTTCTTGACATTTATTATACATTTATCTACTATTTCATCCATATATTCCACCACTGTTGTGAACCTAAGACTTTGGTAAACCAATTTCAAGCCCCAAAACAGTTCGTCCACATGAGTAAATGTATGTTTCCACAAGAGATTTGAAGAATTAAATAAATCGGACTTCAATTTTTCAGCTTTATGGCCAAATTATCCTTGTACACAGTGCCTTAGGACAATTTGTGCCTCATTATATAGATAACTGAGTTTGTTCTGCAAATTATCATATACAACACAACCAAATTTCGCACACTTGTCAAGCTTGGTGGTGGTTTGATATAGGTGTCATATTGTGTATTAAAAATTGGCTCTCTAGCGCCCCCTAGAAGTTGGACAAGCGATGCCCCTCAGCCAGTATGTCATATTTAGTTGAAATTTGACACACATGTCCATTTCCGCCTGTTCTACAAAAAAGCCTCTCAGACCCCTAAACTCCGCCTTCCCAAATTTTCTGCAATATTGAATTTTATGAAAAACAAATTTTTGCAAACTCCTCTGACACGCTGGGTCTGATTCATACCAAAGTTGCTTTGGATCATTATTTGGATCTATATCATTAAACGCTAACCAAATATTGGTGATATCTCACTGTGTTTAGAAGATATTGACCAATTAACTTCTGAGGGGCGTGGCTTGTACATCAATGCTTATAACTTCAAAACCATTTGGCCTAGTGTCACCAAACTTGCAGCATATGTGCACATTGCATCTTGTAACATCTCCCAAAATATATATGCCAATTAACCACAAGGGGGTGCTACAGTAATTCGGCCATTTGGGGCTTTTTTGTCAATTTTCGTCGTTTTCAGCCTTTGTATTTTAACGAACTCCTCCTACAGAATTTTTGTGATCGACTTCAAAGTTCATCAGGATGGTCTTTAGACCTTTGTGATGAAAAATGATCAAAATCATCAGTTTTTTCTCAACGACCTTGACGTGGCGTGGAGCCCGTTTCATACCCATTTAATGCGCTATGTTAGAGAAAGTTGTTGTAACTCCAAGGTATATCATCAGATCCACCCAAAATGTCTCATGTATGATGCCAGTCCAGGCTTGAGCACATTTCCATGAAGAAATGTTCACAATGTCATAGCACCACCTACTTTTAAAAGTAAATGACACGTTTTATACTTTGATGTACTCCTCCGAGCCAGTTGACCAGATTGACCTCAAATTTGGTATGGAAAGCCTTAACGCATTGTTCATGCATCATCATGAATATTGTGAGTTTTTGTTAAACTCTGTTGCCGTGGTGGCGCATGATTTCCACGTAAAAGGAAGCTGATTGTTTAGTGGCTTAGGATGCTCAAAACCTCATTCAACTTTGCACATGTGTCATAAGTGATGGAATTAATTATTTCATGTGGCTTAAAAATCGCCTGAATAGCGCCCCTACAAACTTTCAAAAGGGCAGCCCCAGCTCTACATTTGACCTACATATATGAAATTTGGGAGACACATGTATCACATGACATTTACATGACGTGGTCTACACTTCACATAGAGAAACAAGATGCATGATGTTGAGCGTGTCGTCTAGCGCCACACAGCGGATAAAGGAACTGGTGAAATATTTGCAAAGCGTAATTTTGTGCGTCGCGCACTCCACACAGGAAAAAAAAAATCTTACTGGTGGTCAAACGTTCTCGGCCGAGCAAGCCGGCGTCCCGCCAGCACCCCCGATGGACGCAAAGGTGCTCGGACCCGTTCATCGCTGCTTGCGGCTTTAATTTTATTATTGCGTTTCATAGTCCGTGGTTTCCAACAATTTGAGCCTCCTAACAAATAACATCCTCTCAGGTTTCAGTTTTTCTCCTCAGATTATTTCATTTGAAGTAATTTTAAATGTGTCAGTATTTCACATAAAATTAACTTTTCTGCAGGAAAATGGTCAAAAGTTAATATTTATGCCGTTGTTTTACCCTTATGCAGAAATGATTCTCTTTAATAAGTAAAATCCGTCCGTGTGAAATAAAACCACAAGAAGCAGAGAAACAAAGTCAGACTTGATATTTATTGAAGAACCTCAGACAGACTGGTTTGATTCTGGTCTAATTGCTGCTGATCACGTTTCCATATTCATCGACTTCCTGCACGATGGTCACTACCCTACTGGTCATGGTGGTGGTGGTGGTGCTGGTGGTGCTGCAGGACGGGAAGTAAATAATTTGTTATTACTGATAATTATTTATTCAGGTCTTTTCTGTCTGACGGGATTAAAACTGAGGGGTTTTATTGTCATAGTAACATTCAGAAAAGTAGATGAAACTACTTTTACTCTGTGAAAGATGAAATAATTATGAAATAATAATTTCTAATCTAAAAGCTGATTTCATAAAATTTGTAGTTTTACAAAAATCAATGCATATTTTTCTTCCTTGTGTTGAGATCATAATATTAAATCCCAATGTTGGATGGTAATGTTCTACATGCCAGCAGCTCTGGAGGTTAACGACCCCTTTAGTCCAGACTGAAACATCTCAACTATTATGGGATGGATTATGATTCATGTAATAACGTTATTGATCCTCTGACTCTTCATCGTCAGGTCAACATGTTAATGTATCCAATACTTTACGACCAAAAGCCTGTGATGTTCCCTGATCGTTGGCTAACGCTAGCATGCTAACAGGCTACGCTAACATGTCTGAAAGAGTTAGCAGCAGTGAAAAGACTCTTCTCCCTCCACTCACCTCTCTCCATCCAGCAGCCTCCTGTACTCGGCGATCTCCAGCTCCAGTCTGGACTTGATGTCCAGCAGGTCGGCGTACATGACCTTCTGCTTCTCCAGGTCGGCCCTCAGCTGGGCCAGCTGCTCCTCCAGAGCCTCCACCTGCCTCTGGTAACCTTCCATCATGTTGGCGTAGCGGTTCCTGGTCTCAGCCAGAGATGCCTCCGAGGCTCCTTTCTGCTCAGGAGGAAGAGGAGGACAGTCAGCTGGGTTCAACAGTTCCTGTCAGTTTAACTTTACAGTAAGACGACCCTTTAGTACTTCCACAACACCTCAAACGAGTCACATTCAGATTAATATGGAAGATCAATTCTGTCAGAAAAGAAACAACGTGAGGAAAAGTTTAAAATGTTTGAATGAAGTCATCTTCAAAAGTGATGATACAAAGTCATGCAAACATTTGAACCTTTCTTCTTCTATATAATATAAATATATATATATTTATGATTGATGACCTGATGAAGTCCACATGTTTAGTGGATCTGGGTTTAGTCACCTTGCTGATATGAGCCTGCAGTTTGATCTCCAGAGTCTGAAGAGTTCGTCTGACCTCTCCGATCTCAGTCTTGGACGTCTGCAGGGTCTCAGTGCTCACAGATACCTCTTTGTTCAGCTCGGCCGACTGTGAGGAACAAGTCTCAATGAAGGTATTGATCAGGTTTTGGACAGTAGGGGGCAGCAGTGACCACATTCAGGATAGGAAACAGGACTTTGTGGTCTCACCTTGGCCTGGAACCACACCTCCAGGTCTCTGCGGTTCTTGTTGGCGACGGTCCCGTAGTGTTCTCTGATTCCGGCCATGACGACGGACAAGTCCTCCTGAGGAGCGGCGTCCACCTCCACGTTCACCTGACCTCCCATCTGGGCCCGCATGGACAGCAGGTCCTGCAGGAAGACGCTGGTTAAACTTCTGTCTATTGATCTTTTCCTTTATTTCCTGACTGGTTTCAGTGGTCTCACCTCCTCGTGGTTCCTCTTCAGCTGGATCAGCTCGTCCTTCAGACCCTCCAACTGCATCTCCAGGTCGGATCGGCTCAGGGTCAGCTCTTGGAGGACTCTCTTCAGCCCGGCGATGTCGGCCTCCACCGACTGGCGCATGGCCATCTCGTTGTCGTACCTGAAAGAAACACAAGAATGAGTTCCAGAAACTCGTCTGAACGTCAACGTGATGAAGAACCTGCTCACAAAATGACAGATTGAATCAGACTATTTCATGTTTCCATGTACGATTCCATGTTGAAGGAAACAAAGTCTCACACTCACTTGAGTTTGAAGTCGTCGGTGGCCAGCTGGGCGTTGTCGATGGCGAGGACGATGGCGGCGTTTCCACGAGCAGCGAAGTAGATCTGAAAAGTTAAAAAAGTTACAGTAACTTCAAACTTCAAAATCCAAGAACAAACATGAAACCCTAAAACATAAATCATAAAAAGACATAAAAGATTATAAATAACTTTAAAATAAAAAAGACCCGTCCTCACCTTTTCCTGCAGGTCTTTGATGGAGACCTTGAGTGCGGTGAAGTCGTGGCCCTCAGGTTTGGGCTTGCTCTCCAGGAACTGTCTGATCTTCAGCTCCAGCTCCCCGTTGGCCGTCTCCAGGATGTGCACCTTGTTCAGGTAGGAGGCCAGGCGGTCGTTGAGGTTCTGCATGGTGGCCTTCTCGCTGACGGACACGTCGACGCCGTCGGACAGGTTGAAGGAACCACCAGCACCACCGGCAAAGGAGGAGAAGGAGGCCTTGGAGACACGGACTCCGGACCCTCCAGCTCCTCCGTACACGCTGCTGCCCCCCAAGCTGCCGAGCCGTCGGGAGGAAGAGGAGGAGGAGGAGGAGGGGGTCATCATGTTGGAGCTCCTCATGGAGGAGGACAAGCTGCTGCGGCCGGAGAAAGAGGTCATGGCTGAGGGTCGGCTGGTCGTCGGCTCTGAGCGGAGAGTGAAGAGCTGCTGGGACAGAGGCTCCTTACATAACTCAAAATTAGGCCGGAGGGTGTCGTGCTGGTTGGGAAGATAGGGATGCCAAATATTCTAGGTGGGTCGAAGTGCAGCCCCGCGGCCAGGAGAGCAAACCGGTCTGAGCTGAGCAGGTGAGGTCCAGCAGGTCAAGTGTGTTTCGAGCCGACAGTGAAAGTCTTTCACGCCAGGCTCCAGTGCAGGAACATGGGTTCATTTGGTATCTTACTTTGTTCTGACAAGCGATCAGTGTTTAGGAAACAACACTACTCAGTTCACAAGCTCAGTATCACTCCATATAAATTGTACGGTGGTGGGGGAGCAGGAGCCCGACCCAGAACCGGCCCGTCAGGTGAGGCTCCATTCCTGCTCCTTAAACCATCCTGTGTGCCTCGACAGCACGAAACACCAGATCACTGACAGGAAGTAACACTTTCAAACATTCTTAGACTCAATAAATGGAGTTACTGTTTTTTACATGTTGTCTCTTGTGATTACACAAAGACCCCGAGAGGAGTCCTAAAATTGATCTGAAAGGTCGCAAGGTTATTGAAAGTTAGGAACTTTATTAGAAATATGTATATAATTATACCTTTGCTATTTTCATCAACAATGTTTAATTTTACTTCTTCAATTCTATAAAACCTTTTTTTTTTTTTTTTAAATCAATGGAAATCACGTTTGGTACAAAATCCTCGTGTAACCTTCGCTTCCCCCTCAAGTCAGGAGAGATTTAGATTTAGAGATTAGTGTGGTGGTGTAAGTGGTTGGAGCAGTTGTCTCGGGGGCACGTCTGAGGCTGCAGGTGGGTGGCCGGTACATGGTTGCTTTACCGCTCCTGCGGGTTTTAGTGCAAAAGTACCCACCACAAAGTAGCACCTGAAGACCAGGGGGAGCTTTCTTAGTCTCTGGTGAGGCAGTCAGAGGGACGAGGCTGCAGTGATGTTAGTGTGTTCGTGTAATAGTTTAATTCTATGTGGATCAGTTTGTTTTTGTTTGTTCGGGCAGTCAAAGTTTTTATCCTCGGTTCATATGGTAAGCACGTCGGTAGTTAAAGGAGGGATGTGGTGGACTGCACAGCGCTACAGTTCATACCTTGGTTGGTATAAGCTGTGTGTAGTGGGTTGCCTCTTTGTGCGTCTGTGGACGACCTGGTTGGCTTTGGAGCCTTTGTGTCAGAGATTAGCGCTTATGGAAGTTTGGTTCTGTGCTTTGTGGTAGCAGGTATGATGGAAATTCCAGTTCTGTGTGTTCACCACTCCTTCTTGCATCTCCATGCATGAACTGGTCCTAGATATTTAAAGCCATTGTGAGACCAATTAAATGGAGATATTATGCTGTTATCTGGGTCTCTACTGTGTTGAGAAATAGCATCCTTGTTTCGAAGAATGTATTCACTCGAGACGCACGACAAAGAGGCCGAGCTCCACTGAGGAATCCGCTAATAAATAAAGCCGAATGGCGGTTCGAAGTTTAAGTAAAAAAGTATTTACTTTAAAATGAAAACAATTACACCTTAAATACATGATATGAAAAATAAGAAAAATGTCCCATGGAACAGAACCACGCAACAGGCCCTCTCCTCTCTCGTCCTGCTGCGTAACTCCAGTGACTTCCGGTTCGCGCCGACGTCTGGCGCCTCAGAAGTCTCGTCACATCCATCTGCGCGTCCTTTTATCCTTTTATCCTCCTTCCAAGTCCCCATCGTCTGTCTCCGTGTTGCGGCGGGGTCCTTCCACCGTCCCGTGTCGTCGCCGTTTTAGTACGTCCTCCTGCTGCCCGTTCAGCTTCAGGTTTCAAAGGATCTCCCCCGATCGCGCAATACATTGTATCCAAATAATAATTTACACACGGTAACCATAATACCATTTAAGCATACGGTAGTTTTAACACATGGTAATTATGAAATAGTCTAAACATACTGATTATGAAATAGTTACAAAATACCAATTATGAAATTGTTACAAAATATCAGTTATGAAAAAATTACAAAATATTAATTATGAAAAAGTTACAAAATAAAGGCATAAGACAGTTGCTTTAGGAGCTTTCTTCATTTAACCTTAACAACTGCCTCCCAGCAGTAGATTTACTCACATTGATCTTATAGCCATAGAAACTACTAGATTCATTTATTGTTTAGGGTTGCAGAGAAATACCATTATTTCATCCGAATACAACCAAATAATATGCTCCATTTTCCAACTCTTAATTCCATTAACAAGAGGTTTAATAAAACAAAACCGGGGACAGTGGACAACCTTGATGAGTGTCACACCCGAGAGTGGACAAGGCTGATGTGAAACCGTTAGCCGTAACCTTTACTTGTGCAGAGGTGTACAGTAATTTTACCCAACCAATAAATATATTGCCCAGAGAGAAACGCTCCAAAACATTGAAAATGTATTTCCATTCGATTCGATCAAACACTTTCTCAGCATCTAAGGAGACCACCATAGAGTTTAGAGCTTTGTTTTTGGTATATTAAATGACCCCCAATAAGCTTAAAATTCCTTTAACCTTGCTTTGGTATTAAGACTGTGTGGATCGGCCATCCGGACCAGCTGCTTTTCCAGAGGGGATGTTGTCAATAGCTTCTATTTATCTCTGCAAATGTAATTGGCTTATTCAAAGCCTGTTGTTGCTCATTCATTTGTGGTATGTTTAAATGTTCCAAAAAGCCAAAAGTCACTTTCTATGTATTTCTGATGTATATAGTAATTTGTAATAATGTTAGACATGAAACTGAATTATGGCTATTATGGTTGCTTAAATGTTTTGAAAGTAAATTACCTGGTTTGTTCCCATATTCATATAACCTTTGTTTTTTAGAAAATAATATTTTCTCTGCTTGTTGGGATATTAAAGTATTAAGAGCAGTCCTTACGACACAAATGTTTTCATAGTTTTCTTTATTTAGATATTGTTTGTGCATCTGTTCACAACTTTCTAACTCCGCCTCCAGGTATTTTTGTTCAGATATCATTTTCTTCTTCTTTGTACTACAAAATAAAATAATTAGCCAAGATCGGCCTTGGAGGAGTTGAGCTTGTGTTGTCTCTTTGAGCGTCGTCTGATTTCTCCATTGAGTTTCTTTTTCAAAGTAACTGATGCAGGTTTTAAGTCCTCGATATTTCACAGATTACTCAGGTAGTTGTATCAGCTGTAGTGCATCTGTAGGCTACTTGTTCAGTAGCTTAAAGTTGGTTTATCCATTTGAACAAAGTGTCTTTGGTTTTAACTTTCATCTGTAAGCAGGATATTAACAAAATATATTCAGTATTTCAGAAGAAAATTGTATAAAAGTTATTTTCTCGTGATCCTTCTGAGTCACAGTCTCAAATAAAGTTGTGTGTAATCAAATAGAAGCTAAGCAGCACATTTTGGCCCCGGGGCACCAGACAGGTTAATCTGGCTCCAACTCAAACCAGCTCATAAGTCAACAAATAAATAGTTTTATTCAAAATATACTGCTGCAAAACCATTTCTTTCTTTCTTTTTAGCAAAAGCCTCACAGGTGTCACTGATATGTTGTATTACTGTTTCATATTGACCTTTTGTCAGAGGTGGAGGAAGTATTCAGATCCTCTACTGCGGTAAAAGTATTAATACCACACTATAAAAATACTCTGGTACAGTAAAAGTATTAATACCACACAATAAAAATACTCTGGTACAGTAAAAGTATTAATACCATACTATAAAAATACTCTTTTACAGAAAAAGTGCTAATACCACACAATAAGAGTAATAGTAATAGTAAAATGTTCCTTCAGTAAAAGTATGTCAGTATAATCAGTAAAATGTAGTTAATGTGCTCTAAGTGTGATTGTTGTACTATTATATATTATATAATTTGATAATTATTACTCATGCATTAATGTAAACGCAGGATTACATTCATTGCAAATACATATATCCTTGACAAAGACAAATAATAATAATATTAATAAAACTAAATAAAATTTAAATTTATATTTAAATAAAACATAAAACATGTGGGCGAGAAATGTTCAATTACCGAGAATGCTTACTGTGCAAATAAAACACGATCTACTCCAAAACAAGTTATTGCCGGCCATTTATAAGCAAAATATGTACGAAAGGGACCCACTGTGTTTTAGTTTAAAGGATCACAAGTCAAACGTTACTGTCAAACCAGAAAGGAACTATTTACCTTATGAGGCGTTTTTTGGTCAGACTGGATTTTTAGTCCTCGGGGCTCTAAGTGAACTGACGAAACCAGACCATTGGGTACAAAAAGCTGTTGGGCCCTCAGACCTTCCCCAATGGCCTCGGAGCTTCCCTTGAAGGACAAGGAGCAGCTCAGACCGGTTTGCTCTCCTGGCCGCGGGGCTGCACTTCGACCCACCTAGAATATTTGGCATCCCTATCTTCCCAACCAGCACGACACCCTCCGGCCTAATTTTGAGTTATGTAAGGAGCCTCTGTCCCAGCAGCTCTTCACTCTCCGCTCAGAGCCGACGACCAGCCGACCCTCAGCCATGACCTCTTTCTCCGGCCGCAGCAGCTTGTCCTCCTCCATGAGGAGCTCCAACATGATGACCCCCTCCTCCTCCTCCTCCTCTTCCTCCCGACGGCTCGGCAGCTTGGGGGGCAGCAGCGTGTACGGAGGAGCTGGAGGGTCCGGAGTCCGTGTCTCCAAGGCCTCCTTCTCCTCCTTTGCCGGTGGTGCTGGTGGTTCCTTCAACCTGTCCGACGGCGTCGACGTGTCCGTCAGCGAGAAGGCCACCATGCAGAACCTCAACGACCGCCTGGCCTCCTACCTGAACAAGGTGCACATCCTGGAGACGGCCAACGGGGAGCTGGAGCTGAAGATCAGACAGTTCCTGGAGAGCAAGCCCAAACCTGAGGGCCACGACTTCACCGCACTCAAGGTCTCCATCAAAGACCTGCAGGAAAAGGTGAGGACGGGTCTTTTTTATTTTAAAGTTATTTATAATCTTTTATGTCTTTTTATGATTTATGTTTTAGGGTTTCATGTTTGTTCTTGGATTTTGAAGTTTGAAGTTACTGTAACTTTTTTAACTTTTCAGATCTACTTCGCTGCTCGTGGAAACGCCGCCATCGTCCTCGCCATCGACAACGCCCAGCTGGCCACCGACGACTTCAAACTCAAGTGAGTGTGAGACTTTGTTTCCTTCAACATGGAATCGTACATGGAAACATGAAATAGTCTGATTCAATCTGTCATTTTGTGAGCAGGTTCTTCATCACGTTGACGTTCAGACGAGTTTCTGGAACTCATTCTTGTGTTTCTTTCAGGTACGACAACGAGATGGCCATGCGCCAGTCGGTGGAGGCCGACATCGCCGGGCTGAAGAGAGTCCTCCAAGAGCTGACCCTGAGCCGATCCGACCTGGAGATGCAGTTGGAGGGTCTGAAGGACGAGCTGATCCAGCTGAAGAGGAACCACGAGGAGGTGAGACCACTGAAACCAGTCAGGAAATAAAGGAAAAGATCAATAGACAGAAGTTTAACCAGCGTCTTCCTGCAGGACCTGCTGTCCATGCGGGCCCAGATGGGAGGTCAGGTGAACGTGGAGGTGGACGCCGCTCCTCAGGAGGACTTGTCCGTCGTCATGGCCGGAATCAGAGAACACTACGGGACCGTCGCCAACAAGAACCGCAGAGACCTGGAGGTGTGGTTCCAGGCCAAGGTGAGACCACAAAGTCCTGTTTCCTATCCTGAATGTGGTCACTGCTGCCCCCTACTGTCCAAAACCTGATCAATACCTTCATTGAGACTTGTTCCTCACAGTCGGCCGAGCTGAACAAAGAGGTATCTGTGAGCACTGAGACCCTGCAGACGTCCAAGACTGAGATCGGAGAGGTCAGACGAACTCTTCAGACTCTGGAGATCAAACTGCAGGCTCATATCAGCAAGGTGACTAAACCCAGATCCACTAAACATGTGGACTTCATCAGGTCATCAATCATAAATATATATATATTTATATTATATAGAAGAAAGGTTCAAATATTTGCATGACTTTGTATCATCACTTTTGAAGATGACTTCATTCAAACATTTTAAACTTTTCCTCACGTTGTTTCTTTTCTGACAGAATTGATCTTCCATATTAATCTGAATGTGACTCGTTTGAGGTGTTGTGGAAGTACTAAAGGGTCGTCTTACTGTAAAGTTAAACTGACAGGAACTGTTGAACCCAGCTGACTGTCCTCTTCCTCCTGAGCAGAAAGGAGCCTCGGAGGCGTCTCTGGCTGAGACCAGGAACCGCTACGCCAACATGATGGAAGGTTACCAGAGGCAGGTGGAGGCTCTGGAGGAGCAGCTGGCCCAGCTGAGGGCCGACCTGGAGAAGCAGAAGGTCATGTACGCCGACCTGCTGGATATCAAGTCCAGACTGGAGCTGGAGATCGCCGAGTACAGGAGGCTGCTGGATGGAGAGAGGTGAGTGGAGGGAAAAGAGTCTTTTCACTGCCGCTAACTCTTTCAGACATGTTGGCGTAGCCTGTTAGCATGCTAGCGTTAGCCAACGATCAGGGAACATCACAGGCTTTTGGTCGTAAAGTGTTGGATACATTAACATGTTGACCTGACGATGAAGAGTCAGAGGATCAATAACGTTTTTACATAAATCATAATCCATCCCATAATAGTTGAGATGTTTCAGTCTGGACTAAAGGGGTCGTTAACCTCCAGAGCTGCTGGCATGTAGAACATTACCATCCAACATTGGGATTTAATATTATGATCTCAACACAAGGAAGAAAAATATGCATTGATTTTTGTAAAACTACAAATTTTATGAAATCAGCTTTTAGATTAAAAATAATTATTTTCATAATTATTTCATATTTCACAGAGTAAAAGTAGTTTTACCTACTTTTCTGAATGTTACTATGACAATGAAAACCCTCAGTTTGAGTCCCATCAGACAGAAAATAGCTGAATGAATAATTATCAGTAATAATAAATGATTTATGTCCCGTCCTGCAGCACCACCAGCACCACCAGCACCACCACCATGACCAGTAGGGTAGTGACCATCGTGCAGGAAGTCGATGAATATGGAAACGTGATCAGCAGCAGTTAGACCAGAATTAAAGCAGAAGCAGATGCTGTGAACGGAGTCTGGCTGAGGTTCTTCAATAAATATCAAGTCTGACTTTGTTTCTTCTTGTGTTTTTATTTCACACCGACGGATTTGACATATTAAAGAGACTCATCTCTGCATAAGGGTAAACAACGGCATACATATTAACTTTTGACCATTTTCTTGCAGAAATTAACATTAAGTTAATTTTACAGTTTTTTTCTTTATTTGTTATTTCTTTAAAATTATTTTCTTTTACATTTCTTCATGTGAAATACTGACACATTTAAAAAAACTTCAAATGAAACCATCTAAGAAGAAAAACTGAAACATGAGACGATGTTATTTGTTAGGAGGCTCAAATTGTTGGAAACCACTGATATTACAATATGAAACACAATATTAAAAGAACAAAAAAGATCCAGTGACAATATCTACAATTTATTTATAATCATATTGACAAAACTAACTGATAGAAGTGGAATTCAGATGAGAATGGATCAAAGCATGGGTTAGTTTCTACCTGGACATGAATTGATGTAGCACCCCCTAGTGGTTAACTGGCATATATATTTTGGGAGATGTTATAAGATGCAATGTGCACATATGCTGCAACTTTGGTGACACTAGGCCAAATGGTTTTGAAGTTATAAGCATTGATTTACAAGCCACGCCCCTCAGACGTTCATTGGTCAATATCTTCTAAACACAGTGAGATATCACTAAGATTTGGTTAGCTTTTGATGATCTGGGTCCAATAATGATCCACAGCAACTTTAGTATGAATCAGACCCATCGTGTCAGATGAGTTTGCAAAAATGTGTTTTTCATAAAATTCTAAATTGCGGAAAATTTGGGAAGGCGGAGTTTAGGGGTCTGAGAGGCTTTTTTGTAGAACAGGCAGAGATAGACATGTGTGTCAAATTTCAACTAAATAGGACATACTGGCTGAGGGGCGTCGCCTGTCCAACTTCTAGGGGGCGCTAGAGAGCCAATTTTTTATACACAATATGACACCTATATCAAACAGCTTTGGTGAGTACCCGAAATATGCACCCAATATGCGTCCTTAGAATTTCAATAGGGTCCTCTTAATAACAAAAAAGATCCAGTGACAATATCTCCAATTTACTTATAATCATGTTGACAAAACTAACTGATAGAGGTGAAATTCAGATGAGGATTGATCAAAGCATGATTTAGTTTCTTCAAGTCCTACCTGTACATGAATCATCTGATTGTTAATGTTTTTAAGATGATACACGTTAATTTGGATTTATGATTTGTTTTTTCGTTTTTCAGAGAAGGAGCAGATATTTTCTTCTTCTGGTGATTTGATTCAGGGTTTCCCACTAACACAAGTACAGAAGCCCACAGAAAGAGCAATATGTTTAGATGAAAGTTTTACATAGTGGCCAAACTGTGGAATTACAAATCCGGGTTCCGTCACATGACTCGATGGGGCCCTAAAATACTTTCCCCCACAGACTTATATGGGAAAGAGACGTCTGTAACTCAGAGGATAGTTTTCTTTGAGGTGAATCAACTTCCCAGTACGAACACTTGAATATCCCTTATTAAAATCATTAGGTCCTAGAAGTTGTATAATGCAGCTGAATCCAGAGATGTTTCCACATCATCCACATCTCATGTTCTCCAAATACTGTACTTTTGATGCGTTGCATGACTTGTTCTCTCCTCTGACCTGCCGCAGATCCCCCGGTCAGAGACTCATGTGACTTTTTCAGCCAGGAACTCGTCCTGCAGTCTTGGAACATCCTTCAGAAAACATCCATCAAATCATTGAGAAGTGTTATAACTTTTACTAGGGATCCACAAAATATGTTATTGTATTTATATTATGTTAATATATTATGTTATTTTGTCCCCAAGATAAAATAAGTCAAGTGGTGATTAAAGGTACTACTACTTAGAAAACACAGACACACGTTTCGATGCATCAGAAGTATTTTATTGTGTATTTGTGAGAACGGCTCACTTTTCAGAGTCAGAGGTGACCTCTTCATCATCAATGTACTCTTTGGTGATGATCATCACTTTACTCTTGGTGGTGGTCGACGGGCTGCAGGAAGACACACAAACAGTCCTGTTAGCTTTGAGCACTGTTTCATGCACTATTGATACTCAAACATACATGTGCACTTGTCTAAATCGATACTTTGTGCTCCGAGAGCCCCCTCAGGAGGAGGCTTGGGGTACACTGGTTAACAAACTTAGGGGAACACCTGGGAGAAAAAATGTATAATAAAAAGAAAATAATGATTTTTTAATATTAGATTAACAAGCAAAACCCGGGCTACAAGCTCATGTAAGCCATTTGTACATGCTCCAAACAAAACTAATCAAGACCAACGAAATGCATAATCAAATATTCATATTCATATCTCGCCAGCCACTGGACTTGCTCGCCATATATCGACCTACCGCGAGTTAGCTTTATGCTAAATAGGCTTGCGACAACGCAAAAGAACGCAAATAACCCAGGGATTCTGCACATACCACTCAAATCCCTATAGACCACAGCCTCAGCGATCTGTGAGCCAACGAACACCAGCCTCAGACGAATATGAAACCAGCAAAATATGAAAAAAGTGTACACTTACGGAGCATAGCTTCGTTTCCTGTTATGATCCCGGTCGTGTTACACTGAAAAAGGCCCGTACGAAACACTCTGCTTTAAAACAAATGATTCCGGGGTCTTTGTGACTGAAAATGTACATATGGGTGGATGGGCAGCAGCTTTGAAATGGCACACAATGAATTACCATAGTTGGCCTTTTAGTTTGGCATTGTGTATGTTAATGCTGTATATGGATGTATTAAACATAATTAGTGAAAAAATAAGTTAAAAGTTAAAGCTGCAAGCAGCAATGTACTGGTCCTCGCACCTTTGCGCGCGTCGGGGGTGCTGGCGGGATCCCGGCTCACGCGGCCGAGAATGTCTGCGACCATCGGACAACGCGACAACATGAGCAATTTATGTAAAACTCAAAATGGCCGGCTTCTGATACAGTTTGGAGCATGGTCCCAAGACACTTATTTGTAAGTTTACATATGTTACATAAGGCTACCAAATTTTGTATATATTTGTCAAACGTATTGCGAGGGCTGCTTTGTCGAATTTTGTCGGAATTTTGTTGACATTTTGTAGGGGACGCTTTTGAGCCGATTCTTAAATTTGAAGCATTCTGAACATATCATATAACTACATTTAGGTCATTAAATGTGTGTGCTATGTTTTAATCTGTTTTGAGCATGTTTAGCCTCTCAAAAACATATTTGTTTTTCATGTCAAAGAGTGAGTGCTACGGCAATAGCCTTCGACGAAACAACAACATTTTGATAACTTTTAATCACTAAGGTTTTTACATTGTACTGACCAAATTTTAAGTCTATCTGATGATTTGCCTAGGAGGAGTTCGTTCAAATAAAGAGCCTAGAAATAGGCAAAAATTAAAGGAAAAATCCCACAGAAATCAAAATGGCTGTCTTCCGGTACGGTCTAGAGCATGGTACCAAGAGACTTTTTTTAAGTCTACATGTGATATATGTGCCTACGAAATTTCTTATGTCTATGTCAAACGTACTGCGAGGGCTGCTTTGTCAAAGCTTTGTAGGGGGCGCTATCGAGCAACCTTTCCATTCTGAAGCATTACAATCATGTCAGGTAACTATATTTATGACTTTAAATGTGTGTGCCAAGTTTAGTTACGTTTCAAGCATGTTTAGTCCCTCAAAAGTACCTTCGTTGTTGACGGCGAAGCATGGGTCGCCACGGCAACGGCGTTACACGAAAGCTCAAAAGCTTTGTGAGGTGGCATTATGAACTTCTTACATATGTGTGGTAGTAATTTGATATCGATCTGATTTACCTACTAAGAGAAACAGGCCAAAGTATAGAGGCTTTAACTTCCTGTTACCAGTAGGTGGCGCTATGACTTTGATTCAAAATTGGACTGCACTTGTCTTCAAGCCTGGAGTCTCATCAAACATGGGGAAATTTGGAAAGGATCTGATCATGTGGAGTTGAGTGAAATCGGTTTATTCGTTCACGGCGAAGGATCAAAGTTCGCAGAGCCGCAACATCACCTCCCTTGAAACAAATTCTTACAATCTTCACAATGAAGCATTATCAAAGTCTTAAGGCTTTTCTGACAAACTTTGAGAGGGATCTGGTGAATTTGCTAGGAGGAATAGATCAGAGTATAAAACTTGTCATTTTCTTTTGCCAATAGGTGGCGCTCTTATATTTTGAAACTTTTTGCATTGGAATGCGCTCAGGCCTTAACTACCATCATGCACAAGAGATTTTGGGCAAATTGGATAATGTACCTTGGAGTTACAGCAACATCCACTTTTGTGGCGAACCGCAAGAAATGGGCGTATACTTGGAGCCCCGCAACGTCAAGGCCGTTCAAAGACAACTCTCCATTTTGATAACTTTTCATCATCAAGGTCTTCAGATCATTCTGACCAAATTTAAAGTTGATTGCATGAATTCTGTAGGAGGAGTTCATTCAAGTACAACTTCTGAAAATGATGAAAAATGGCTTAAAATGCAGAAATTGGGCAATTTACTGCATCGCCCCCTAGTGTTTCAATATAATGAAAATGACAGAGTAAGTTAAAGGAAGCGATGTGGACATATGCTAAAAATTTGGTGCTGATAGGCCAAGTGATTTGGATGTTACGTGGATTGAAAACTAAGCCACGCCCCTTAGAAGTTGATTGGTCCTTTTTGTTCTCAACACAATGAGATATCAACAAGCTTTTGATAACTTGTGATGACATTGAACCAATAATGAACCACATAACATTTTGTAGGAATCGGAACCAGCGTTTAGGAGGATTTTGAAATAATGTGTTTTTCACAAAATTCAAAATGGTGGAAAATCTAAGTAGGCGGAGCTTAATGTTACCATATAACTTTTTTGTAGAGCAGACGGAACCGAATGTGTGTCGAATTTCAAGTCAATTGGTGATTGGGGGCAAATTTCATTGGCTTTCAAAAGAAAAACAAATCTAGGGGGCGCTATAGAGACATTTTCTTTCTACCCAAATGCGAGACCCCGAAAATATCAAATTTTCACCCGTCCTGATATGCATGTCAACTTTGGCAACTTTTCAGATATGGTAAAGCCTCCAAAAAGGCAGTTAGATTGCAGAATAATAATAATAATAATAATAGGAATAATAAACATTCCAGTTTCAATAGGGTCCTCTCGGACCGACTTCGTCGGTGCTCGGACCCTAAAAATTGTTTTGGTAAATAATATAAACTGTGCAGAGAGAGTGTTCACATATTGTGATATGATATGAAATAGTTTTAAACCTGCAACTGCATTATGCTAAAGTGATGATCATCCTGAAAGTGCTCTTTTTTTTTCTGTGTTCCATCTTCATTTACTTTTAACCAGTAACATATATACTGATATTTACACATTATTTACAAATCGCATAGTTATTACCTTTATAATAACACCAAAAGTATTCAAATAGACCTTGTGGTTGCAGATATAAACTCTTTTTAGTATGGGCATGCTTTTTTCGTGCGGAGGCCTCAAAAATAGGTTAGGGTAGAACAGGTTAAACTTATTTCTATTTCAATATTTCTGCTTTTTCATTTGTTATTCATAGATTTTTATATGATGCCATAATTTAATTGTCTTGCTCACAGATGAGAAATAAATACTTTTGACCTTTGACCCTTTGACTGTCTGGTTTCTCTCAATTATCTCTTCGACATCGTTTTCAGAATTATTATTCTCACTGGTTTCACTGGTTTTCTACCAGTTTCAACCCCTCTACGGACTGCTTGGATCTTCAAACGATAAAAATTAACAACTCTATTTATTTATTTTTCATTTAGTTGCAAAATATATAATTGTCGTCTTATTTGTTATGTAAAAACTGTTATTCGTTGTCATTATGGAGTTTATGTGTTCCAAAATCATTGAAACGGAATTCTATTTGTTTTGGTAAATCTCATAATTTTGATTATTTCATCATGATTCTTGACGTAATATCTTATAATAAAGATTTGCCATGAAGGTTTTATTTTTTGTTACACCAACATTTCATCTACTTTGCTCAAAATTGGCTTCAATGATAATGATTTCACATTATATTCCTAAAAGCTGAGTTACTAGAAAAGTATAAATATTAACTTTTGATCACTTTCCCTGCAAAACAAAAAGTTGCTATGTTAATTTTGCATGTTGTTCTGCTTTATCTGCTTGATATGTTTGATATATATGTTCTCCATCTCCAGCCTGGTCTTGATGTCCAGCAGCATCTGGTACTCCTGTCACTGGCGCTTCAGGTCGGCCCTCGGGCATTTTGTTCACGTAATGGGAATTTTATATTCTTAGTTGTATTTGTATTTCTAGCTTAGTGAACTGGTTTCAAGCTATCAGAGCCTGCATTGTGACTGGGGGTTACATAGCAAATGGTATAAGAACCCCCATACCTGTCGTAAAGTAATAAAATACTTAGGTGGACAGGTCATGAATTAAGGACAGGACGTAGATCTCTGGATGTTGTGTTCCCCCGCTGATGCAGGATTCCTGTTGTTCTGTCAGAGCCTACAGTATATGTTCCTTTACAGCCCCCACTCTTTATCTCCATATATATATGCCCATGTAAATGGTCAATTCTTCAGTGCATCTTTCGACAGACTCATAGAGACTCTGTATAACGGGGCCTCTCCTCTGCAGAGAATAAAGATCTTAAAGATAATTTCTTTTTTTATGATATTCGTTATTTCAGCTTTAAAAGACTCAACAACGGGTAAAATAAATTTTGGCGTCACACTTGGCGTCACAAACAGGATTTCTTGAGTGATCGTCACTTATTTAAGTGTTTTACATTCAGAATAAGCATTTATTTATAAAAAAAAATCAATGAAGTAAAACATAAAACACATTTTGTCTTTGTAGAAAAAGATTAGAAAATTATTGAATTCTGTTTTATTTACATTTTACACAGCATGTCTATTTTGGAATCTGGGTTTTAACTGAAGACAATATTTGTATCTAAATAGTGACATTTACATTTAAAGGTACATTTATCTGCACTCTTTGTATATTTCTACACTGGAACAGAGAGAAAGGAACCGATTATTAGTGGGACATGATGTTTGATTCTGTTTGTTGTTGCTGTGTTACTTTTACTGGTGAAGGCTTTTATTGTGAAACAATATTTTAGAAATCTTCTCTCACTTCTTCCAAAATTAACTCATCTTTAAGCTCTCCAGCGCTCTCTTCATGAATTAATAATTTTCAAAATGTCCACCAGGACTCATTAGACGGTGTATTTGCAGCGGCCCCTGGTGGCCACTAGAGGAACTGCAGCTTCAGACAATTCATTTGAACAGAAGACACAACAGATGATGATTTATTTTGAAGGCCGTCAGCAGACTTTTATTAGCGTGTTTTTTTCTGTGAGAGCGCCTCCTGCTGGAGCTCTCGGGGTCTACTCGACGACCTCCGAGGACGACGTGCTCACCACCTGCCCGTCCACGATCTCTTCTGTATACATGATGACTTTGGTGGTGGTTTTGCTGGTGCTGGTGCTGGTGGAGCTGCAGGAGGGAGAAAAAATCAGGGTTAAATATCTTAATTTAATATTCTGCACAAATCTTTCTCCACATTCCCACATTTGAGATTCACAAACAAAATAGGCAGCTTGATCAGACGACCTATACTAAAGATCGCATTTATTTTTTTCCCCTTAATTATATGTTTATTTTTTTCACCTGAATGCTAAATTCTTAATTTTCATTTTTTCGTCACTATTAAGCTCACAATGTGTATCATCCAGTTTTGTGAAATTTGTAAAAAGTTGTTGCAATGAAACCTCAGAAGTTCATGCAAAACAACTTGATTCTCAGCCGACAGTTAAAGTGACCTGTGATGAAGTTCATGAATCAAATATTTAACCCCAAAAGATTTGGATTTTTCAACCCAAATCAAATGAGTTTGATATAATCATATCGATCAAAACGCAATAAAAATTACTTATGTGTCAGTCTCATGAGTCTTGTTTTATTGTCAAAGACTTTTCTGTGGTTGTCTTACCCGTCGCCGTCACCATCACCGACGCCGTTGCCGCTACCGCCGCCGCTGATGCCGCCGCCGCCACCGCCGCTGCTGCTGATAGCGTAGCTGCTGCTGCTGCTGCTGCTGCTGATGCCGAAGCTGCTTCCGCCACCACCTCCGCCTCCCTCTCCGTCCAGCAGCCTCCTGTACTCGGCGATCTCCATCTCCAGCCTGGTCTTGATGTCCAGCAGCATCTGGTACTCCTGTCCTTGTCTCTCCAGGTCGGCCCTCAGCTGGGTAAGCTGCTCCTCCATGGACGTCACCTGCATCTGGTACCCCGACAGCTGCATGGAGTAGCGGTTCTGGGTGTCGGCCAGTTGGGCTTCAAGAGACCCTTTCTACAGAGAGACAGAGGAGAGCAGCTCGGTTACTTTCTGACCTCGAGGACGTAAAGAGAAGACGTGAAGAGAGAGAGACGCTCACCATGCTGAGCTGGGACTGCAGCTCGATCTCCAGGCTCTGCAGAGTCCGCTTCAGATCCGTGAGCTCTGTTTTGGACGTCTGGATGACCTCAGTGCTGACAGCGACTTCTTGGTTCAGTGCTTCTGACTGCGTAGAGGACACAAAGCACCAAGCATGTCATCTCCATCCATCCCATAATAGCTGCTGAGATGTTTCATGTAGCGGCTCACGTCTTACCTTGGTCTGGAACCAGGCCTCCAGCTCTTTGCGGCTCTTGGCGGCGGATGCTTCGTACTGCTCCCTGACCTCATCTATGACCTTACTGAGGTCCTGTGCCGGCCCGGCGTCCACCTCCACGTTCACATTGCCGCTCATCTGAGTGCGCATGGACAGCAGCTCCTCCTCGTGGTTCTTCTTGAGGTAGATCAGCTCCTCCCTCAGGCCCTCGATCTGCATCTCCAGGTCGGACCGGCTCATGGTCAGCTCGTCCAGGACTCTCCTCAGACCGGCAATGTCGGCCTCCACCGACTGACGCATGGCCAGCTCGTTCTCGAACCTGCTCACAAGACAAAGCGTTCGTTTCCGAAGCTGCTAAAGGATGTGAAACTTAGAACTTCAGATCTAATGAATTTGTTCACTGACTTGAGCCTGAAGTCGTCGGTGGCCAGCTTGGCGTTGTCGATGGAGAGGTAGATGCCCCCGTTGATTTTGGTGGCGTCCTGGATCTGGAAGATAAAAGAGGAGATGAATCTTTATTTATGTATCTTTTAAAGGAGACAAACTAATGCAATGGAAGGAAACCAGCTCATCTAGAACGTCAACGTCTCCCTTTTAGTTTGAGACTTTGTCTGATTTTCAGAGCAGCTGGCACTGTGACAGAAACACATTTAGTCTGAACTGAAGACTTTAAGAGGAAAAGATGAAGCAGATTTGCAGCCGACTGTCAAACAAACGTCTCTTATCTCCTTGATGTCAGCTGTTACTTATTAGTGTCTTGTTACAGTCGTTGGTATTTGCATGATGTCACACCCTGTGTTCTGTTACTTCTGTGTACTACTAGTACTACTTTAACTATATCACTGAACAGTAAAAAGCTGCTGGTTTTAAAGTTGAATCACAAACTAAAGTGTTCATGTTTAACTTCTCACTGGAGGATCAAATCTGCAGCAGCGTGAACATACAGCTTCCTGTTTGGGGGTCACATGACTGAGAGTCCCAGGTGAGCCTACCTTTCCCTGCAGATCTGCGATGGTGGCGAAGTAGGCACTGTAGTCTCTGGAGGAGGGCGACGTCTTGCTCTCCAGGAACTGTCTGATCTTGAGCTCCAGCTCCCCGTTGGCCGTCTCCAGCATGCGGACCTTCTCCAGGTAGGAGGCCAGGCGGTCGTTCAGGTTCTGCATGGTGGCCTTCTCATTGGTAGAGATGTCTGCACCGCCGCCGCCAGCGCCGCCAGCGCCGCCAGCACCAGCACTGAGGCTAAACCCAGAACCTCCACCTCCTCCAACTCCTCCGCTACCGTAGCTGAAGCCATAGCCACTTCCCCCTCCACCTCCACCGCTGGCAAACATTGAGGAGCCGCTGGAGATCCTAACAGAGGAGCCTCCAGCTCCACCGTGCATGGAGCCACCGCTGTAACCTCGACTTCCGCCTGCGCGGTAGGCGCTCGTCGAGCCGTAGCTGCTGAACATGCTCATGTTGAGTGGTGATGAGGAGGCTCTGCTTCAGCCAGAGAGAAGCGAGTGAAGAGGGAAGAGAGCGGCTCTTTTTTTTATACTGTTAGAGGAGGAGGAGCAGGAGCAGGAGGAGGAGGAGGAGGAAGAGGAGGAGGAGGAGGAGGAGGAGGAGGAGGAGGAGGAGGAGGAGCCAAGTCTGGGAGGAGACACCTGTTCTTCTTTCTCTCAGATGAAAAGGTTAACGGGTGAAACGAGGTGTGAAACGAGGTGTGAAACGAGTCCTGACATTCATCTGGAGCTCAACCATCAACCTTCTTCCTCAATAATAATCATAATAATAATTACGGGTTCCATGAGCTGACAAACTCTTGGCAGCAGCTGACGGTGAAGTCCTTCTGGTTTAGAGAGTTAACCACTTGTTTGTTCAGCCAACAGAACGGACAAAAGCTCAGATCAATGAAACAAATCCACATGGAGTCACAAAGAGTCGGGTAAAGTCCTGCTGATGTTCTCCTCCTGTGGAGGATTAATGGAAACCACAGAGGTTATCAGAGATTATTACACTTCAAGTTGCTGTTAAGTTTTTTAGTGAAAGTAAAACCAACTAAATCATTAAATTCATTCTCGAAAGTAGAAATCGTTTCTGTGAACAAGCTGGAAGAAATAAGACGATGAACTGCACATTACTGTACATTAATATTTTTTAGTATTAATTCAAAATATTGAAATAATAATAATGATAATAATGACAAAAATAAGGATAACAATACATTTCATTCACAGAATGAGCTGGAGCTGAATAATTTGTTATAAACTGCAGATTTAGCTATTAAAAGGTTTCACACAGTTCCTCTACATGAAGTCATGTTACCGTGGTGGAGTTCCTTTTATGAACCTAAAATACTATGTGATTTTATTTGAATAATCTAATCAAAATTATGCAGAAACAGCTAGATAACAATGCAGGTTCATCAAAAGTGGTTTCTGATTTATTCTGATTGGTTCACGGAAATATGTGATGTCATTATTTCTGACTGAGCCCCTCTGACTTCAGACCAGCAAGAACAACAAGAACTAAAACCATAAAACAGAAATAACCAAACCGGTGGCAGGAAATGTGTTCAAGAAGTTTCTTTTCAGGGTCTTTTGTTCAGACTGTCAAATATCGATCTGTGTTGAACCTCTAATGTTAATGGAGCTAACAGAGCTAATGGAGCTAACAGAGCTAAAAGAGCTAACAGAGATAATTGAGCTAACAGAGGTAATGGATCTAATGGATCTAATGCGGCTAATGGAGCTACTGGAGGTCATGGAGCTAACAGAGCTAACAGAGTTAATTGAGCTAACAGAGCAGGTCGCTGGTTTTCTCCTTTCTGTTTTTCAACAATGTTCCTGAACATCTCGCTTCAATGTTGCAGTTGTTTAGAAAATGTAACTTCAGAGTTGCTGAATTCAATTAAATTTTAAAGCTCAATTAAAAGTGAACAGATTTTAGCTGCAGATAAACTAATCAGTTTTGCAGAAATGAACCTCGGGAGTTGTAGTTAACTTCTCTCCCAAAATATTTATGTGCACAAACTTTTACTTTCTACTTTTTATCAAAGAGAAACACATTTTCAAACATGGTTGTTAATATTTATACTGATATATATATTTAGTTTTAATTTAGTCATTCAACTTGTGTTTAATGATCAGTATTTAAGTCTTAATGTGTTGTAAAACAATAACAGTTATTACAAACTGGGTGCTCCATCAATAGATTCTCCGCGTCCACAGAAACACATCCTGGAGCGATCTTAGTCAAGCAATGATTTAAACGTATGTCAGAGTGGGTGTTACCGCGTGGTATTGTGCTGCAGGCTTGTTCCCATCGTGAGCAGCCGAAGCTCTCAGGCTGCAGGGGAAACTGACAGGAATGTACAACACCCATTTTATTTATGAGATTTAGAAAACCTGCAGAACGTTTGTTCAAAAGGAGTGTAAACTTAAGTTATCCAACTTTGAAAGGAGGAAAAATACAGACAGCTGGGTTTAAATGAACAAATAAGAATACATCATTCCCTTTATACTGCAGGGTGACTCGGAGAGTTAAATCAGGAGCACTCAGACTTCACTTTTCAGGCGATTTTTAGATCTTTACTCATTTTAAAAGTGTTTTAATGGTGATCACGCATCAAAAGACCATTCAGTCTAGAAACAGGAGCACACACCGAGTGTTTATTGGAGGAAATGTCAGAAACTCAGAAAACATTGCGGCGTGCTGTGGAGGTCAGAAGGTTGCACCAAAAGTTCACTACACTTCTGTCTGAGAAGACAGTTTAAAGGTTCAACATGTACCTTTTTTGTTAAAATCATTCAATAAGTTAACAAACATGAATGTGAAAAGCTTATCTACTAAATTAGCATGCTAACCAGCTAGCCCCGGCCCATCTTGTAATACCACTTGTAACCTGGAGAGGCGATAGAGAGTCACTGCAGCGTCCAGTCGGTCCTCAGAGGACCAGAAGTACAGCTGAGTTCTCGTCAATAAAACATATGTACGTTTTGATACTTTGTTTGTTTAGTGGATTAAATCCAAAGTGTGTTAGCGATTAGCTGCAAAGCAAATTTCAGCACCAGGAGTCTCTCGGATGGAGAACATGAATTAAACCTGAAGATGTTTTTAGGGCCCGAGCACCGACAACGTCGGGCTAGCGAAGGCCCTATTGAAACTGTAGTGTTTCTTCTTTTTCTTATTCTTGTTCTTCTGCCAATTGAATTGCCTTTTTGGGGGCTTTATCATATCCCTAAAGTCCCCGAATTTGACATGCATATCAGGAATAGTGAATTTTTTTTTATTTTAGGGGTCTCGCATTTGGGTATAAAGAAATGTCTCAAAGGCCACACCCATCTATGACCGATTGACTTGAAATTCGACACAAATGTCCAGTTCCGTCTGCTCTACAAAAAAGAGTATTAAGCTCTGCCTACTTTGATTTTCCACCATTTTGAATTTGGTGAAAAACATATTTCTGCGAACTCCTCCTAAACGCTGGGTCTGATTGCTACAGAATGTTCTGGCGATCATTATTTGATCAATGTCATCAAAAGTAATCAAAAGCTTGTTTATATATCATTGTATATAGAAGATAAGGACCAATAAAATTCTAAAGGGCGTAGCTTAGTACATTAATACATATAACTTCAAAAACACTTGACCTATCATCAACCAAATTTGTAGCATATCTCCACATGGTATCCTTTAACGTACCCTGTGATTTTCATTATATTGAAACACTAGGGGGCCCTGCAGTTAATCACCCAATTTCTGCATTTTTAGTCATTTTTTATCGTTTTCAGGCGTTGTACTTTAACGAACTCCTCCTACAAAATGTTTGCCATAAACTTCTAATTTGGTCAGAATGATCTGAAGACCTTTCTGATGAAAAGTTATCAAAACGGTACGTGTTCATGCAACAACCTTGACGTGGCGTGGCGGCCATTACACCCCCATTTCATGCATTTCGTCAAAAAAGAGGGAGTTGTTGTAACTCCAAGGTACGTTATCCAATCTGCCCCAAATTTCTCATCCATGATACTAGTTCATGCATGAACACAATTCCATTAAAAAAGGTTAAAATAGTCATAGTGCCACCTACTGGCAAAAGGAAATGACACGTTTTATACTTTGATGTACTGCTCCTAGCCAGTTGACCAGATCAGTCTCAAATTTGGTAAATAAAGCCTTAACACATTGATGATACTTTATGAGGAATATTGTACGTTCTCGTTGAACGCTGTTGCCGTGGCAACGCATCATTCGCCATGAAAGAAGAAGCTGATTTCTCTGTAGATTGGGATGGTCAAAACCTCATGGAACTTTCCAAACATGTCAAAGGTGATGGAAATAAATATTTGATTTGCGTTTTGGCCTTTGTTGTCATAAATGACCTCAATAGTACCCACTACAAATTTTTAAAAGAGCAGCCACAGTGCTACGTTTCCCCTACATATGTGAAATGTGTTAGGTACATGTAAGTCATGAAGACTTAAAAAAAAACTCTTGGAATCATGGCCATTTTGATTTTTGTGTTCATTCTTGCCTATTTCTAGGCGCTATACTTTAACGAACTCTTCCTAGGGATTTTATCAGATCCACTTCAAATTTGGTTAGTACAATCTAAAGACCTTAGTGATTAAAAGTTATCAAAAGATTTATATTTGACGTAATGGCGTAGCCGTGGTGACGCATTCTTTGCCATGAATTGCGAAGGTCTTTTTGAGGGATGAAAAATGCTCCAAACATAACCAAACTTCGCACACACATTTAAAGTAAAAAATGTAGTTTACCGATGTGGTTGTGGTGTTTGAGATTGGGAAGAGGGCTCAATAGCGCCCCCTACAAATATTATTAAATGGCCCCAACGCTACGTTTGACCTACATGTATGAAACTTGGTAGGCATATGTAACACGTGTAAACTTAAAAATAAGTCTCTTGGAAACATGCTCTAAACCGTACTGGAAGTCGTCCATTTAGATTTGTGTGTTTTTCGTTCATTTTTGCCTATTTCTAGGCGCTATACTTTAACGAACTCCTCCTAGGGATTTAGTCAGATCCACTTCATATTTGGTCAGTACAATCCAAAGACCTTAGTGATTAAAAGTCAAAAGCTTTACATTTGACGGAATGGCGTACCATTGGCAACCATTTTACTTGATTCGCCATTAAACAACATGCTCATATAAATCCTCTGGACTTTCTCAAATCTGTCCCAAACTTTGCATGCTTGATAACAGTCATGGCCTGAGAATGTCTACAAGCCTATTTTCACTCAGTCATAGCGCCACCTACTGGCAACAGGAAGTCAGTGTGATGTGACAAATGGCATCCGATTCACATGACATTTACTTGATGTTGTCTACAGTTGATATAGAAAAACATAATGCATGTTGACTCATGTTGTCTAGCGCCCCACAGTGGATACAGAAAGTTGTGGACTGTTTGCAAAGCGTCACTCCATGCAGGAAGAAAACGTCTAACTCGTGGGCGCGTTGTCTGATGGTCGCAGACATTCTCAGCCGCGTGAGCCGGCATCCCGCCAGCACCCCCGTCATACACTAGGGCCCGTACATCGCTGCTTGCAGCTTTAATTGTTGGTGTTAGTCTGACCGGCTCTCAGAGTTTCAGTTTGGTTGGATTTTGCATAGTCACGTCCTGCTGCTGGTTATTGTGACTGTAAATGTGGTCAGGAGAGAGAATGCAGCTTTAACACATGAAGCTTTGACTTCTATACAACCAGAGGAGTCGCCCCCTGGTGGTCAGCAGAGAGAATGCAGCTTTAACACATGAAGCTTTGACTTCTATACAACCAGAGGAGTCGCCCCCTGGTGGTCAGGAGAGAGAATGCAGCTTTAACAAAGAGACCAACCAGAGGTTGCATCCTGATACAAACTTTAAATAACAATAAGCTCTCTTTCTTTAAGAAGTACATTCTGAAAATGTTCACAATTAATGAAAATATTTACAAAACAGAAGAACAGCCTGGGATGTCTCTCAAACGTATCTTCTCTGTTCTCAGTCGTCTCTGTAAGTTCTTGTGTTTTTGCTGATTATGATCTTCCTTGAACACTGAGAGGTTCTGAGAAGACAAAGTAAAACACTCGTTTCTCTTTTAAAACATTTTCCCGCTCGTCTACTGCATGAAGAGCAGCTTATTCTAAAGTAACGTATCCAACATAGGGCGTTCTACTCTTAAAAGGAATTAATTACTTCTCTGCAATTTTCACACTTTGCAAAGTCCCCCAGTGGCCCGGATCGGACCCTTTGGCGAGCCGGGTCTAGCCCTTGGGCCATATATTTAACACCCTTTATTACACCTTTATATCTCACAGTGATGTTCTAAAGAATCAACAAGGTTTTTCTTTTCTGACCATGCTCATCAACAAAAATTTCAATCTCATAAATCATCAGCAGCTCCAGAGCACACTGACAGGAAGTTGGCGTCCGCTGCGTTTAATGACTGACAACTATTGTTAGTATTCAGGTGAATACTCCGCCTGCAGCACCTTCCTTACATAACGGCTGTAACCTGAGAGGGCGGGGCTTATGGCCTGCAGGTAAACAAGGTGTGTCTCTCCAACACACCTAAAGAATTAAAAGGTCAACAAGTTTGAAGTAGAAGTCCAGTAATGAAATGAAAACCGCAATACTTTATTAATTATTCTTAAAAGCAACCACTTTGTTAAATGTGGATTCAAATGAATAATCTATGATATAACAGAGGGGCTGCACGGTGGTGTAGTGGCTAGCACTGTCACCTCAAAGCAAGAGGTTCTGGTTTCGATCCCCGATCCCGGGCGGCCCATCTGTGTGGAGTTTGCACGTTCTCCCGGTGGCAGCATGGGTTCCCTCCGGGTTCTTCCAGCTTCCTCCCACAGTCCAAAGACATGCAGCTCAGGTTAACTGGAGACTCTAAACTGCCTGAAGGTGTGAATGTGAGCTCTATATGAGGCCTGACATAAACTGGCGACCTGTCCAGGTGAACCCTGCCTTCACCCAATGTCAGCTGGGATCGGCTCCAGCAGCGATGGTGGTATTAGTGCTCGTGGTGTTGGTGGTATTAGTGTTAGTGTTGGTTGTTATATTAGTGGTGGTGGTATTAGTGTTAGTGGTATTAGTGCTGGTGTTGGTGGAGAGCAGGTTAGATGAAGTTGGATATGAATCCAGTCTGAATGGAGCTTTAAAGTGTGTTTAGTTTTATTTCTGGACCGTCTCTCTTTCTCCCCAACATTACTAGTTCACTTCTTCTCTGAGTCCAGTTTGTATGGAGCGTTCATTCAGAGATCAGTTCATCATGGAGAGTGGTCCTCCTCCTCCTCCTCCTCCTCCTCCTCCTCCTCCTATTCCTCCTCCTACTCCTCCTCTGGTTGGAGTTTGAGCTGCAGGTCTGAGCTCAACAGGTATGGGCCTGCAGGTGATGTTGGCCTTGAAACAAAAGGTTATGATGATTATGAAGATGTCATGTCAGCTTAAAATTGATGAGTGTTGAACTGGTTCAGAACAGCCTGTGAATAGCTGCATGTTCACCTGTACAACAACCCAGGAGATACAATATGTTGTATCTCAAATACACATCTTACTACTGGTAACGTTGCCGTATATATATTGCGACGTCTTACTGCAGTAGCAGCCACACAGTAAAAATTTCTCACGAAAGTTTCTGGTGTTCTTATTCTGTTCCGTACAAAAGTTTGTCCCGTAGCTCGTCCCGTAGCTCGTCCCGTAGCTCATCCCGCAGCGTTGCCAACACATGCGTCAAAATACATCAAAACGGGCGGCCTGACTGGGAATCGTGTGGAATGACTTTTCTAAGAAATTCGCCCGGCCGTTAACCCTCTAGGGTCTAAGGGCATTTTCCCGATTTTGACACATTTTCTTAAATTCCCCTTTAAAGGTACTTGCATATGAGACATACCCATGTGTTGTATATAATAATTGCTGTTAAAGGGACTGAGATCAAATGGGAATGAGTAATTACGTCATGCTACAGATCAAGCTTCATGGGATGTGTGCAAATGAAAAATTAACATTACAACCGTTTTTGTTTTCAAACTCAATATTTACTATATCGCTGAAAGTACGTCGTTAACTGTAAACTTTCTCTTCGTACTTCCTCTCTTCTCTCTGAGCTCTCGGATTCTGACTGAATGTAAACTGCAGTGTTTCCGTAGCGTAAGGTGGTCGGTAGGTCCTTAGTGATTTATTGAGTGTCCATTGGTTAGTTTCATACAAAAATGTAGACGGACACATGAATCCACAAATGACGGTGAGAGGCGGAGTAATGGAAATTAAACCTTTCCAATCTCCTTTAGAGAAAACAAATGCGATATGAAACACTTAAATGTCTTTAAGCATTTATTGAACAGACACTCAAAATCATTCAATTGAATGGACAGAGCTCTTTCCCCACAGGTGGTTCGGAGGTCTGACTTCGTAAAAAAGGTTTAACATAGTCTTATACACTTATACACATGACATGAAGTCATAATACGGATAACCTAGTTATTTGACCTGTCTAACACAATCTGAGTGATTTATGAAGAAGGACGAGCTGTCTCCGTCCTTAGATAATCATACTAGTTACATCTAATAAAGTAATATTATAAATTTCCACCACACTCGATACCCACGAATCACACGACGCATCGATGCTCCTGGCTCGCTGTGTGAGTCACGTACGTTGTGAGAATTAAGACACGGAAGTGGAGAGTCTACAGATTCCGAAAACATCTCAACCATATTCTGTGCCGTATTATCGCGGAGCAATTAATAAAGATATCGAGTAAAAACACGCGGTGGCGCGTGCGACGACCCCGGAACGTTAACCCCGAAAAACACGAAAAGCGGCGAGAAATTGGTACATTCACTTGAATGGGGTTTCAGTGTGAAGAGAGCAAAACTCTCATCTTTGGGTCCATAGTGACTCATCATACTTTACTGTAGAAAAATGATTAGAAGTTTCAAACGTTGACAAAACTCTGGACTTTATTTGGCCAAATGGACATTTTGATAGCTAGCACGGTTCTCATATCTTCATTGTTCAAGTTTTAGGAACATTTTGGGACCGTTTCAGATTTTATAATGGGTATGTATGGCACGGAATGTTGAGACCTAGAGTGGAGAGCAGCTTCAGAATCGTGTGAAAAAAATATTCTTATTTTGTCACCAATTCCACAATTTTCACTCTTTAAACATCATTTCAGGTCAAAACGTAGGAAATCTTGTGCTTGTCGTTTATATGTGTCGATGGAATCAACAGACTTACACGTTTGCTTCTCTGAGCCTGAAAGCGACATGAACTCCAACTAACTGCTCCTTTGGACTCCATGTTAAATCTGACCTCTTAGAAGCAGACGCTACCACTTCTCGAAACTGCTCTGAAGCTCAAATTTCTAACAACACAAACATATAAAGGAGATCTCCGCGTTCGCCAGCGTCGTATCTCTCTCAATATACCTTAGGCGTTCGGAGTCATGTTTTTTTGATAAAATGCAGGAGTTTGACAGGTTTTTTTTTTTAAATCCTCTCACTTCAGTCTGCCTCTCCTCCAGGTGCTGCTTCACCATGGCAACCAGTCACACACACACACTCAGGGACACAGGTGATTGATATGAGCTACTTAGTGCAGTTAGACACACAGACACTGATTTTCATGCTAGCATGGCGCTAGCATGTGGCACTAGCATGGAGCTAGCATATGGTGCTAGCATTTGGCGCTAGAATGTGGTGCTAGCATGGTGCTAACATGTGGCGCTAGCATGTCGCTAATTTTGGCTGACTGACTGTGACTATGACTATGTGCATTTTA
Organism: Ophiodon elongatus; assembly: GCA_016806645.1. Classification (NCBI taxonomy): domain Eukaryota; kingdom Metazoa; phylum Chordata; class Actinopteri; order Perciformes; family Hexagrammidae; genus Ophiodon; species Ophiodon elongatus. Next base: position 86,714 of record JACSYO010001773.1, on the reverse strand, counting down.
AACTCCACAAACATAACAAGTATATCAACGTGTTCGGCAGAGTCTCTCCTATCTGTCGATTAAAATATTTTGGTGATTTGACTCATGTTTTTGCCTTGGACAGATGGTTTTGTAGAAGATCCACTCCCAGTCTTAAGATCTAGTCTGCCCCTTCACCCTGGTGCCCCAATCACCATGGTAATCAGTGACCTGTGTCTATGAAGCAATAGCTGCTCTCAAGTTCAAGACATCCATCACAAATACAGAAATGACATCTCAATAACACATCTTACTACTGGTAATGTTGGCGTATATATATATTGTACCTCAATAACACATCTTACTACTGGTAATGTTGGCGTATATATATTGTACCTCAATAACACATCTTACTACTGGTATAGTTTGGAGTTTTTGAAGTGTGATTTCTTATTGTGAAGGACAGAACTCCGGTCCTGGATGTGTTGACAGTATTGGTGGTCATGTTGGTGACCCTGGAACAAGTTAATATCCCCAAAAAACCAGCAGCGCCCAGTGTTTACAACGAGGCTAGAAGTTAGTCCGAACCAGGACAAAAGCGGGCCCCCGGCTCTAGTGAAGGCAAAGCTAACTTTAATCATTAACAGCAAATGTTAATGATTCGAACACAGTTTTAGTTACACAACTTTATTTTTATGTACACCATATATAGATAGACATTGAGGAGATGTATACACACACATGCACGCGGGTCAGAGTGACCCTAGGAAAGCGGGAGGCTTGGGGAGATGTATACACACATATGCATGCAGGTCAGAGTGGCCCCAGGACAGCGGGAGGGATATATAAATATATTATATACACACACACACATTTCAATCAGGAGAGACTGTTATAGAGTTGAACAATAATTTATTACAATTGCACAATATTTGAATAGTGCAAAGTCTTTGGCGATTGGACTCCATCCTGAATTAGGATAAGCAAGGGGTAGTGATGCTGATATCTGCTAAAGCAGAATCCCCCTGGAGTCCAGACACTGGTGGTGGTGGAGAAGAAGGAAGTTGCTGTAACCCGATGAAGATTGGAGGAGCCCGGGGTGGAGGAGGGTTGCATCTGTTTTGAGCTGAAATGACAACTGACAGCAGCAGAGAAGAGAACCTATTTAAAAGTTTGACAGCAAAGATGTGATTGGCTTAAGGAAACTGCGCAGAATCTGATTGGTTAATATAAAGTGCATGTCCCCCAATCAGCTGATGGAGTAATCGCAGGGAGACTTAGAGACTGAGATTATGAATGACAAAGAGTGTGGCATGTGTCTTCCTGACTGAACTTCTGCTTGAGCTACATATGCATGAGGGTCATTTTGACCAGAGAACAACGGGAGGCTTGGGGAGACGTATACAGTACATATAGGGATATATAGATATATAAATTATAATATGTACTGTCAAGTAGAGTAGAGATCCCAGAAGAGCTGCCCTGAATAAAAAGCAAATATACTGGACTATAAGATCTGGCCAAGGAACACAGAGCGTACATCACCATTTTTTAGGTTATACATAAAAATGAGTAAACCTTAAGTTTGATTTTGCATTTGTGTATTGTGATGTTGATTCTGTTGACTGAAAGCACTGAACAGGTGGAAACTGTGAAATTTTTCCTCATATGATCGGCTTAGGAAGGACCAGGTTGTGTAACAAAAGTAAAGTAATCAAGTTCATCTAAGCCAAAATGTGTGTGTGTTAAACTGTTAAAATAAATTATGTCATTGAGCAACTGGGTGCAGGGTGTGAGGATGAGAGGGATGAGGGAATAGAACAGCTGAAGAGAATAAAAAGAGATGACGCGAGACATCGTGAGGGATTCGACGTGGGACACTGTCCGGTCCTCAGCTGGGTTTACAGTTAGCCACGTACTTCCAGTGATATAATTAATATTTTGTTTGAAAACCAAAACGGTTGTAATGTTCATTTTTCATTTGCACACATCCCATGAAGTAATTACTCAGTCCCATTTGATCTCAGTCCCTCTAACAGTTGGTGGAAGTAAAGTGACAGACATCACTTCTACTCAAAAAACTATTTTACAAAATTTGGTTCTTGACATGTATTATACATTTATCTACTATTTTATCCATATATTCCACCACTTTTGTGAACCTAAGAATTTGTTAAACCAATTTGAAGCATCAAAACAGTTCGTCCACATGAGTAAAGGTATGTTTTCACAAGAGATTTGAAGAAGTTAAAAAATCAGACATCAATTTTTTTGCTTTATGGCCAAATTATCTCTTTACACAGTGCCTTAGCACAATTGGTGCCTCATTATATAGATAGCTGAGATTGTTCTGCAAATTATCAGAGACAACACATGGGTATGTCTCTGTGGTGGCAGGGGCATGGTTGGGCTCAGCTGCAGAGGGGACGGTGTGGGGGAGTGGTCCAGGGAACAGGGCCAGGAAGAGGCTTAATCAGCCTCAGCTGCAATCAATCTGTTGAGTGTGTCTCGCTCCCATATTAACGCCAGTAGGAACGGTTAGTGGAGGAGCAGGAGACACAGGCTGGCAGAGCTACAGAGTGATTCAATAAAACATTGATAAACATTATTTGAGTGTGTCTCATATGCAAGCACCTTTAAAGGTGAATTCAAGAAAATATGTAAAAATCAGGAAAATGTATGTATTAAATATAATAAAAATATGCATACACATATGCACGCGGGTCATTGTGACCTGAGGACAGCGGGAGGCTTGGGGTTGTATACACTGGGTCACTTTGACCCGATGCCAACGGGAGGGTTGGGTATATACACACAGGGTTAGAGTGATCCGAGGTCAACGGGAGGCTTGAGGATGTATACACAGGGTCACTTTGACCCAAGGGAAAAACGGGAGGCTTGGGGATGTATACACAGGGTCACTTTGACCTGAGGCAAAGGGGAGGCTTGGGGAGATGTATACACACATATGCACGGGAGCGGGAGGGAGATATATATATATATATATATATATATATATATATATATATATATATTAATATGTATACACACACATATGCACGTGGGTCATTTTGACCCCATGCCAGCGGGAGGCTTGGTGATGTATACACACATATGCACGCGGGTCAGAGTAGCCTCAGGAAGGATATATGGTTATATATACTATATTTGCATGAGGGTCACACATATGCATGAGGGTCATTTCGACCAGAGTCAAACGGGAGGCTTGGGGATGTATACACTGGGTCACTTTGACCCGAGGACAGGGGGAGGGATATATATTATATTCAATTCAATGCAATTCATTTTGTATAGCCCAAACAAATTTGCCTCAGAGGGCTTTAAATATAATAGAAATATACATACACAAATGTATTCGGGTCAGAGTGACCCAATGACAGGAGGCTAAGGGAGGGATATGCGGATCATTGTGACCCGATCTAAGCGGGAGACTTGGGGATTCATACGCGGGTCAGAGTGACCCGAGTAAAGCGGGAGTGATGGATAGATATATTCAATTCAATTAAATGCAATTAATTTTGTATAGCCCGAACTCAGAACTTACAAATTTGCCTCAGAAGGTTTTAAATATAAGAGAAATATACGTACACATATGCTTGCGGGTCAGAGCGACCCAAGACTAGCGGGAGGCTTAGTGATGTATACACAGGGTCAGAATGTTCCGAGGACGGCGGGGAGCTTGGGGATGTGTACACAGGGATAGAGTGACCCGAGGCCAGTGGGAGGGATATATTGATGGCCAAAGTGCAAAATCTCCTTTTCTGTAAAATGATCCAGGAAAGTGGGGAATAACCTCCCATCTGCAATTCGTACATATATATATATATATATATATATATATATATATATATATTTATTTTTTTTATTTCATTTTGTATTATGTATTGGATATCTTTAACAAAGTTTTTTTTGTATTCTCAAAAAAGTGCATTTTTCAGATAGGATGTTTTGCTCTTCGGCCATCTATATTCAAGTCAATTCAATTCAATGCAATTCATTTTGTATAGCCCCAAATCTCAACTTACAAATTTGCCTCAGAGGGATTTAAATACAATAGAAATATACATACACATATGCACATGGGTCATTGTGACCTGAAAGCAACAGGAAGGTTGAGGAGGGATACGCGGGTCATTGTGACCCGAGTCCAACGGGAGGCTTGGGGATGTACATACACATACGCATGCGGGTCAGAGTGACAATTGGACGGGGTGACATCTCAGAGAAAACACAACCGTGGGGTCAGAATTACCCGAGGACAATGCGACGGTTAGTACTGATATTCTTACTTCCATAGTACAGGACACAATGAAGAGGTGGAGCTGCAGTTTCTCACCTTTGCCACAAGAGGGCAGTCTTCACCAACACAAATCTTTACATCAGTTTAACATTTAATTACCTTTATTGTGTTTTACTGGTTCTCAATGATAATGTCTCATCAGTAAATTGCTGTGACACACCAGTCAGCCTATTAATTAAATATCACACATACCAAAGTGGTCATTAACCTTCAGAGCTGATGGCATGGCGAACATTACCAACCAACGTTGAGATTTAATATCATGATCTCAGCACAAGGAAGAAAAATATGCATTGATTTTTGTAAAACTACTAATTTTATGAAATCAGCTTTTAGTTTAAAAATAATAATTTTATAATTATTTCATATTTCACAGAGTAAAAGTAGTTTTATCTACTTTTCTGAATGTTACTATGACAATAAAAACTCTCAGTTTGAATCCCATCAGACAGAAAAGACATGAATGAATAATTATCAATAATAATAAGTAATTTATTTCCCATCCTGCAGCACCACCAGCACCACCACCATGACCAGTGGGGTGGTGACCATCGTCAAACCAGAAGCAGCCGCTGTGAACGGAGTCTGTCTGAGGTTCGTCAATAAATATCAAGACTGACTTTGTTTCTGTGCTTCTTTTGTTTTTATCTCACACCGACGGCTTTTACTTATTAAAGATAATCATCTCTGCATAGGGGTAATACGGCGCCATAAACATTAACTTTTGACCATTTTCCTGCGGAAAATAACATTAAATTAATTTTACAGTTTTTTCTGTATTTGTTATTTCTTAAAAAATATTTTCTTTTACATTCTTTTCATGTGAAATACTGACACATTTAAAATGACTTCAAATGAAACAATCTAAGAAGAAGAAAAAAAAAACCTGAGATGATGTTATTTGTTAGGAGGCTCAAATTATTGGAAACCACGTATACTACAATATGAAACACAATATTAAAAGAACAAAAAAGATCCAGTGACAATATCTACAATTTACTTATAATCATATTGACAAAACTAACTGATAGAGGTGAATTCAGATGAAGATGGATCAAAACATGGGTTAGTTTCTCCAAGTCCTACCTGGACATGAATCCTCTTATTGTTCATGTTTTTAAGATGGTACAATGTGCCAGACGATGACTTGGATTTCTGATTTGGTTTATTGGTTTTCAGAGAAGGAGCAGATATTTTCTTCTGCCGGTGATTTGGGGCTCTGTAATTCAGGGTTTCCCACTAACACAAGTACAGAAGCCCACAGAAAGAGCAATATGTTTAGATGAAAGTTTTACATAGTGGCCAAACGGTGGAATTACAAATCCGGGTTCCGTCACATGACTCGATGGGGCCCTAAAATACTTTCCCCCACAGACTTATATGGGAAAGAGACGTCTGTAACTCAGAGGATAGTTTTCTTTGAGGTGAATCAACTTCCAAGTACAAACACTTGAATATCCCTTATTTAAATCATTAGGTCCTAGAAGTTGTATAATGCAGCTGAATCCAGAGATGTTTCCACTTCATCCACATCTCATGTACTCCAGGCAATGTGGACTTTTGATGTGTTGCATGACTTGTTCTATTACACATCTAACAACTCATTGTCTGCATTTAGATGAAGAAAGTTCAGCACAATCAATCTTTTATTCCCTAGCAAAGAGAATCTATGGTAAATAATTGTCGTTGTATACTTTATTTTATTATGTGACTTATGTGAAATCCTGCAGTCTTGGAACATCCTTCAGAAAACATCCATCAAATCATTGAGAAGCGCTATAACTTTTACTGGGGATCCACAAAATATGAAAAACCTTAATTTTTGTCCCCAGAAGGATAAATGTAAAATGTGAATGCCGACAACTTCTTCATCTAGTATCTCAATATCTCTAAATTCTAAAGACATCAAAGTTTGTACACAGGGTCTCTATAATGTTGCCCTCAAGGTCCCCAAACATGGTCTCATTAGCGCCACCATGTGGCTAATTTGTAAGCACTTTGCAATTCTGCCTGGTAACCCGTGAACCATGAGGTAAGTGGTTTGGTTTCCTAAACCTAGCTTCCTATGAAGATAGAAGTTTATTTTTGAAAAGACAGTGTGTATGAAACGAGTGTATATTGACACGTCATTAATAAGTGACACTAGAAGGGAACGCAGAGCGTCACAGTTTGAAGCTCGGGAGCACTGACCAAGCTATGGTAATCGATGCATCGGGGTGAGAATGTGTTGTCCCTAATCATTTGTTATAATAAATAAAGATAAATAAACATTTACTACGTAAAATAAGTCAAGTGGTGATTAAAGGTACTAATACACAGAAAACACAGACACACACGTTTCCGTTCATCAGAAGTATTTTATTGTGTATTCGTGAGAACGGCTCACTTTTCAGAGTCAGAGGTGACCTCTTCATCGTCCATGTACTCTTTGGTGATGATCATCACTTTACTCTTGGTGGTGGTCGACGGGCTGCAGGAAGACACACAAACAGTCCTGTTAGCTTTGAGCACTGTTTCATGCACTATTGATACTCATACATACATGTGCACGTGTCTATATTGATACTTCGTGCTCCTTAAACTTATTTCTATTTCAATATTTCTGCGTTTTCATTTGTTATTCATAGATTTTTATATGATGCCATAATTTAATTGTCTTGCTCACAGATGAGAAATAAATACTTTTGACCTTTGACCCTTTGACTGTCTGGTTTGTCTCATCTGTCTTTTCGACATCGTTTTCAGGATTTTTATTCTCACTGGTTTCACTAGTTTTCTACCAGTTTCAACTCTACAGACTGCTGGGGTCTTCACACGATAAAAATGAACAAATCTATTTAATTTGTCTTATTTGTAATGTAAAACCTGTTATTTGTTGTCATTATGGAGTTTATGTGTTCCAAAATCATTGAAACTGAATTCTATTTGTTTTGGTAAATCTCACAATTTTGATTATTTCATCACGATTCTTGACGTAATATCTTTTAATTAACATTTGCCATGAAGGTTTTATTTTTTGTTACACCAACATTTCATCTACTTTGCTCAAAATTGGCTTCCATGATAATGATGAGTTACTAGAAAAGTATAAATATTAACTTTTGATCATTTTCCCTGCAGAAAAAAGGTTGCTATGTTAATTTTGCATGTTGTTTTGTTTTATCTGCTTTATATGTTTGATATATATGTTTAATCTATCCATCTCCCAGTATGGTCCTCGTATGGGCCGGTCCTTTCACCTGTACAGCTCTCCATCCAGCAGCCTCCTGTACTCGGAGATCTCCATCTCCAGTCTGGTCTTGATGTCCAGCAGCATCTGGTACTCTTGTCCCTGGCGCTCCAGGTCGGCCCTGAGCTGGGTGAGCTGGCCCTCCAGAGCGGACACCTGCCTCTGGTAACCTGCCAGCATGTTGGAGTAGCGGCTCTGGGAGTCAGCGAGGGTTCCTTCCAGGGACGCTTTCTGAAGTGGAGAAGAAACAGAGTGAGGGGTTTCACAGGTAAGGTGATGATCTGCTGCATTGATTCACATGAAAAAAGACCACGATAGACGGTAGAAACTAACCATGCTCAGCTGTGCTTGGAGCTCGATTTGCAGGTTCTGCATCGAGCGTTGGACCTCTGTGACCTCTGAGCGTGATGACTGGAGAGTCTCTGTGCTCACGGCGACTTCCTTATTGAGATCATCAGACTGCAAAAACAACAAAGAAACAAAGAATAAAACATGAATAAACACTGAGGTAAAATCTGAGGTAAATCTGCTCATAAATTAACATGTATGCAGATGACACTGCTGTTTTTCACTTTTAATTCACACACTGCCATGTTTTTATTACTCTCTGTACTTATTGAATTTACTAAATAGGACTTAAAGGACTTATTTAACTTAATACATTTCAGTTTGATATAGTAAGTTGATACAATAAATGTTCACATTATATCTCATGATTTTGTCCTGTAACTTACATACGTTTACTAAAGTCATACAATTTATTTTTTTATTTATTATACTGCCTTATGTAAGATGGTCTTTGCTTGCAGTTTCACTAACAGCCTCTAGAAGCTGCTAGAAAACTCCTGAATGTACAGAAGCGAATGGGGTAACACCCAACTTTTCTCAGGAAATACATGTTCAAGCTATTTTCTCCAGGTAGAGGAAGGTAATTTAACTTCAGGTGTGTCTCTTAATAATGCTTTTGAAAATGACCTTGTATGGAGCCATTGAGGCTTACAGAAGGATACATTTAGAGGCGGGGTTTGCTCTGATCTCAGCTTATTCCAATTAAGAGGGTTTCTATTGCTCACCTTGGCCTGGAACCACACCTCCAGGTCTTTGCGGTTCTTGTTGGCGACGGTCTCGTAGTGTTCTCTGATTCCGGCCATGACGCCAGACAGGTCCTGCTGAGGAGCGGCGTCCACCTCCACGTTCACCTGACCTCCCATCTGACCCCTCAGAGCCAGCAGGTCCTGCAGGAAGACACATCCATGTCAAAAAGAAATTGGTCGATGATGATGATGATGATATCAAACATTTTGTTTTTCTCAAGTTCTTTATCAAGACAAAATTCTGTTTTTGTTGCCTGTTTTTTTCTTTTTCAAATCATTTTGAATTCCCTTTTGAATTATCTTCAGACATAAATGAAGTTTAAAGACTTTGGACTTTGGATTGGCACGAAATGACTGATCAAATGGAAGAAATCCATAATAAATATGACTTTTACATGCAGTTTTAATCCAGATGCTGAAGTTGATTCTACCAATACTGACTAACACTTGACGGAAAAGCTCCATCATCAGGAGTTAAATATTTGTTCTAAAGTAGAAGTATTTTCTTTGCAAAATCACAAGAAATCGAGTTAAGTTTGAAGCTTCCTCTACTTCTCTTCTGTTATGAAACTGCTTTGATAAACGTATCCAGCTAACGTTATTGATTGAAATACTTCATATTGAACTTTAAATAAATTACATTTAATGACTCACCTCCTCATGGTTCTTCTTGAGCTGGATGAGTTCCTCCCTCAGCGCTTCAATCTGCATCTCCAGGTCGGATCTTCCCAGAGTCAGCTCGTCCAGGAACCTCTTCAGCCCGGAGATGTCGGCCTCCACCGACTGACGCATGGCCAGCTCGTTGTCGAACCTGCTCACAAACCAGCAGCAACAATCGAATCGGCCGCTTCACTTTGTTCCCTTAAAACTTCAAGGACCTCTTCAACTTCATAAAAGTAGTTTGAATTGCCTAAACCTCACCAATAATTAATACGAAGAAACGATTAACAATACATTGCAAAAGAAAAGAGATGTGAGCTCCAGTTGTTCTATACTCACTTGACCTTGAAGTCATCAGCAGCCAGCTTGGCGTTATCGATGGCCAGGTAGAGAGATCCGTTTGTTTGGGTTGCAAAGAGGATCTGAAACACAAAGGAGGTACAGATTTATCCTGGATTCGTTTTATTGTATCATCAGAGTCTCTAAATGTAACCTGAACTGAAAGCCAGTATTGCAGCTGATCCACAGTAGACACCATACCTGCAGGTTTGTCCTACTTTAAACAAAAACATATGAAGGAGCCTTTATTTGGGTTTGTGAGGCAGCTGATTTAAAAGTAAAATTCCTCCTCATTATTTTGGTGGTTCTTGTTTGCAGAAGTCACCATGCAAATCTAGAGCTGGAACCTGTTTGCTCTTCAGGTGGCCTGTGTGTGTTTTGGGTGTGGCTGCACCTGTTTTCAACCTGCAGGCAACGACACTCTGAGTTTGGCTGCAGGGCTTTTTATGACGGAGAGGACGAAGCCTTTGTGCTGGAGGAGATTTATTTTCGAGTCTTACCGTAAGATAGAGACTCACCTGCGTTCAGAATCAGAGCCTCGACTCACCTTGTCCTGCATGTCACTGATGGTGGCCTTGAATGTGACGCAGTCGTGGCCCTCAGGTTTGGTCTTGTTCTCCAGGAACTGTCTGATCTTCAGCTCCAGCTCCCCGTTGGCCTTCTCCAGGTTGCGCACCTTGTCCAGGTAGGAGGCAAGGCGGTCGTTGAGGTTCTGCATGGCCACTTTCTTGTTGTCGGAGATGTCGACGGCGTCGGACAGGTTGAAGCCGGCACCGGCTCCGCCACCAGCGGCAGAAAACCCTGCACCAGCAGAGGAGAAGCTCCTGGGAGTACTCATGCTGGAGATGCGGACTCCAGAGCCTCCGGCGCCGCCGTACACGCTGGGGGCCCTCATGGAGCCGAGACGGCTTCCACCGGAAAAGTTGACGGAGCGAGCGTAGGAGGACATGGTGGAGGAGTCGGCCTGCACTGGATGGAGAGGAGAGAATGAAGCAGTTTGGACTCTGCTGCTTTTATGCTTCCTGAAAGTGAGGGAGGGGTTCAGGGTCCGGCCCCCTCAGGGGGACAGACCCAGCAGGAGGATGACAAACAGAGCAACCAATCACAGCAGGAATTTTAAGTATATGTCTGTCGCATGAATGCTAAGAATCCAGAGCCTCTCTGTTTGTTCTGCTGAAAATGACTCAATCCTCCCGTTTGTTCAGGTGTATCTGAGATAAATATTTATCTTCTCTGTAAAACTGATCTTTTCTTCTCTAATCTCCTTCAGAATGTTTTGCACTGAAGACCCTCGTCTCTGTCTCACCTGGATTCCTCTCTGCAGGTTCAAACCTGCCTGTTGCTTCTGGACTGAGGGTGTCATGGAGGCCCTGCAGCTCCACATGCAGACTCCCTCTGCTTCTCTTATTGTGCAAGCAAACAATGAAATCCTTTGTGCCAACTCTTGCTTCAGACTCTGTCTGCTGTGACAAAACTAGAGCAGGAAACACATCATTTACGTCATTTTCTCCAGAGCTGGTTTATGGTGACATAAAAAAAAGTGTTCAAATACACACAACAATCCCACGAATGTGATCCATTGTATTACCCTATGAATGAGTCCTCATCTAACTAGGCAGCGTCACATAGATTTTGTTTATGACACCAACACGGGAGTTTGAATCCTGTCCTATTTCACTTCGGACTTCCTTTGTTTTATTATTTATGAGACCTGTCAAATCAAAACATACAGAAGAATGTGAACGATTCTGAGTGGTGGAACAAGTCTTTGGGTGTTTATCAGTGATTTGTATTTATTCTCCATGTGGGCAGTCTTTGTTATAAATATATGACAAAAAGGGTTAAAGGGTACAAGATCCATTTGATGGCGCACCAACGTCCAGAAGGTTTTCTAGCATGTAGGACAGTCGGGGCCATAGAGGTCACCCCAGAGGGCACTTGTTGGTTTTCTCCACTTGAAGGTCACCACAGAGGACACTTTATCATGGTTGATCTACCAAAGGAGCATCCAAAAAGGCTCTTTTGCTCTGTTTTATTAGATCTTGGTGGCACTAACGGGTCATATTTGTATTTCAGCAGATAATCGGAGGTTACAAAATTGTTTTGAATTTCTAAAGCGTCTTTGAACATTTTTAGTTTTCTCATGAACTACTGCTCTAACTTAAATGGTAATAATCTGCCACTCGCGTCATGTGACTTTAAAGCATGATCTGTATCTCGATCCACAGATTTAACTTTTTTACACATTTTCTGCCATAAACATACACATATTTTTGATTAATGTGCAGCTTCGGAGGTGTTCATAGCGCCTTCGGGGCGTTTTCATGCTGAAGCAGGAAGGGGCCGATGACAACCTGCAAACCTTTGAACATATTGTTGTAGCAGAAAGATTTTCCTTCTCTGGAACTGAGAGCTGAAAACAGACCCAGAGCCATAAAGTGTACAGTCAAACAGACATAACGCACATTAATAGAACAAAGAACATACTTTTATTCATAAAAGTATTCCACGGGAGTCTATTTCTGTTGGAAATGTAGTTTGTTCACTGCTCACTGGACTTCGTTTGTTTTCTTATTCAATAATTGTTGTGAGTATTTCATTATTCTACATATTTAGACTAGATTGATGTAGTATTTTTCTCACTAGTTGTTTGGTTTGAGTAGAAGGTTTATGAAGGTATGAAGGATAAGCAGCTTTGTTTTTATTAACCTGTTGTGTATCAAAAAGTACATTTACTCAATTACTGTACTAATGTCCACTTTGGGAGGTACTTGTACTTTGAGTATTTCCATTTTCTGCTACTCTACTATATCGGAGGTATTTGTTGCATTTCATACTGTACTACATCTCAGAGGTACATATTGTACTTTTTACTCCACTACATCATGAATAAAAAAAAAAAAAAAAAGAAATGTAATGAATGATTTTCAAAATGTCCACCAGGACTCATTAGACGGTGTATTTGTAGCGGCCCCTGGTGGCCACTAGAGGAACTGCAGCGTCAGACACTTCATTTGAACAGAAGACACAACAGATGAGGATTTATTTTGAAGGCTTTTATTAGCGTGTTTGTTTCTGTGAGAGCGCCTCCTGCTGGAACTCGCCAGATCTACTAGAGGACCTCCGTCGTCGAGCTCACCACCTGCCCGTCCACGAGCTCCTCTACGATCGTGACAACTTTGGTGGTGGTTGTGCTGGAGGAGGACGAGCTGCAGGAGAGAGAGCGAGAGAGATTTAGGGCTAAATATCCTAATTTAATATTCTGCATAAATCTTTCTCCACATTCCCACATTTGAGATTCACAAACAAAATAAGCATCTTGATCAGACGACCTATAATAAAGATTGCATTTATTTTTGTCCCCTTCATTTTATGTTTCTTTTCTTCACATGAAGGCTAAATTCTTTATTTTCATTTCTTCGTCACTATTAAGCTCACAATTTGCATCATCCAGTTTTATGAAATACGTGAACATTTTATGCAATGAAACCTCAGAAGTTCATGCAAAACAACTTGATTCTCAGCTGACAGTTAAAGTGACCTGTGATGAAGTTCATGAATCAAATATTTAACCCCAAAATATTTGGATTTTTCAATCCTAAAGATAAGTTTGATATAATCATATCAATCAAAACGCAATAAAAATTACTGATGTGACAGTTATGTCTCATGAGTCTTGTTTTATTGTCAAAGACTTTTCTGACCGTTCTGATTTACGAAGTTGTTGTCAGACGTTTATCCTGTAAACGACCCTGGTTGTCTCACCTGCTACCGCCACCGCTAACGCTAACGCTTCCGCCGCCGCCACCGCCACCGCTGCTGCTGATGTTGCTGCTGCTGCTTCTGCTGATGCTGTACCCGCCACTGCTGCCGCCACCTCCGCCGCCACCGCCTCCCTCTCCGTCCAGAAGCCTCCTGTACTCGGCGATCTCCATCTCCAGTCTGGTCTTGATGTCCAGCAGCATCTGGTACTCCTGTCCCTGTCTCTCCAGGTCGGCTCTCAGCTGTGTAAGCTGCTCCTCCATGGACGTCACCTGCATCTGGTACCCCGACAGCTGCATGGAGTAGCGGTTCTGGGTGTCGGCCAGTTGGGCTTCAAGAGACCCTTTCTACAGAGAGACAGAGGAGAGCAGCTCGGTTACTTTCTGACCTCGAGGACGTAAAGAGAAGACGTGAAGAGAGAGAGACGCTCACCATGCTGAGCTGGGACTGCAGCTCGATCTCCAGGCTCTGCAGAGTCCGCTTCAGATCCGTGAGCTCTGTTTTGGACGTCTGGATGACCTCAGTGCTGACAGCGACTTCTTGGTTCAGTGCTTCTGACTGCGTAGAGGACACAAAGCACCAAGCATGTCATCTCCATCCATCCCATAATAGCTGCTGAGATGTCTCAAGTAGTGGCTCACGTCTTACCTTGGTCTGGAACCAGGCCTCCAGCTCTTTGCGGCTCTTGGCGGCGGATGCTTCGTACTGCTCCCTGACCTCATCTATGATTTTACTGAGGTCCTGCTGCGGCCCGGCCTCCACCTCCACGTTCACATTGCCGCTCATCTGAGTGCGCATGGACAGCAGCTCCTCCTCGTGGTTCTTCTTGAGGTAGATCAGCTCCTCCCTCAGACCCTCGATCTGAATCTCCAGGTCGGACCGGCTCATGGTCAGCTCATCCAGGACTCTCCTCAGACCGGCGATGTCGGCCTCCACTGACTGACGCATGGCCATCTCGTTCTCGAACCTGCTCACAAGACAAAGCGTTCGTTTCCGAAGCTGCTAAAGGATGTGAAACTTAGAACTTCAGATCTAATGAATTTGTTCACTGACTTGAGCCTGAAGTCGTCGGCAGCCAGCTTGGCGTTGTCGATGGAGAGGTAGATGCCCCCGTTGATTTTTGTGGCGTCCTGGATCTGGAAGATAAAAGATGAATCTTTATTTATTTATCTTTTAAAGGAGACAAACTAATGCAACGGAAGGAAACCAGCTCATCTAGAACATCAAAGTCTCCCTTTTAGTTTGAGACTTTGTCTGATTGTCAGAGCAGCTGGCACTGTGACAGAAACACATATCAGCTGTTACTTATTAGTGTCTCGTTACAGTCGTTGGTATTTGCATGATGTCACACCCTGTGTTCTGGTACTTCTGTGTACTACTAGTACTACTTTAACTATATCACTGAACAGTAAAAAGTTGCTGGTTTTAAAGTTGAATCACAAACTACAGTGTTCATGTTTAACTTCTCACTGGAGGATCAAATCTGCAGCAGTGTGAACATACAGCTTCCTGTTTGGGGGTCACATGACAGAGTCCCAGGTGAGCCTACCTTTCCCTGCAGATCTGCGATGATGGCGAAGTAGGCGCTGTAGTCTCTGGAGGAGGGCGACGTCTTGCTCTCCAGGAACTGCCTGATCTTCAGCTCCAGCTCCCCGTTGGCCGTCTCCAGCATGCGGACCTTCTCCAGGTAGGAGGCCAGACGGTCGTTCAGGTTCTGCATGGTGGCCTTCTCATTGGTAGAGATGTCTGCGCCGCCACCGCCGCCGCCACCACCACCACCACCACCACCACCACCAGCACCGAAGCCAAACCCTGAACCTCCACCTCCTCCGCTACCGTAGCTGAAGCCATAGCCACTTCCACCTCCACCTCCACCTCCACCTCCACCTCCGGCAAACAGTGAGGAGCTGCGGGAGATCTGAACAGAGCCGCCTCCAGCTCCACCGTACATGGAGCCACTGCTGTAACCTCGACCTCCGCCGCCGCCTCCGCCTCCACCGTAGGAGCTCCTGGAGCTGGAGCTGAACTTGTAGCTAGACATGTTGAGTGGTGATGAGGAGGCTCTGCTTCAGTCAGAGAGAAGAGAGTGAAGAGGGAAGAGAGCGGCTCTTTTTTTATACTGTTAGAGGAGGAGGAGGAGGAGGAGGAGCTCGTGCCATGTCTGGGAGGAGACATCTGTTGTTCTTTCTCTCAGATGAAAAGGTTAACGGGTGTGTCCGAGTCCACCAATCACCTGCTACATAATCAGGCCTCGTCAGAAACGAGTCCTGACACATTCATCTGGAGCTCAACCATCAACCTTCTTCACAATCATAATAATAATAAATTACGGGGTTCATGAGCTGACAAACTCTTGGCAGCAGCTGACTGTGAATTCCTTCTGGTTTAGAGAGTTAACCACTTGTTTGTTCAGCCAAGAGAACGGACAAAGACTCAGATCAATGAAACAATCGTAGAAATAATTTGTGTGAACAAGCTGGAAGAAGTAAGACGATCACACCCATAACCCTGGTGGAGAACACTAAGGGAGTCAAACAGCTCCTTGGTGGCTCCGGGGGATGAGATCCTCCCTGAGAGGCTGAAGGAGCTGGATGTTGTTGGGCTGTGTTGGCTGACTCGCCTCTTCATGTCTCATGGGGGCAACAGAGCCCATGGACTGCAGACCATTTTCAGGAAGGGGGAGAGTGTGCTCTCTATCGGGGTATCTCACTACTCAGCCTCTCTATCGGGGTATCTCACTACTCAGCCTCTCTATCGGGGTATCACACTACTCATCCTCTCTATCGGGGTATCTCACTACTCAGCCTCCTGAGGAAAGCTTATGCAGGGTTCTGGAAAGGAGCTCCGACCGATTGTTGAACCTCAGATTCAAGAGGATCAGCTCTTTACCCTCAGACTGCTGGAGTTACCCCATCAGTCTACATGTGCTCTGTGGACTTGGAGAAGGCTTTCGACCAGGACACTCTGGGGTTTTTGTGGGGGGGCTGCAGGAGTATGGGGTGCCGGACCCATTGCAACGGGCCATCCGGTCTCTGTACGACCGCAGTAGGAGATGTGTTCGTATCCCGGTGGGTGTTGCAGTAGGAGCTGTGTTCGTATCCCGGTGGGTGTTGGCCTCCGCCAGGGCTGCCCTTCATCACCGGTCCTGTTCCTGACTTTCATACCGCGTAGTATTGTGCTGCAGGCTTGTTCCCATCGTGAGCAGCCGAAGCTCTCAGGCTGCAGGGGAAACTGACAGGAATGTACAACACCCACTTTATTTATGAGATTTAGAAAACCTGCAGGCCGTTTGTTCAAGAGGCGTGTAAACTTAAGTTATCCAACTTTGAAAGGAGGAAAAATACAGACAGCTGGGTTTTAAATGAACAAATAAAAATACATCATTCCCTTTATAATGCAGGGTGAGAGTTGAGAGAGAGAGAGTTGAATCAGGAGCACTCAGACTTCACTCTCAGAGGATTTTTAGATCTTTACTCATTTTAAAAGTGTTTTAATGGTGATCACGCATGAACAGACCATTCAGTCCAGAAACAGGAGCACACACCGAGTGTTTATTGGAGGAAATGTCAGAAACTCAGAAAACATTGCGGCGTGCTGTGGAGGTCAGAAGGTTGCACCAAAAGTTCACTACACTTCTGTCTGAGAAGACAGTTTAAAGGTTCAACATGTACCTTTTTTGTTAAAATCATTCAATAAGTTAACAAACATGAATGTGAAAAGCTTATCTACTAAATTAGCATGCTAACCAGCTAGCCCCGGTCCGTCTTGTAATACCACTTGTAACCTGGAGAGGCGATAGAGTGTAACTGCAGCGTCCAGTCGGTCCTCAGAGGACCAGAAGTACAGCTGAGTTCTTGTCAATAAAACATCTGTACGTTTTGATACTTTGTTTGTTTAGTGGATTAAATACAAAGTGTGTTAGCGGTTATCTGCAGAGCAAAGCTCAGCACCAGGAGTCTCTCGGATGGAGAACATGAATTAAACCTGAAGATGTTTTTAGGGCCCGAGCACCGACAACGTCGGGCTAGCGAAGGCCCTATTGAAACTGTAGTGTTTCTTCTTTTTCTTATTCTCGTTCTTCGGCCAATTGAATTGCCTTTTTGGGGGCTTTATCACATCCCAAAACTCCCCAAATTTGACATGCATATCAGGACTGGTGAAAATTTTGATATTTTAGGGCTCTTGTATTTGGGTATAAAGAAATGTCGTATAGAGTTTTTTTAAGTTAGAAAGGCCACATCCCATGGCCGATTTACTTGAAATTCAACACACCTGTCCGGTTCTGTCTGCTCTACAAAAAAGTATAACAGAGTATTAATCTGGGATTTTCCGGCATTTTGAATTTGGTGATTTCTGCAAACTCCTTCCTAAACGCTGGTTCTGATTGCTACAGAATTTTCTGACGATCATTATTTGATCAATGCCATCAAAAGTTATCAAAAACTTGTTGATATCTCATTGTGTATAGAAGATATGGACCAATGACATTCTAAGGGGTGTGGCTTAGTACATTAATACACATAACTTCCAAAACAATTGGCCTATAATTACTAAATTTATAGCATATGTCCACATCGCATCCTTTAACGTACCCTGTCATTTTGATTCTATTCAAACTCTAGGGGGCGCTGCAGTTAATCGCCCAATTTCTGCATTTTTAGCCATTTTCCATCGTTTTCAGGTGTTCTACTTTAACAAACTCCTCAAAGTAAATTTTTTGCCATCATCTTCTAATTTCATCAGAATGATCCACAGACCTTTCTGATGAAAAGTTATCAAAACGGTACGTGTTCATGGAACAACCTTGACGTGGCGTGGCGGCCATTACACGCCCCTTTTCGTGCAGTTTGCCAAAAAACAGGAAGTTGTTGTAACTCCAAGGTACGTTATCCAATCTGCCCCAAATTTATTTTGCATGATACTAGTTCAGGCCTGAACACAATTCCATTAAATAAAAGGTTCACAGAGTCATAGCACCACCAATGGCAAAAGGAAATGACACGTTTTATACTTTGATGTACTGCTCCTAGCCAGTTAACCAGATCAGTCTCAAATTTTGTAAGGAAAGCCTTAACACATTGATGATACTTCATCATAAATATTGAACGTTCTCGTTGAACGCCGTCGCAACGCATCATTCGCCATGAAAAAATAAGCTGATTCCTCTAAGGCTTGGGATGGTCAAAACCGCATGGAACTTTCCACACATGTCGAAGGTGATGGAAATATTTGATATGCGATTTGGCATTTGTTGTCATAAATTACCTCAATAGCGCCCCCTACAAATTTTAAAAAGAGCAGCCCTAGCGCTACGTTTTCCCTACATATGTGAAAAGTGTACATGTAAGTCATGAAGACTTAAAAAAAAGTCTCTTGGGAATATGCTCTAAACCGTACCGGAAGTCAGCCATTTTGATTTTTGTGTTAAATTTTGTCTATTTCTAGGCGCTATACTTTAACGAACTCCTCCTAGGGATTTAGTCAGATCCACTTCATATTTGGTCAGTACAATCCAAAGACCTTAGTGATTAAAAGTCAAAAGCTTTACATTTGACGGAATGGCGTACCATTGGCAACCATTTTACTTGATTCGCCATTAAACAACATGCTCATATAAATCCTCTGGACTTTTTCAAATCTGTCTCAAACTTTTCATGCTTGATAACAGTCATGGCCTGAGAATGTCTACAAGCCTATTTTCACTCAGTCAGCAGCAGCTTATTCTAAAGTAACATATCCAACAAAGGGCGTTCTACTCTTAAAAATAATTAATTACTTCTCTGCAATTTTCACACAGTCCCCCAGTGGCCCGGATCGGACCCTTTGGCGAGCCGGGTCTGGCCCTTGTGCCGTATGTTTGACACCCTTTATTACACCTTTATATCTCACAGTGATGTTCTGCAGAATCAACAAGGTTTTTCTTTTCTGATCATGCTCATCAACAAAAAATTCAATCCCACAAATCATCAGCAGCTCCAGAGCACACTAACAGGAAGTTGGCGTCCGCTGCGTTTAATGACTGACAGCTACTGTCAGCATTCAGGTAAATCCTCCGCCTGCAGCACCTTCCTTTCATAACGGCTGTAACCTGAGAGGGCGGGGCTTATGGCCTGCAGGTAAACAAGGTGTGTCTCTCCAACACACCTAAAGAACTAAAAGGCCAACAAGTGTGAAGTAGAAGTAAAAGAATTAAATGAAAACCTCAATACTTTATTATTTTTTCTTAAAAGCAACCACTTTGTTAAATGTGGATTTAAATTAAGAATCTATGATATAACAGAGGGGCTGCACGGTGGTGTAGTGGCTAGCACTGTCACCTCAAAGCAAGAGGTTCTGGGTTCAAACCTTCTGGAGTTTGCATGTTCTCCCCGTGGCAGCGTGGTGCTGGTGGAGAGCAGCTGAGATGAAGCTGGATATGAATCCAGTTTTAATGGAGCTTTAAAGAGTTTAGTTGTTCTGGATCGTCTCTTCTGAGTCCAGTTTGTACGGAGTTCAGTCAGAGATCAGGTATTCATGGAGAGTGGGCCTGCTCCTCCTCCCTCCTCCTCCTCCTCCTCCTCCTCCCCACCCTCCTCCTCCTCCTCCTCCCCCTCCCCCCCCCCTCTTCCTCCGGTTGGAGTTTGAGCTGCAGGTCTGAGCTCAACAGGTATGTGCCTGCAGGTGATGTTGGCCTTGAAACAAAAGGTTATGGTGATTATGAAGATATGACTTGTCAGCTGAAAGATGAACTGGTTCAGAACCGCCTGTGAAGAGCTGCTTGTTCACCAGTACAACCAGAGATACAATATGTTCTTTCAGAGGATCAGTAATGAACCATAACTATAACAACGAGCTTCACTCAGAGTTTAAAAACAACTTCCTGCTGAAAACCACAAGAGAATCTGAGTTCAGAGACTTTATTGATGACATCATCAATGCTGTTAACAAACTGGACTCAGAAGAAGTTTTCTCTCGTGCAGAAACTAATGTTGCATCATGAATAAAAACCATAATGAGTTGTGATCCATGGAGCTGGATGAGCTGGGTGTCTCTGCATGTTACAGATACTTTACTTTAGAACAAGAAGCAAAACCTCAATCAGAAGTTCTTCATTCTAAAGTACAAAAGTATCAAAACAGACGTCAAGTAAAAGTACTCATTCGGCAGCTGTCAGCGTACAAGTACCTCAGAATAGTACTTCTATGTTCTTACAGCAGCAGGTTTGAGTTGAGGAGATTAAAGTCATAGAACATGATATAAATATGAGATATGAGCTGGTGATGAAGATGAAGATGAGCTTCCTCCTCCTCTTCAGGGTGTGACGGAGCCTGAATTCTTTGGGAGTTTCCTTTAATCCCCTCTGGGCTTCTCGTAAACCTTCTTCTTCTTCTCCTCTTTTTATTTACTTTTAACCAACATCAGCTCTTCTCACAAACTTTATCTTTTCAGAAGGTTATTTTTATTAATATATTTATGTTGTGTAGCTTTGCAGACGCATACCTTGAGTCCAACAGTTGTATCTGGATACAGGTCAGAACCAGTAAAACCTTCAGGGTGAAGGTCGTGTTCCAACGTGCTCCTCAGCCTCCTGCTGCACCTTGTTACCCCACAAGGAAACATCCAGCCTCCTGCTGCACCTTGTTACCCCACAAGGAAACATCCAGCCTCCTGCTGCACCTTGTTACCCCACAAGGAAACATCCAGTCTCCTGCTGCTCCTTGTTACCCCACAAGGAAACATCCAGTCTCCTGCTGCTCCTTGTTACCCAACAAGGAAACATCCAGTCTCCTGCTGCACCTTGTTACCCAACAAGGAAACATCCAGCCTCCTGGAGGAACTATGGTACAATATGATGTTTATATGAAACATATACCAAGTGGTCATTAACAGAGCTGCTGGCATGGTGAACGTTACCATCCAACGATGGGATTTAATATCATGATCTCAACACAAGGAAGAAAAATATGTATTGATTTTTGCAAAACTACACTTTAAATCAGTTTTTAGATTCAAAATAATTTTCACAGAGTAAAAGTAGTTTCATCTACTTTTCTGAATGTTACTATGACAATAAAACCCCTCATGTGGTGGCGGGGCGTGGTTTCGCTCAGCGGGGGGGTTTGGGGACGGAGTGGCTCAGGGAACGGAGCCGGACGAGGCTTAAGTAGCCTCCGCTGGTCTGGGTTAGGGTTGATTGAGCTTTCTCCCTTCTATGAACCCGAGTAGGGGCGGAGGGGGGAGCAGAGAGCTGTCGGGAGAGCAAACTGAATAAAGTTGTTGCCACTGACCAAAGCTGTGAAGCGTCTTCTGTGCTTTGGGGGGGGACGCACGGGATAACACTCGTCGTGTTACACCTCAGTTTGAATTCCATCAGACAGAAAAGACCTGAATAAATAATTATCAATAATAATAAATGATTTATGTCCCGTCCTGCAGCACCTCCAGCACCTCCAGCACCTCCAGCACCACCAACACCTCCAGCACCACCAACACCTCCAGCACCACCAGCACCTCCAGCACCACCAACACCTCCAGCACCACCAACACCTCCAGCACCTCCAGCACCACCAGCACCTCCAGCACCTCCAGCACCACCAGCACCACCAGCACCTCCAGCACCTCCAGCACCTCCAGCACCACCAACACCTCCAGCACCTCCAGCACCACCAACACCTCCAGCACCACCAGCACCTCCAGCACCTCCAACACCTCCAGCACCTCCAGCACAGCACCACCAGCACCTCCAACACCACCAGCACCCCAGCACCTCCAGCACAGCACCACCAGCACAGCACCACCAGCACCTCCAGCACAGCACCACCAGCACCTCCAACACCTCCAGCACCTCCAGCACAGCACCTCCAACACCTCCAGCACAGCACCTCCAGCACCTCCAACACCTCCAGCACCTCCAGCACAGCACCACCAGCACCTCCAACACCTCCAGCACAGCACCTCCAGCACCTCCAACACCTCCAGCACCTCCAGCACAGCACCACCAGCACCTCCAACACCTCCAGCACAGCACCTCCAGCACCACCAGCACCTCCAACACCTCCAGCACAGCACCTCCAGCACCACCAGCACCACCAGCACCTCCAGCACCTCCAGCACCACCAACACCTCCAGCACCACCAACACCTCCAGCACCTCCAGCACCACCAACACCTCCAGCACCACCAGCACCTCCAGCACCTCCAACACCTCCAGCACCTCCAGCACAGCACCACCAGCACCTCCAACACCACCAGCACCTCCAGCACAGCACCACCAGCACAGCACCACCAGCACCTCCAGCACAGCACCACCAGCACCTCCAACACCTCCAGCACCTCCAGCACAGCACCTCCAACACCTCCAGCACAGCACCTCCAGCACCTCCAGCACCTCCAGCACAGCACCACCAGCACCTCCAACACCTCCAGCACAGCACCTCCAGCACCTCCAACACCTCCAGCACCTCCAGCACAGCACCTCCAGCACCTCCAGCACCTCCAGCACAGCACCACCAGCACCTCCAACACCTCCAGCACCTCCAGCACAGCACCTCCAACACCTCCAGCACCTCCAGCACAGCACCACCAGCACCTCCAGCACCTCCAGCACCACCAACACCTCCAGCACAGCACCACCAGCACCTCCAGCACCACCAGCACCTCCAGCACCTCCAGCACCTCCAGCACCTCCACCATGACCAGTAGGGTGGTGACCATCGTGCAGGAAGTCGATGAATATGGAAACGTGATCAGCAGCAGTTAGACCAGAATCAAACCAGAGTCTGACTCAGGAGCAATATGACAGAAACCCTGAATCATAGCTTTATTTATTTGCAGAACCCACAATACCAGGACAGTCCGGGGTCAGGGGTCAGGTAACGGGGAGAGCCGTCAGGGGGAAAGGACGGACAGAAGTCCTGGAAGCTGGGGCAGTTACCGTGGTGAAGCTGGGGCAGTTACCGTGGTGAAGCTGGGGCAGTTACCGTGGTCGGGGACAGAAGGCGGTTCTCCAGGGCAGGAGCAAGGCGGAGAAGTCCACACAGGAACGGTGTGAGTGAGTAACTTGGTGTGACTAACAGGTGATGAGGTGGGTGTGGCTAACAGGTGATGAGGTGGGTGTGACTAACAGGTGATGAGGTGGGTGTGGCTAACAGGTGATGAGGTGGGTGTGACTAACAGGTGATGAGGTGGGTGTGGCTAACAGGTGATGAGGTGGGTGTGACTAACAGGTGATGAGGTGGGTGTGACTAACAGGTGATGAGGTGGGTGTGACTAACAGGTGATGAGGTGGGTGTGTCTAACAGGTGATGAGGTGGGTGTGGCTAACAGGTGATGAGGTGGGTGTGACTAACAGGTGATGAGGTGGGTGTGACTAACAGGTAATTAGGTGGGTGTGGCTAACAGGTGATGAGGTGGGTGTGACTAACAGGTGATGAGGTGGGTGTGACTAACAGGTGATGAGGTGGGTGTGGCTAACAGGTGATGAGGTGGGTGTGGCTAACAGGTGATGAGGTGGGTGTGGCTAACAGGTGGTGAGGTGGGTGTGACTAACAGGTGGTGAGGTGGGTGTGACTAACAGGTGGTGAGGTGGGTGTGACTAACAGGTGATGAGGTGGGTGTGACTAACAGGTGATGAGGTGGGTGTGACTAACAGGTGATGAGGTGGGTGTGACTAACAGGTGATGAGGTGGGTGTGACTAACAGGTGAACAGAATGAGCTGATAAAGTGAGTGAGAGACAGAGTGGCAGGAGAAGAAAGGACACAGAACTGTCACAGTTCAGAGGTAGGGTTTCTCGGAACCGCAGACTGAGGGTGTAGTGGCTCCTCCGGGAGCGGGACTGGGCATCCGGCAGCCGGGACGAGCCAGCACACGCTGGAGGGATTATATCTCCCTGAAACCCCTGATATCGCTTTTCTGCCAATGAGGTTTAATCAAAGCTCTTTGACTACTGGATCAGAAACAAGAAGATCAATTAATTAATCACATTTACATGCACATTAATATTCCTCTATTAATCTGATTATATGTTTCATATAAACATGATATTGTATCATAGTTCTTCTAGTGAAGGATGATGTAGAGACGTTCTCTATGATATGTTTATATGTTGAAGATATTTCATTAATCGGCTGACTGGTGTTATCGTTGAGAACCAGTAAAACACAATAAAAGTAATTAAATGTGAAACTGATGTAAAGTGTCGTGAGGGTGAAGACCGCCATCTTGTGGCAAAGGTTAGAAACTGCAGCTCCACCTCTTCAATGTGTGCTGTACTAAGAACCAGTATGTTACTACTTACTTATTAAAGTAAGAATATCAGTATTAAACAATATAAATACTCCACTACAGGTAAAAGTATTTCAAAAGTTTACTTTGAAGTACACAAGTATTGGCAAAAAGAATTTGACCCTTAAAGTATCAAAAGTAAAATTACTCATTATGCCAAATTATACTTGATGCATTAACATGTGAATTGTACTTTAATGGAGCTAGTTTTAACATTATATATTGTTAAGTAGCATCATGATGTAAGTTTTGTATTTAACATCTAAATAACTGAGTTAGCTTGTTTTTACTGGGTTGCTAACGTGTTTTTGTGAAGATAATTAGCCGATTTCTGTCAATAAACAATCAATAATAAAAAAAAGGAAGAAATCAAATTAATAGACATCAAGATGCACTTTTCTGTCTGTTAGCTGCTTTATTTAACCGTTTACATGCTGTTTGACCCGTTGTGACATTTGACAGCAGTAAAAACACCTAAACGTCTTTTAGCCTGAAGTTTGATGACTTTTCCTTTAAGTGACCCAAAATACACAAACATTTTAATATTTAAAAATGTTATACCTTTGTACAGGTGCTACAAATGTTTGTACACGGAGGATGTTTCGGGTTGAATTTGACCCGTATCTATTGAGATGGAGTTTAGATCCACCAGTGTGGTCAAACCAAGGGAAACGGTGGTTTTAGGGAATCTTGACACTGAAGCTGTACAGGCCATGTTGGTGCGTTTAGGGGACAGAGGTCACAGAGGTCAAGGGGGACCTCGACTCTGTCAGCAGATGTGTCCAGGTTCCCCCAGAGACAGACACCTGCTGGTCTTTGAGGGGAATCTCAGAGGTCATCCAGAGGTCATCCAGAGGTCAGAGGGGCCTCGTCACAGACACAAGATCTGCACCAGCAAAGTAATAAAATAATCTACACAGGTTGGGGGCGTGGGGGTCATTACATTATAAAGGTACCTGAGCTGCCATTACAGTGACTGACATCATGGCATTAAGGTTTATTGCGCAACAGGCCCTTGATCATTATGTCTTTTGTTTTTAAGTCTTATGTAAAACAGGACATGATAGTATCTAATAGTAGATGTTGTAAAACTTAAAAAATACACTCTCTGAAACATTTATGAAGGATTAATCCTACATTTATTAATGAGACATAGACTATTTAGACATTCTAAATAGATCTGTAGTTTAAAATGTATAGACACAGTATGTTAATACTGAGTCTATAGGTTGATTCATTTAAGAAGAACAAGCTAATGTCCTTCTGCCACGAATCTGTTATAACATTAACTGTTAGTTGTCACTGCTTTATTCATTTATCTAATATTAGAGGTCTCCCATTAGTTTATGAGACACAAACGTTAGCTTAGAAAGCTAAGCTAAAGCTAAGTTTAGAAAGCTGACGTTGCTTCTCCGACCCTGGGTTAAGAAACTCACGTTAGCTAGTGTAACCAGGTTTTTCAAACCCCGAACCCGGACCCTGAAGTGCCCCACAGCTCCGTGCTCCAAGAGCTCCTGAACCAACGAGACGTTGACGGTTTGTTTGTCTCACTAGTGTGAATTTAGACGTTTCAGGTCAAACACTTTGTTAATTCTGACCCGTTTTGACCTTTGACAGCAGTGAAAACACCTAAACGTCTTTTAGCCTGAAGTTTGTTTGTTAATTAAACAACACAGGAAACTGACTGTGTGCTACATTAGCGTAGCATACTTTCTATTTACGATTGCATCCACGTGGCGGTGTGTAGCTAACGGTGCTAACGGTACAGACTCTGGTCCAGGCGTCGTTTACAGCAGCTCAAACTTCATGCTAACGTTGGTGTTTACTAAGTAACGGTGCTAACGGTGGTCATGTCCTAATGATTCTGGACTCGTAATGAGAGCATTGCACATCCTGTTGGGGGTCTGGGTAGTTGGACCCAGTTACCTTACAGGTGTTAAGCTTGAGAACCTGAAGACTCCTGCTGCAGGGTGCAGTCGGTACTAATGGTTCATGTGGTGAGCTGTTCGTCGTTACCTTTGGGACCATCAGCGCTACAGTTCGTGCCTTGGTTGGTGTGAGCTGTGTGTAGTTGGGTTGCCTCTTTGTGTGTCTGTGGACGACCTGGTTGGCTAGGGAGCCTCTGTGTCAGAGGAACCTTCTGGATGCTACTCCGGATTGGTGCTTACGGTTCTGTTTGTTAGCTCGTTCCTGCATCTCTCTGCATGAACTGGCCGTCCTGAGAAACAATCGTGTGCTGTTCATACTGCAGTGCCATCTCTCTGGCCTTCTTCCTTCTCAGCTCTCACGCTTAGAAGCTTCTCCACATGTTGGAGTGGTGGCCGTGTGGAGATGCACTACAACCAAGATGAAATCTGTAAATATGAAATCTATGTAGTTTGTATTAAAGTGTCAGTATTCCTGGTGGGATGTTTTTATGGAGAGGGGTGTGAAGACCCCTCCCCTCCACTAGGGGTCTGGTTTGCTGTCTCTTTGTCTTTCAGGATGTTCATTGTCAGCTGATGAGCTACACCTGAGCCTGGTGGGGGCTATAGAGACCCACCTGAGCCTGGTGGGGGCTATAGAGACTCTACACCTGAGCCTGGTGGGGGGCTATAGAGACTCTACACCTGAGCCTGGTGGGGGGCTATAGAGACTCTACACCTGAGCCTGGTGGGGGGGCTATAGAGACTCTACACCTGAGCCTGGTGGGGGGGCTATAGAGACTCTACACCTGAGCCTGGTGGGGGGCTATAGAGACTCTACACCTGAGCCTGGTGGGGGGCTATAGAGACTCTACACCTGAGCCTGGTGGGGGGCTATAGAGACTCTACACCTGAGCCTGGTGGGGGGCTATAGAGACTCTACACCTGAGCCTGGTGGGAGCTGTGGGGGCTATAGAGACTCTACACCTGAGCCTGGTGGGGGGCTATAGAGACTCTACACCTGAGCCTGGTGGGGGGCTATAGAGACTCTACACCTGAGCCTGGTGGGGGGCTATAGAGACTCTACACCTGAGCCTGGTGGGGGGGCTATAGAGACTCTACACCTGAGCCTGGTGGGGGGGCTATAGAGACTCTACACCTGAGCCTGGTGGGGGGGGCTATAGAGACTCTACATATGAACGTATGAAGGGGCAATAAAAAGACACATATGTAGCTATGCGTCCTCGGGCGGTAGGTCAGAAGAAGCAATAAACAAACATATGTAAGTGTAAATCCTCAGGGCTATAGGGCTATAGGGCTATAGGGCCTCAGGGCTATAGGGCCTCAGGGCTATAGGGCCTCAGGGCTATAGGGCTATAGGGCCTCAGGGCTATAGGGCCTCAGGGCTATAGGGCTATAGGGCCTCAGGGCTAGAGGGCCTCAGGGCTATAGGGCCTCAGGGCTAGAGGGCTATAGGGCCTCAGGGCTATAGGGCCTCAGGGCTATAGGGCCTCAGGGCTATAGGGCTATAGGGCCTCAGGGCTATAGGGCTATAGGGCCTCAGGGCTATAGGGCTATAGGCCTCAGGGCTATAGGGCTATAGGGCCTCAGGGCTAGAGGGCTATAGGGCCTCAGGGCCTCAGGGCCACAGGGCTATAGGGCCTCAGGGCTATAGGGCTATAGGGCCTCAGGGCCTCAGGGCTATAGGGCTATAGGGCCTCAGGGCTAGAGGGCCTCAGGGCTATAGGGCCTCAGGGCTATAGGGCTATAGGGCCTCAGGGCTATAGGGCTATAGGGCCTCAGGGCTATAGGGCTATAGGGCCTCAGGGCTATAGGGCCTCAGGGCTATAGGGCTATAGGGCCTCAGGGCTATAGGGCTATAGGGCTATAGGGCCTCAGGGCTAGAGGGCCTCAGGGCTAGGGCTATAGGGCCAGGGCTCAGGGCTATAGGGCCTCAGGGCTATAGGGCTGTGGGCCTCAGGGCTATAGGGCTATAGGGCCTCAGGGCTATAGGGCCTCAGGGCTATAGGGCCTCAGGGCTATAGGGCTATAGGGCCTCAGGGCTATAGGGCTATAGGGCCTCAGGGCTATAGGGCCTCAGGGCTATAGGGCCTCAGGGCTAGAGGGCCTCAGGGCTATAGGGCCTCAGGGCTATAGGGCTATAGGGCCTCAGGGCTATAGGGCCTCAGGGCTATAGGGCTATAGGGCCTCAGGGCTAGAGGGCCTCAGGGCTATAGGGCCTCAGGGCTAGAGGGCCTCAGGGCTAGAGGGCCTCAGGGCTATAGGGCCTCAGGGCTAGAGGGCCTCAGGGCTATAGGGCCTCAGGGCTATAGGGCCTCAGGGCTAGAGGGCCTCAGGGCTATGGCTATAGGGCTATAGGGCCTCAGGGCTAGAGGGCCTCAGGGCTATAGGGCTATAGGGCCTCAGGGCTATAGGGCCTCAGGGCTAGTAGGGCCTCAGGCAGGGCCTCAGGCTATAGGGCCTCAGGGCTATAGGGCTATAGGGCTATCTCAGGGCTATAGGCCTCAGGGCTATAGGCTATAGGCCTCAGGCTGCAGGGCCTCAGGGCTAGAGGGCCTCAGGGCTATAGGGCTATAGGGCCTCAGGGCTATAGGGCCTCAGGGCTATAGGGCTATAGGGCCTCAGGGCTATAGGGCCTCAGGGCTACAGGGCCTCAGGGCTATAGGGCCTCAGGGCTATAGGGCCTCAGGGCTAGTAGGGCTATAGGGCCTCAGGGCTATAGGGCCTCAGGGCTATAGGGCTATAGGGCCTCAGGGCTATAGGGCTATAGGGCCTCAGGGCCTCAGGGCTATAGGGCTATAGGGCCTCAGGGCTATAGGGCCTCAGGGCTATAGGGCCTCAGGGCTATAGGGCTATAGGGCCTCAGGGCTAGAGGGCCTCAGGGCTAGAGGGCCTCAGGGCTAGAGGGCCTCACAAGGGCTATAGGGCTATAGGGCCTCAGGGCTAGAGGGCCTCAGGGCTAGAGGGCCTCAGGGCTATAGGGCTATAGGGCCTCAGGGCTATAGGGCCTCAGGGCTAGGGCTATAGGGCCTCAGGGCTATAGGGCCTCAGGGCTATAGGGCAAGGGCCCAGGGCCTCAGGGCTAGAGGGCTCGGGGCATCATCCATAAAGAAAGACTCCCCTAGTGGTGAAGGTGGTGGTGTTTTAACGACTTTGCCCTCTGACTGCAGATAGCACACACACATTTCACGAGCTGTAACCCAAAGCGGAGTCAATGTGTAAACTTGGTTCTGCATTAACTATCTTTTATCCAGATGTTTTATTTCTTATAATAATGTTTCCTAGGGCTCAGGTGTTTTATTTCTTATAATAATGTTTCATAGGGCTCAGGTGTTTTATTTCTTATAATAATGTTTCCTAGGGCTCAGGTGTTTTATTTCTTATAATAATGTTTCATAGGGCTCAGGTGTTTTATTTCTTATAATAATGTTTCATAGGGCTCAGGTGTTTTATTTCTTATAATAATGTTTCATAGGGCTCAGGTGTTTTATTTCTTATAATAATGTTTCATAGGGCTCAGGTGTTTTATTTCTTATAATAATGTTTCCTAGGGCTCAGGTGTTTTATTTCTTATAATAATGTTTCATAGGGCTCAGGTGTTTTACCTGCAAAAACCGCATAACGGGAGCAGCTATAACCTGGTGATGGAGTACCTATAGGGGATGTGTTTACTCTACAAAATATAATGCTGGATGTATGTAACTGGTATACTCTGTATTACGATGTCATTCCTTTTTAATATGACTTACTAAGATGTCTGGTATTAATATGTAATCATGAATGGTCACTGTATGATATTGTTGATGTGTTCCACATTGGCTTGCGCTATGAGCTATGAGCAGGTGTTACCAGCTAGTCCGGAGTGTCAGTTAGAATTTGATATTAAAGAAATTCTAACAAGAGTCAAAAGTTCAGGAGTTTCCCCAAAGTTCAGGAGAAGGGGGGGTGGGGTAGATCCCCGTTAGCCCGAGGGCCACCACTGCATGAGTAGAGGAAGTAAGAATGACCGGCCTGTCCTCCGACGGTCACGAGCGTCCGAAGAAAGGGGGAGGGGGGTAGGGAGGGGATGGGGGGGGGCATTTGCTGTATGCAAAACAGTATATATGCTTCCCTGTAAGTAAGGAAAAGGTTGGACAGAAGAAGATTGATCCCGATACGTCAGGTCTTAGATATTGACTTTTCACATCTCCGTACTTTTTGGTAAACACTTTGCTCATTTTTATCGAGTTTTAAAACTTCTTTACGGGTGTTGCGAATTATTTAGCTATAACCCTATTCTATCTTGTGTTAAAATAAATATCTACTGCATTGCAGTTTTAACTAAATAGAGCGTTTGTAGCTTTATTGAGCGTTTCTTCACTCCGTTGCCTGAAGTGAGCCATCACCTGCAGGAGAGCGAGGTCTTCATCCTCCATCCTCCAGCCCTGAGCTGAGTCTGAGCTACATCCCCACGGCTACACCTACTGATATTAATCTACACCTACATACCCTGCATATCATTTACTGTATGAAGGAGAGAAATAGTCCTGGTTGACCCCTGACCCCTGACCCCTGGCCGGGCCTCTGTTGTCTCCAGGCCGAGGAGAGAGATTCATACGGTTGGATCTCCTCGCAGGGTTTGTCACATATTATTAAACGAGTAAACGACCGCTACCCGAGCTCTATACCGCGCTATGAATAAATAAATACATAACGAAGGTATACATTTTATTGGTTCCGTGGTGGGATAGTCCTAAGGCTAATTATAAACCAGGTTTCTCTCAGCGGAGGTCTCAACGAGGCAGATAGCGGGGTGACTCCCGCCCGGAGCGGGCAGCGAGGGGGGGTGGTGCCGACACGAGCCCGGGACAGGACGGACTAACAGGTACTGAGAGAACACAGGCTAGTGTATGGTGTTGCCTCCACTAGGATCAGATTATTGTCTCTCAGGATAACCTCCGCCTCTCTCCCGGTACCTCGGCTGCACCCCTCCGGGGGCGAGTCCCCATCAGGCCAGCAGTTATCTAAAATAGGGGATCTTGGTCTCCGCTTCCCTCCCCCTTCTCCCGCGGATCTCCTTCCTCTCCCCGGGGACGCCAGTAACGCGCGACCCCGAGGGTGAGAGACCGCAAAAGGGGCACCCGTCCGACGGGGGGCACGCCAGTGCTCGTCCCCGGTGCGCGGACGTAAGCGCGCGGTGAGGCGCCGCGTCTGCGCACTGCCGACGAGTTCAGAGAGTTTCTGCGCAGACACACTTTTCTGACTGAGCTCGTTCCTTTCGAGTTGCCTAGACAACGACACCCAAGCCTCTAGAAAAAAATAACAATATAAAATAACAAGAGTACGGGATCGCGTGAGTGTGACGCGCGTAACCATTCCCCTTTTGTTAACACTGAAACAAAGTTCCTCCAGAGTCGTTCATACCTGAACACTGACATGTCCTTTACTTCATATCAAACCTAATGATCTTGTTTCCTCATCACTTCATGCCGTTCGTTCCTTCTGTCAAACGAAGGAGTTTCCAGCTGGCGGCGATCCAACAGCCGGCGGTTAGAAACCTTCAGGCCTGAAAAGCTTTGTGTCAGTAATTAATACGCAATAAATCACTTTGTTCAGCAAAACATTCACAGGTGCAACAAACCGCGAGCCCCGAGGTCACACCACACACTCATTGATAAAAATATACGGTATATTTATAAAAATAGATTAAAATAGATAAAAATATGTCA
Organism: Ophiodon elongatus; assembly: GCA_016806645.1. Lineage (NCBI taxonomy): Eukaryota > Metazoa > Chordata > Actinopteri > Perciformes > Hexagrammidae > Ophiodon > Ophiodon elongatus. The sequence goes on along the minus strand of JACSYO010001773.1, from coordinate 54,455 downwards.
AACTGAATTTATGGTTCTGCTACTTCTACTCATCTCACAGGTAAATATTGTACTTTTTACTACATTAATCTGACAGATTCAAAGTATTAAAACTAAATATAACCAACTAATAGATTATGTCATATTACAGGTTATATAAAGTATTTCAAATGAGCTCCACCTTCACCAGCTGCAACGTTAAAGTGATGAACACATTGATGCATCAATAATTATAATAATATAACATAATATATACTTTTATGCATCGTGAGTACTTTTACTTTTGGTACTAAAATGTTTGTACTTTCACAAAAGTGAAATATATTTCCTTGTCGTTGTATTTTACTTTAAAGTAACTAAAGGTTGTTTTTATGTAGAAAAATTATCAATTATTAAACGTCACTTTTGTCACGTTAGTTCTGTCACACGGCTCCTCCGTGAATCGCCACCTTAACGTGGTGGAGGAGTTTGAGTGGCTCAGTGATCCTGGGAGCTATGTTGTCCGGGGCATCAGCCCCTGGTAGGGTCTCCCAAGACAAACAGGTCTCAGGGGAGAGTCCAGACTAAGAGCGGTTCAAAAACCCCTGATGAACAGCAGCACACGGACTACAGCCACCTCGCCCAGGCCAGGGAAACCGGGGAACCCTCCCGGAGCCAGACCTGGGAGGGGAGCTCGTAGGCGAGCGTCTGGTGGCCGGGCCTTCGCCGATGGGGCCCGGTCGGGCTCAGCCCGAAGAAACATCATGGAGCAGCCATCCTGTGGACCCACCACCCGCAGGGATAAGCATCGGGGTCGGGTGCTATGTAGACCGGGCGGTGGGCCGCGCAGGGGGCCTGGGCGAGCCGATCGCCGGCAGCATAGACTAGCTCTAGGGACGTACCAGCTGGATATAGTGGAGCTAGTGCAGGAGGTGGAGCGGTACCAGCTAGATATAGTGGAGCTGGTGCAGGAGGTGGAGCGGTACCAGCTAGATATAGTGGAGCTGGTGCGGGAGGTGGAGCGGTACCAGCTAGATATAGTTGGTCTCACCTCCACGCACAGCACTGCTCTGGAACCAAGCTCCTGGAGAAGGTTGGACTTTGTCCTTTTCTGGAGTTGCCCAGGGTGAGAGGCGCCGGGTGGGAGTTCTCCACGGAGAACCAGAGGGTTGCCTCCCTGCGCCTGCAGGTTGCAGAAGTGAGGCTGTGACTGTTGTTTGTGCTTATGCACCAGCAGCAGTTCAGAGTATCGGCCTTCTTGGAGTCGTGGAGGTCCTGAAAGGCCTCCTGAGACTCCATAGTCCTCCTGGAGACTTCAAGGCTCACGTGGGCGATGACAGAGGAACCTGGAGGTGGTCGGGAGGAACGGCTTGCCCTCTGAACCGAGTGGTGTCTCCTGGTGGACTTCTGTAGCCACGGTTTGTCCATAACGAACACCATGTTGGACATGAGGTGGCTCATCAGTGTACCTGGTACCAGAACACCTGAGGCTCATCAGTGGACCTGGTACCAGAACACCTGAGGATCATCAGTGGACCTGGTACCAGAACACCTGAGGCCGGAGATCAATGATGGACTTTGTAATCGTATCATCTGATCTGCGTATGTCTTGGACACTCGGGTGAAGAGAGGAGCAGAGGGTCACCTGATCACCACCTGGTGGTGAGGTGGATCAGATGGCGGGGTGCCGGCTGGAAAGACCCGGCAAGCCCAAACGTGTAGTGAGGGTGAACTGGGAACATCTGGAGGAGGATCCTGTCCGAGAGGTCTTCAACTCCCACCTTTGGAAGAACTTCTCACACATCCCGAGGGAGGCTGGGGACATGGAATCCGAGTGGACCATGTTCAAAGCCTCTATTGTGGACACGGCCGCGAGGAGCTGTGGTCAGAAGGTCACCGGTGCCTGTCGTAGCAGCAACCCGAGAACCCGGTGGTGGACACCGGGGGGAGGGAAGCCCTCAAGCTGAAGAAGGAGGCCTTTCGGGCCTGGTTGGCTCAGGGGTCTCCTGAAGCAGCTGCAGTGGTCTCGGATGCTAAAACTCGGGCATGGGAGGAGTTCGGGGAGGCCCAAGGAGGGAGGCCTCAAGGAGGGAGGCCATGGAGAAGGACTTTCGGTTGCCATCAAGGAGGTTCTGGCAAACCATCCGACAGCTCAGGAAGGGAAAGCAGGGCCTGTTCTCAGCGGGGGGGGCGGGGGGGGGCTAAACCCGGCCAACCTGTCCTCTGGAGAGGAGGCAGCGCCTGAAGACTTGGGGGGGGGGGGTCACACCCATATCCCTGGCAGAGGCCACTAAGGGAGTCAAACAGCTCCTTGGTGGCTCCAGGGGGATGAGATCCGCCCTGAGAGGCTGAAGGTGCTGGACATCGTTGGGCTGTGTTGGCTGACACGCCTTTTCAATGTCGCATGGGGGGCAGGAACAGAGCCCATGGACTGGCAGACCGGGGTGGTGGTTCCCATTTTCAAAAAGGGGGACCGGAGAGCGTGCTCTCTATCGGGGTACCACACTACTCAGCCTCCCGGGGAAAGCTTATGCAGGGTGCTCCGACCGATTGTGGAACCTCAGATTCAAGAGGAGCAGTGTGGATTCCGTCTCGGTCGTGGAACAGTGGACCAGCTCTTTACCCTCGCAGACTGCTGGAGGGGTCCTGGGAGTTACCCAACCAGTCTACATGTGCTTAATGGACTTGGAGAAGGCTTTAGACCGGGTCCCTCTGGGTTTTTGTGGGGGGCTGCAGGAGTATGGGGTGCTGGACCCATTACAACGGGCCATCCGGTCTCTGTAGGACCGCAGTCGGAGCTGTTCATATCCCGGTGGGTGTTGGCCTCCACCAGGGCTGCCCTTTATCACCGGTCCTGTTCGTGACTTTCATGGACAGGATATATATATATAGCAGCTAGGGGAGGGTAAGATGGAGCGGGAGATCAACTGGCGGATCGGTGCGGCTGCAGCAGTAAAACAGGCGCTGCACCGGACCGTCTTGGTGAAGAGGAGCTGAGCCGGAAGGCGAAGCTCTCAATTTACCGGGCGGTCTACGTTCCGACCCTCACCTATGGTCACGAACTCTGGGTCGTGACCGAAAGAATGAGGTCTCGGATACAAGCGGCCGAAATGAGTTTCCTCCGTAGGGTGGCCGGGCTCAGCCTTAGAGATAGGGTAAGGAGATGAGTTTCCTCTGTAGGGTGACCGGGCTCAGCCTTAGAGATAGGGTAAGGAGATGAGTTTCCTCTGTAGGGTGACCGGGCTCAGCCTTAGAGATAGGGTAAGGAGATGAGTTTCCTCTGTAGGGCTCAGCCTTAGAGATAGGGTAAGGAGATGAGTTTCCTCTGTAGGGCTCAGCCTTAGAGATAGGGTAAGGAGATGAGTTTCCTCTGTAGGGCTCAGCCTTAGAGATAGGGTAAGGAGATGAGTTTCCTCTGTAGGGCTCAGCCTTAGAGATAGGGTAAGGAGATGAGTTTCCTCCTGGTTTCCTTCCACAGGAGGTTTTCCGGCCCAACTGGTAGGAGGCCCCGGGGAAGACCCTCTGGAGGGATTATATCTCCAGCTGGCCTGGGAACGCCTCGGGATCCCCAGAATGAGCTGGAACATGTTGGGGTGAGAGGGAAGTCTGGGTCAGCCTGCTGGCTGCTGCCACCGAGACCCGACCGGATAAGAGGGTGAGAATGAATGGAGTTCTGTCACAGGAATGTGGAGGTGTAAACGCTGCTTCATTGTACTGATAGTACATATAGTACATATAGTACTGATAGTACATAGAGTACATAGAGTACATAGAGTACATATAATGTTGTACGTTAATGTTATGTAACCATGAAACGCTCCTAAACTCTGCTGCAGTTTAACTTTGTCTCATGAAGGACCCGATCCCTCACGTCCCTCAGGTCCCTCTTCAGATATCAGTGAGATGCCGTTCTGTGTTCCCGTCATGCAGAACCACGTAGGTGCTGGTTTTGGCATCTGATCTGCAGACGGTAAGGACCGGTTGGTCCTGTGGGGTGGGGAGGGGGGAGGAGGAAGGGGAGGGGGAGGAGGGAGGATGCTGACAGACTGCTGAGTGATGGTTTGGCTCTTTGATCACGGCTGTCATCGAGTCACCAAGCAGAAAGTCATGCATCACTTCGGCAGTAAAGCGCGGGGGGGAGGGAGGAGGGAGGAGGGGGAGGAGAGAGAGGGGGAGGGGGGAGGGGGGGCGTCAGGATCAGGGTGTAGAAACAGGTCCGATCACATTCACTCACAGAGTTTCACTCTTATCTAAGTGTGGATTGTTGACGTGCTGAGCGACAGGAGGCTGAGAGCTGGGCGTGTGAGGAATGAGGACAGAGGACAGAGGACGTGAGGACATGAGGACGGGAGGACAGAAAGGAGGACTCCACTGTGTAAACAGAGATTATTAATAAGGACAATAGATGGAATGCAGAACAAACAGCCCCGCCTGTGTTCAGAGTTCAAAAAGGTTCATTCAGAGTTAAAGTCCAAACCAGAGACAAGAAAGGTCTTA